>CM055060.1:57785602-57788958 GCA_029204045.2 Tillandsia leiboldiana | reverse complement strand
TCAAGAACCAAAATAAAAGGAATGAGATAATAAAATTGTTCTGTTAAAATAAAATTACACTGTTTCAGAAAATTTTTGTAATATTTTAAATAAAAGTTGTATTTTTTGAGATACAAAAATATATCTTTCAAGATAAGAATTATATTCTTTAAATAAAAATTGTATTTTTTTTAACGTAAGTTAGACTATTTTTTCTTTTCCTTATTCTTTTTCTCCGCTTTTTGTACTTTTTTTATCCCTATCTAATGTCAGCGACGCACAGTAGAGGTGAAAAAGAGTACGGGGACACCGCATAAGAGGGTAGCTCGCGCACCTCCCGCCTCGCCTCCGTCCCCACAGACACGCATGGACGCGGTGGAGGCAAGGCGGGGGAGATATGTGGCATCGCTGCGCTCTCCTCCATAGCGTGTCACTGGCCTGAATGGGCGCAGAACAAACACGTGGGGAAGGAGAAAAAATATTGTAACTTTCGACTAAAATGTGTAACTCTCATCTCAAAAGTATAATTTTTTTTTTTCAAAAAATATAATTTTCGTTTAAAATAGTACTTTTTTTGAAATAGTGCAATTTCATCTTATTCATCATTCTTCTTTGATTCTTGGCTGTTTCTATAGAATTTTCTTTTTTACTTTTATTCATTTATTTATTTTTCTACTCTCTATACTTTCCTTCGTTATCGTGGCCTTTCTCTCGCTCTCTATCATAGCCACCGCCCTCCCCGTCACCATGGACTTTGTCGGAGCGCCACACTCGCTCCCTCCATGCCTATGCCCGCTCCAGTGCGTGCGTTGGTGAGCGCGGAGGCGAGGTGGGCGTTCTCGCCTGCGCTCGCGCACCCCTGCGGGGCGGAGGCGAGGCAGGCCGACTCTACCTCTTCCGCCCTCTTTTTCGACGTTATCACGCTTTCATCCATCTCCACAGCGTGTCGCCGGCTCTGGATAGTCACAGAAAAAGTATGAGAAAACGAAAGGAAAGGAAGAAGAGGAGAAATATTGTAACTTTCGCTCAAAATGTGTAATTTTTGTCCAAAAAATATAATTTTTATTTCAAATAGTATGATTTTTATGTCGAAAAGTACAACTTTCGTCAAAAATAGTATAATTTTTTTAAAAAAATAGTGCAATTTTATTTTATTTTTTCTTCTTCTTTGATTCTTGGCGTTTCTTGTAGGAAATAAAATATTTTTTATTTTTATTTTTTATTTTTTATTTTATCGTCTTTACTCTTAATTTTTTTTTCTCGCTTTTGTGGTTTCTCCCTCGCCCTTTGCAGCAACCACCGCCCTCGCCACTATCATGGACTCCACCGAAACGCTGCTTCTTGAAGTCACGTTCGCTCCTGCCGCGTCCGCACCTGTGGCGTTGTGCCCATCAGATACACGTGGATATAGGCGCAGGCGTGTGGGCGCAGGCACCGGCACAACGGAAGCGAGCACGACATTGAGAGGCTATGCTCCAGTAGGGTCTATGGTGGTGATGGGGTTGGAAGCAGCTTGGACGTAGTATGGAGCAAGAATGATGAGACGTGTGAGCGAGGCGGCGAGCTCGAAAAATAAAAGCCGAGGAAGACAAACATTAAGTCGAAAAAAATAAAAATAGGAGAAAACAAAAAATATATTTTAATAAATTTTTAGAAAAACTGAAAACGAAAAACATAACCTACTTTTGCGAAAACAAAAAATCAAAAAAAAAAGATTTTTTTTATACAAATCAGTCTTATAAAAATTAAGATAACTTACCAGAAGAGTATTGAAAAAATTAACCTAAATAATTTTTTTTTTTAAAAAAAAGATAGGATAGCACGCTACCCGTTTCATTCGATTGGAGCTGAACTAAACACAATAAGTGAGACAACTAGGTTTCTAAAAAGAAGAACAAAAAAAAAAAAAAAAAAAAAGATAGTTAGTTACCCCAGGGCGGGAAAGAGAGAGATTCTTGGACTCCGTACCTGACTCATCGAGCTGTATAACTTGGACGTATTTTCCGACCAAACCCTGTCCGCTCCAACTATTCTGTGCGTACGCGCGTATGCGACTTCGTGATATGGCAGCGTCGCATGCGGAGCGGCGCGCCGTGCGGACGTGCGCGCATAGAAAGAGGGGGCGCACGGTGATCTCTCCGTGCGGTCAAAGCTCGAAGCATATTGCGGAGAGAGAAGGGGAGAGGGGTAGTGAATGAGGCGAAAAAAGCTGAGTTTTGCTTTATAGATTTGGGAAACTCATCACTTATTGCTCACGTGACTCCATTGATGGGCTCACTGTTAAAAGGAAATTTCCTAATCCATGAACCCTTTAATTATAGTCACTATTAACATTACTAGCAAGTATATATGTATGTAATTAACAGTAACTATTCTAATTACTTAATATTTTAGTGACTGAACTGTAGTATATATGACTATAATTCGAATCATGTCTAGCTAAATTACAAAATTAAATATACAATTACGAACCGCTAGTAATTAATTCAGTCGTATATTCTTAATGGACACAAATTTGACACTCCAAAATAAATGAGAATTGTGAAAGTCATATTAATTATTCGCATGCATGCATAAAATTCGAATTCATTGTTATATATATATATATATATATATATATATATATATATATATATATATATATATATATATATATATATATATATATATATGTAATATTATACTCATCACAAAGAGTTCAATTTTTGTAATCTTTAACCGTGCCTAAAGAGGAAAATAGGTTAGGTTTGGCAAGGCTAGCAAAAGTTATAATGCTACTACTATACACCAATTGACAAGGACGTTAAAAATGACTACTTGTTCGTGTGCCTTTGATTTATTATCCATTATTATTAGTAAGGTAACTTTTACTATATGATTTTTTTTTTTATTAATTTGTTAGTTCAGTAAAACATAATATAAAATGCATGATATGATATGAATTTAATAACATATTAGCGAAATGAATTTTTTTTTAGAAATAGTAAGCTATATATATATATATATATAGAGCATGGTCCACTCTACATTAGTCGAGAATTAAATGGTCCATAGTTGTCGACCCTACATGCATGGCTACAGGTCTCGAAATTTTATGTGGGTTGTACAATCTTTAAATAGCTTATAAAAATTAATTAATAATGTTGAAATAAGTATTTTATAGTACATAAACAAAACAATTATTAAAACACAGCTGATCAAGATATCACATGCAATGATTTGAATACTTATTTTTACTTGTTGTATGATTATGAAGTTCCAGGTAATAATTCTGGATTGTACGAGGGGGGTTTTGTCCTCCAGTGCACGTCTACATCCTATTTGAGTACCATGCAACCCTACCCATTACTCCCAGAGGATTAATAGCAGTAAAGTTA
>CM055060.1:57360602-57780602 GCA_029204045.2 Tillandsia leiboldiana | reverse complement strand
AGATGCTCAAAGAATATATCAAGTACAAACATTTCTAATTGTCTAAATTAAAGAAACAAACTCATTAGCTCGTTATACATTTTATCATTAGTTTTATTAAAGCAATAAGGAAACTCATATATAGTTAGCTTAATTAAAACTAGAAAATGTGGTGGTTTCTTTCTAAACATTAAACTAGACGCACACTAAACAACACATAGCATCTTAAATAGTGATGCTACGGAAAGTTACACCTACGTAAATATACATAAAAAAGTTACAAAAGTGAAAGAAAAATATGCTCGTAATGTAGTACAATGCATGTTTTTCTACAGCTAGAAAAGTTTGGTACTAATGCTATCCTTGATTGATATGGAAATATATGTATATGGTATATGATTATGAACTCAAAATACAATACCTTGGACTTGGTCTACCATGTCATCTCTAAACCGAACCAATTAAAATGTAGTACATGCTTAATAAATGAACACAAATTAGTGAGGTACAAGCAATTAATAAACTCCCAGGAAAAAAAAAAAAGAAAAAGAACAAAAAAGTACTATCGCAATTAATAACGTTTCATTAGAGTGACTTAATTAATACCTTATAAAAAGGAGAAACTACTTGGTGCAGTATCTATAAATATATTTCTTTGAATACAGTTTTTTTTTTTTTTTAATAAAGTGTGCAAATCATATTTGTTTCGTAATAAAAAAAAAATATAATATCGACTTTTTATTTTTATTTTAACTTTCACTTTGTTAAAAAATATTAGCAATAACAAATTTACCGGTAAATGGTGACGGGAGAGGAACCGATCCATGTAGTTAACGGCGAGATACGCCGTTAACGGACGGAAACTGTAATACTCTTTGACCTGAAATAAAGTTTTTTTTTTTTTAAAAAAAAAGACAAATAAATATCAAAAAATAAAATAAAATAAAATAAAATATCTGGCTCAAGCTAGCGATAACAGGTAGTAATAATCTAACGTGCGCCGTGCCCCAGGGAGCGAAGCGGGTTCGGATTTACCTTGAGGATCCAGGCGACGGACTCGGCCCGGGCGAAGGGGTCGAGCGAGCGCGAGCGGAAGCGGTCCGGGTAGTCGAACCCGGGCGAGTACTCGGACTCGCCCTCGATGAACCCGGCGATGGACTCGTCCGAGTCGTCGGGGAACTCGGGATCGTCGCCATCGCCGGGGAGAGGAAAACTCGGCGCCGAGTCCTCGCCGAGCGCGCCCGCGTCCTCGGCACACAGGAGGTCGCACCCGCACCCCGCGTGTTCCTCCGATGGGCCGTGCCGCATAGTCGCATAATAGTACGATGCGTACGTCCTCATAGCTTCCCCATCGATCGCCCTCCGAGTAAACGCTCTATGCGAACCACCACCGCACCGCACCGCACCGCTTTTAGAGAGAGAAAGAGAGAGAGAGAGTATAGTGGAGAGGAGAGGGAGTAGTGGGAATAGTGGGAGAGTGAGGCGTGGGGTGGTGTTCTCTCTCTCAGAGTGGATATATACACAAAAAATATTAATTAATGTGGGATGATAAAGAGAGGGAAAGGGGAGTTACGGAAAATGTACCCTGCACCCGGTGCATTATATCTTCTACGCCCCGCATCTATCCATCTTATATTCCATCTCATATTCTTGTTTCATATTCTTCGGAATTCTACGACAAAAATATCAAATCACACTTTTATATGAAATTCGTTTCTTTTATAGCAAAATTTAATATAATCACAAAAATAAAAAGAAATAAAAAAAAATTATAAGTAAAATAATACTTATTAATCAAGGGACCTTTTCTACCTAACTTCATTCTGAATTCTTTTTTGAATCTTTCTTTTTTTTTTTATTTTTTTTTTTTGTTAAGGATTAGAAATTTAGTATCTTCTTAGATCAGCAACTTTGTGCTCTTATGTTAATATCTCCCAAAAATCGATAACATCAGGTTTTTGAATCTGCAACAGACATTGATTGTTGTTGACCCAATACTTATTTTTATACTTAAAATTTTACAATAAAAATGTCAAATTAAATTTTTATTATAAACTGGACTTATGATACAAAAGAAAAAATCAAACAGAAAACATACAGATAAAATAAAATTAATTAACTAAGAAAAAAATTATATTTGACTTTTTTTTCTATATAAAATAATTTCAACCTGAATTCTCGACTTCTCTCTTATGATATACTTCTATGCATAAGGTATATCAATAACGCACGACTGCAGAAGCTGCAAACATTCTCTTACACCCATGCATTAGATAGTGCATACAAAAATATGAACATTTTGATCAGGTGTGGCTAAACTATGCTACCATCATAAAAAAATAATAGCATCTATATTATATTTATAACTTATATAAAAAACTATTAAAATTTTACTATAATTAATTAATATTTAAATTTTAATAATTTATTTTCAACCGATTTAATTATTTATCCTAATTCAATTAGAATTCAACTGCAATTCTAATAAAATTCTAACACTTTTATATTAAATCAATTTAGTAAATAATATAATATTATAGTCAGTTTTAAACCCTTTCGTTCTAAATTTCATACTTGTTGTGTCTTTTATTATATATTTTATCATAGTGTGCATTGACTTAATTTATCTAACTGACATTATGCATCTAAACAAGAGGTGTTATAATTTATATAAAATGTCCTTTCTGAAAAGGGTCAGCAGGTTCAATTCATTGAGTTGTAGCACATATTTAGATGTCAAAATAAATTATTCCCTCTTGATCTTTATTTTATAAAAAATTATATATATATAATTGCAAGTTAAAATTTTGACTTTAACTATTTATAAATTCTCAACAATTATAATTTAGTGGATAGTATATTTCACATGAAAGAACACAATCTATCTTATTTTAAAAAAGAATTACTCGAATAATAGTATGCATTTCTAAATCTAATTAAGCTTAATTTTTATCAAGGAAAATATATATATATATATATACACATGCGGAACAATTTTAGATTAATAAGTATGAATATATAGTTTAATTACGGATGTAGAAAATATTGAATGTATCACATGTGATTTATTTAAGATAATTTTTAAAAATATAATCAATCCAATTGATTAAAATATAAATAGACACGTTCTTGATGAACGGAAGTGATTAAAACATACTTATATTGTGTTATATATATATATATGAATGATATAATAAGAGTTTCGATTTTTCTGTGACGATTTGATCTCGAGAGATAAAAAAAATAAAAAGAAAAACGAAAACAAATTACAAAAAAGAATCATCATTTACGATCAACTCAAAAAAATAAAAATTATAATAAAAAATAGGGTCTAAAATTTGTATTTGGTACGTAAAATAGAAAATGCACGAGGCGCAAGCAACACTGCCCCCAGTAAAGCGATGTTGGAGAGTTTGTCTTAGCCTGTGTCGCCACATCCTCACCATGAGAGATTTGCAGCGTTTAATTACCCTCAGCAGTAGAAAACGGTGGGGAGTGCGTGGAGGTGCATGTAAGATGTGTTGGAGCGTGTTGGCGCAGTGCATTTGGAGGAGACTGGTTTTTGTTCATTTCGTTGGAGCAATGCTACTCCGATGCAGTATCAGGCCCATTCGGGTTCCGGGTTGTAGAACCCACGTGGATGAGAGGTCATAGTCACATCCATCAGATGTCGTGTCCCTACTACTGTTTCTGTTTTTGATGCGTCTTATTTATTTCGATAGTTGATTTATTTTTTTTGAGAGAAAGGTAGCACGCTACCCGCTTCATTCAATCGGTAAATGAACTTAGCACAATAAGTGAGACAACTAGGTCTCTAGAGAAAAAAAAAAAAAAAAAAAAAAAAAAAAAAAAAAAAAAAAAAAAAAAAAAAAAAAAAAAGGTTAGGTTGCGCCCCACTGGACCGCCCAGTCCGTGAGCTCACAGCTAACATTCGAGATCGCGCGGAGTGGATCGGGATTAGCCTGCTCGAAGATTGCTTTGTTTCTAATTTTCCAAAGCACCCACCAGTTAGCAGACAGGTAGGTAAGAGCCGAAACGGGGTCCGTAGGTCTAACCCTCCCCGACCACCGTTCCCACGCCTCACAAACGCAGTCGCCAAGCTCGAGGAAACCAAAGGACTCGCCCCCCATCCCAATAACAAAGCGAGAGAAGACGCATCTTGTGAACAGATGGTCGGCCGTCTCCTCAGTGGAACCACAAAGCATACATAGGTTAATACCAGTCCATCCCCTTTTTGCCAGATTATTTGTCGTAAGAAGCCGATTCCTTAAGGCGAGCCAGATAAAAATCTTGACTTTAGACGGCATACGTAACCTCCACAGTTGTAGAGCATTGCTATCCAGCAATCCCCCGCTATTAAGTAGCCTGTAGGTCGACTTGACAGAGAAGACACCCTTATCATGCCACCTCCAGACAACTCCGTCGCTCCTGTTCCCCGGCGATGTGGCACCCACGAGTTCCTTCAACTTGCGCACAAGCAACCTACCCCTCTGATTCCTCGTATCAACCATTCTCAGGATCTTCCGCCACCTCCAATTGTTGCGGACAAAACACTCGCTAACTCTGAGCGCCTTCCTAACGGCACTGCAATAGAGCTCGGGGAAAAGGTACTGCAAGGCCTTCTCCCCGCACCATCTATCAGACCAAAAATTAATGGACCGACCATCGCCTAAAAGATAGGAGACCCCTCCTTTATAAATCTCTTTGATACTGAGGACATCTCTCCACCATTGTGAGGCTGGCCTAAAAGAGCTTCCCTCCCATAACGGCTTCCTCCTCCCGTAGTACAGGCCCCGGATAAGTTTGGTCCATTGTAAATCAGGAGCCGTACAGAACCTCCACCACCATTTGCAAAGAAGGGCTACGTTCATAACACGCAGATCCAGAATGCCCAAACCCCCCTCTAGCCTACTCCTGCACACGTTGTCCCAAGCAACAAGCCGACCCCAGCCGCGGTATCCCGTGGTGCCGGCCCAGAAGAAGTCCCTTCTAAGGGCCTCTATGCGTTTCGATACCCAAGTTGGGGCCTTGAAAATCGAGAGGTGGTAGAGGGGAATATTAGTGAGAACTGCGTTAACAAGGACCAGCCTACCACCCCTGGATAGGAGCTTAGCCTGCCAACCCTCGATTCTTCTCTGAATCTTTTCGATGACCCCTCTCCACACCTCTTTCCCTAGTCGCGTGATAGACAAAGGCAGGCCTAGGTATTTGGTTGGGAAAGTCCCCACTTTGCAATTCAAGATGTCTGCAAGTCTCATCCCTTTGTTCCTGCTCCTTCCAGTATAGAACAGCTCCGTTTTATCCATGTTGACTTTGAGGCCAGAGGCCCATTCAAACAATTGCCAAATAAATTTCAGACAACGCACTTGCTTCTTTCGGGCTTCGCAAAAGAAAAGGGTGTCATCTGCGTATTGAATAAGCGAGATGCTACAAGCTTCAGCCGGGCCAAGTCCTCTGAGACGCTTGTTCCTGACCGCCTCGTCAGTCAAACGCGTGAGACCCTCTGCCACTAAAAGGTACAGGTATGGGGATAGAGGGTCCCCTTGCCTTACCCCACGCTTTGTCTTGATCCAGTTAGTGGCTTCACCGTTAACGAGCACCGCCACCTTAGCGTTACAGGTACATTGCTGTATCCACTCGCACCAGAGTTTAGCGAAACCCAACCATTCCATAACTTTCCGAAGGAACGACCAATTAAGTCTGTCAAACGCCTTTTCGAAATCAACTTTCACTCCGATGCCCTCTGCTTTAGCCTTGCTGCACCAGCCAAAGAGCTCGCTAGCCGTCACAAAAGCGTCAGAGATATTCCGCCCTTTGAGAAAAGCCGACTGGGATTGTGAGATCAGATTTTGCAAGACCAGTGCAAGCCTGTTAGCCAAAACCTTCGAGATAATCTTCTGTATCCCGTTGAGGAGGCTAATTGGTCGAAAATCGCTCGCTTTCCGGGGTCCCTCTTTCTTCTGTATCAGGCAGATATAAGAGTAATCGATCGGCCCCGTGCAGGTTCTTCCCGCGTGCAGCTCCTGAAAGATTTTGCCAATGTCCCCTTTCAAAGTATCCCAGAAGACATGATAAAAGCTTAGGGGAAAACCGTCGGGCCCCGGAGCTTTGTCCCTCCCAAGTTGAAAAGTTGCTGCTTTAATCTCTTCCAAAGAGAATGGTGCGGTCAGGTTCCCTTGATCCGCAACTGACACACGACGCTGGTGAAATAGAGCACTCCAATCTCCAAAGGACTGAGGCCCTTTTTCGGCTGGAGCGAAAAGCTCCCTGAACTTTTGGGCGAAGTAGGACCTCTTGTCCACATCCCTACTATACGTTCGATCGTCATCCTCGATCGTGCCTATCTGCTTGGTGCGATTCCTACTGTTAGCGAAGGCATGGAAGAATTTGGTGTTCCGGTCCCCTTCCTTTAACCAATTCTGCTTAGCTCGAGCTTTCCAAAGTAGTTCCTCATCATCCAACACCCTGATAAGCCTATCCCTTAGCTCGCGCCTACGAACAAATTGATCCGGAGATAGATCCTGACGTTCTTCCAACTTATCCAGCTCCTGAATCTCCACCAGGAGATTCTTCTTCGTCTCCTTTATACTATAGAAATTAGAGGTGCACCATCGTTTAATCATCTTACGACAGTGCCTAAGTTTTGCAGTGAAATTAAGAACAGCGGACTTTGGATCATCTACTTCTTGCCACCACACAGGCACACTCTTGACGAAGTCCTCGCGCTTGAGCCAAACCTCCTCGAGTCTAAAAGGAAGGCCCCGCCCCTTACCCATCTCGCCCGTGGTTAGCAAGATCGGGCAATGATCTGACGTGGTTCTGGGTAGTGCTTCAACCATCGACAACGGGTAGGTGGAATCCCACCCCGTAGAACCAGAAAGCGATCGAGCTTCGCGAGAGAGGGGGTTCGTTGCATATTAGACCACGTGAACCGTTGGTTCTTCATAGGCAGGTCGATAAGGGCAAGTTCATCAATAAGCTCGTTGAACAGACGGGTAGCTCCAAACCCCCCCCCACTGCCGTTACGGTCCTCCTGGGTGCGCGTTAAATTGAAGTCCCCACACAGCACCCAGGTGGGACCAACGGAGTGCTTAAGCAAAGCTAGCTCAGTGCAGAACACGTCTTTCCCTTCCCGCGTAGATGGGCCGTAAACGTTTGTAACGTAAAAATGCACGTCGCTAGCGCGGTGAGAGAGGTGGACGGTTAGCGAAAAGTTGCGCCTAATAACAGCAATACAGTCGAAGATTCTGGAACTCCAGCACGTGAGCAATCCTCCAGAAGCACCGTTAGCCGCGATGAACTGACACTTATCCAGATAAGGCCCACAGACACTCCTCAAAAAGGAGCAAGAAAAGGTATGAACTTTAGTTTCTTGAAGGCAAACCACAACATTACTAAGCTTTGAGATAACAAGCCGTACAGCGCTCCGCTTCGAAGGACCGTTAAGTCCTCTAACATTCCAAGAACAGATCCTGAACATCATAAACCAAAAAGTCCCCGCGTACCCCCCAACGCACAACAGTAACCATACTAAAGCTTGCGTTTCATGAATTCCAACAAGGAATCCGCTTCGCCGCAGTCGAGCTTCACCCCGCACCTCCAGGCCTTCTCTTGAATCTTCTTAGGAATAAGCTTAATGCGAGAGCCCATGGGAGACCCACAGTCCTGCAGACGCGCCTTCCTGGCGATTGCCTTATCCAACATCGGTGTCGCATCACCTGTAGCAAGGCGTCGGCTATGACGAGTACTCGCTCCACCTTTCCTCACGATCGCCGCACTCGCGTGAGTCATCCACGTGCCAAGGGCACCCGATCCACAATCCCCGAACTCAACCGACGGTTCTGTCTCTATATCGATGGGCTGCCGGCTAATCAAATCATCCGTTGCTTTCGGCGAGTCAATTAGAAGCACTCCCCGCCTCAACCGCTGGTCCGCCCTCCGCAGAGCAGCACCTGAAGGCCCAAAATCCAACTCCACCAGTGGGCCTAAGCCCCAAGTTACGTTCCACCTCCTCGCGCCAACCCCAACACACACCCCAAGGCAACTCCACTCCACCCAAGTCAAACCCGTCATACTAACATGATCAACAATAAAAGCATTAGAAGCACCTTTAGCTTCCAAGGAAAGTAATCCCTCCCATTTGCCAACTTTAGGCCACGTGTCTCCAAACACCAAAGGAATGCTCAGATTCTTAAAAGCATTAAAAGCACCTTTAACATTAACAACATTAAAAGCATTAAAGGCATTAAAAGCACCTTTAGCTTCCAAAGAAAGTAACCCCTCCCATTTGCCAACCTTGGGCCACGTGTCTCCAAACACCAAAGGAATACTCAGATTCTTAATTACACCATCAACCACTACTTCTCTACACAAATCTTCGAGGGACACATGGCACCTACCAGGAAACATCATAACCCACTTCCACCTTTTTTTAGACTCCACCAAATCACTTTCCAAAACCATGCAAGCTCCAACATCCGAACGTTGGTCTCCCATGGTCGCGACGCTCGAGACCGCAGCCGCCCCGAGCTCGTGCCCCCGCGCCAAGCCACTCGCCTCGGACTTCACGCCAAACCGGCTTCTTCCCGTCCAAGCCGTACCGTGACTCCAACGACCGCCGGCCCCTCGGCGAGGAACCCCCAGACCGGAGCCCCTCGAGCCCCCAACGCTCCCTGCGTCAAGCTCGATCCCACGTCTCCGCCCCCGGCCGCCGCCGGCCGCCGCTAGACCCGGCGCACCCTCCCTCCCCGATTTCACCGGCGGAGCCCATCGCCTTGCCACGCTGGTACTCCCGCGGTAACTAACAGACCCCTCCGTCAGGTGATTGCCGAATGTCGCCGCACCCCGCAATCTAGTACCCAACGCCCGGTTCACGGAATTCTCCAAATGGCCGTCAAGGTCCAGCACCTCGATACCGTCCTCCCCACCCTCACGGAGGCCACGCCTATGATCACCGTTAGGCACGTTCGGTGGAGGCATCGGCGACTGCGACTGCGGTGGTTCATCGCCAACTCCTTCTCGAGCCTTCTCCCAACTCTCCAGGAAAATTGGTAGATCAACGACCTCGTCCCGCAAGACTAATGAGAGCCTCTGAGGAATTTCTCTAACATCATCCACCGCAACCTGGCAGCGAAAGGCCCTAAGATCAGACGCGTTTATACTCGTCTCATCTGCTCGGATGAAACTCCCGAAGCCTCCGATCATCGACGCTATCCTGGCGGGCGTCCAGCATTCAAACGGTACATTACGGAGTTGGATCCAAGCCTTGTAAAGCGACCTGTGAGGCCGGGCGTTCCGATCCAAACCCCACGAATAACACCTAAGCCGGATGCCCTCCAGCGTGATAATTTGCCGTCTGATGAGAGTCTCAGCAGAGACCCACCCCGGCAGTATTATCAAGAAGTCATGCTCCCTAAATCTTGCCACAAGAAAGTCGTGAGAGTAGCCTCCAAACCTTCTCGCCAGGGCGCTCGCAATAGTCAGTTGCGGGGCAAGTCCCAAATCTGCGGGTTGTACCACGTCGGCCAACACCGCATTCCGTTTCAGCTCCTTCCTTCTCAAGAACTCCTCAGTAAGAGGCACGAAAGCCCTCAAACTCTGAGCCCTACCGCGCCCTCGGTAAGCTCGATTCAACTTCCTGCTCTCGACACCCCAACCTCTCCACACCCGCGACTTGCACTGAAACGCCTTATGCCCCGTTTGGCGGCACACACGACACCTCACTGGGTCCCTGCAGGTTGCCACACGATGATCGGTTGCAAGACACCGGAAACACCTCACCATCCTACCCGAAGAAGGCGGTTTCCTCTCCCTCGCCGCCCAAAAGCGCTTCTCAAGGAAAGGGGGAGGTAAGCAAGTTTGCTTCTTTGCGGACCTCAGTAAAACCTCTTTATATGATACACCCCTGCGAGTGGCATGAAGAGACTCTCTCACAGTTGCTATATCCACCTGCCCCGCTGCGCCTGCAAGATCCTCCTTCAAACCTTCTTCATGATAAGAGTCGCCGCAAGATAGCTTCTCCTCAAATAAACGCCCACCGACCTCGTCCGCCCACGCGACCCTCTTAACTAACTTTTTACCCTTGCAAACTGCTCCACGTAAAGCTCCATCACCCACCACATTAACTCCAGAAAGAGTATTAACCGGTCCTCTTTGCCCACAGCTGCAGGAACGTGGTATGGTGGGCTCCTTGGGCTCCCTCAACACCTTCGGCTGAACGTTGTTGATGAGAGAGCTCAGGCTCTTCATCTTCCATGACCTCTTCATCTTCCCCTCTTGTTTTATCCTAGGGAATTTGTTATTCTTCACAGCTTTTTGCCCATATTTCCTCCAACGATAGCCATCATCAAGGATGTCAACCTGGCTCCTCGTTTGGAAAGCGTAGCGAGGCTTCCTCACCTTCTAAACAAAATTATTGCTTGGCAAATCTGGTGATTTTGTTCTTAAAATAATGGAAGTCAACACTATATTTGCTTGGCAAATCTGGTGATAGTTGATTTATTATTCATTCTTTTTCTTTTCTTTTTTTTTTTTTTTCTTTTTCGTGCTGGATTGAGCCCGGCCAACACAATTCCTTGGTGAGTAACACCATCATTTTCACATGTAATTTTTTTTTTTGAATATTAATTAATTATTGACGTTTAAAATTCAATGACGAGACAAATTTGAAAGATGCCACGCATGGCATCGTAAGAAGCCTTCAGAGAGTTTCAGGAGGTTCGATTTGGATATGGTCAAGAATATAAAGTTTAATTAGAAAGTGGGCGAGCATAGGACCATTTAAAATTAAAAATTTGAAATTCAAACGATGATTTCGTTCGTCTTAATTACGAGATTGTAAAGAACAACGCTACATGTATATTCTCAAAGGGGATGTACATTTTACACCCACCCATTTAAGAGTGGGGGGGTCACTTCACAAATTGTGAAGTGACCTCTCACCACACCCCACCCATTGGATGGGTGGGATATGCGATGTACACTTCCAAATAGAATGTACAAATAGTATTTTCCAATCATAAATGTTTATTTTAAAAATAATTATAATCTAAAAGATCGTCACCGTTGAGCCACCAACTCATTAGACACGGACAATTCTCTAATACTATATTACAAATTAAAAACTGCCATTATTAACAAAAGCAGTAGTCCATCGATCAAACTATAAACAAAAGTAAAAGCTCTACACGAACTTGAATATTCTCTCGGAAAAATGATGGATGATCCACAATATAAACTAATTGGTCATATTTTCTCGATTTGACCACATTTTTAATATCTATTTGTGTTTCTCTGAAGTGTAGATGAAACAAGGTAGGGCCTAGAGCACTATGAGCAATCAGAAACTCGGAAGAGTATTTATGAAGCCATTGGCTTTGGAGAGGACACTTCAATTAATTGAAGAATAATAGGTGCTTCAATTTGTAGGCCAATATTAATGAAACTTTCACATGGTACATTTTAATAGATGCTGATGTTGGAAATGAATCCATTGCCGAAGAAAATACATGAAGGATTACTAAAAAGAATAATAATTTAATTTCAGTAAGATGAAACCGTTCATAAACTTTAATTCCCGTAGTCCATTGCTCCAATTATAACTAGCCCAAACTGGAGGCCTGAGACTACTAATTAATTAAAGTGAGAGAGAGAGAGAGAGAGAGGAATAGCCGAATACATTCAAAACCAACTAAAAGAAACTTAATCTAAGACCACAAACTTTGATCATAACTTGAACTAGCTCGGCTAGCTCTGTCACATTTAGTTTTGCTCGTGTGCTAAATATGAATCGATTTTCACATAAATTTATGTGTTAATTTCTATGTCGTATATTTTTTTATTTACTTTCGTGTCATGATTATTAATTAATTTTGTTTGGATTGTGCGTTCATTGCTAACAATTTCGATTCAGACTAACGGCTAAGATTTGAAAGATCATCGATCGTTTACAATGCTGTAGCAATATCAGGCTTCGAGACGCTATTCAAAAGTTCACCCGTTTAGTCTTCTACCTAAGCGTCGAGTTTTGAGTAGTGAAAAAAAAACCGATCAGACGATTTTCTCTCAGATCTGTGCCTAAGAGACAGTCAAATTACTTTTAATCAGAGGGACAAGAAAGACGGAGCTTAAGTTGTAGTTCTCCGACCGACAGAATCTTATTATTCCATATTTAGCACGTAACATATATTTAGCTGCTAAATAACTGCCATTTTTTTTATTCTAATGTATTCTCAAACATTTAATTTCGATATTAGTAGTATTCTAATTTTTTAAAAAAGTTTTATTTGTCTTTTTAATATATTTATTACTAGTAGAGAATTTGCCTACTTTAGTGCATTTATATATATATATATATATATAGGATTCGGTTATTATATTTTTATGAGTAAATTTTTTTTGTACTCATAAATTTTTATTTTTTGGATAAAGAAATATGCGGTTAGAATTATAGTATTTTTTAAAATTTATACTATTTTCCTAACAATCTAGTAAATCCTAGGGAGACCACTATTATTCTAACCGCACATTTTTTTATTACTTAGTTTATTTTTTTAATAAATAAAACGAATAACATTCTATTTATTTTTATTTTTTAAAAAAAAATAAATTAGTTTATAAATTCTTACTAATGTAATTTTGTCCAATGATTTAAATGGCGATAATTAATGGTAAACAATTCACCCACAATAACATTACATTGCATCTACTTGAATCTCCCAAAACCTGCAGATTACATAGGTCCACACCTTCGTACATTGCTCACTCCAATAATATCCGCACAATAATGTCCATAAAATTCACCATTAATTGATGCGATACGAACACATTCGTACATCGCTCACGGGTCGTATCGAATCCGATTGGGCGAGTAATTCCAACATGGATCCTGACCGAGATTTGGCCAGCAAATGAGTCCGCTATTTACATTGGAGTGGTTGGGTCTGAAATTTCCCGACAGGTCACATTTATCGAACCATGTTGTTTGGGTCTTCATATTAAATACGTGGACCCATCCCTCGCACCACATTTATCTCCCCATCCTTCAATATCTGTTTTCATTGACCAAGTCCCAGTCAGGTACAAAAAATTTGGTGAGTGGTTATGTGAGACCGTCCAATTCGCCATTCAGCATGTTTTTAAGTTCGTATCCACAGTTCAGCATGTTTTCATATTTGTGCTACTGTAAATGATGGACGATGGACTTAACTATAACTTATTGTGTACGTCGAGTCATAAATACTGAAATCTTCAAACCGCGTCCATTTAGATTTTAAAAGTTCAGTACAAATTATTAGATGCAATTTATAATATTTTATAAGTTATCATTTACAGCGGCATGTAATTCTATATTATTTATATTTTACAACTACTACTGGAGGATTAAGTTGTTTTTTTATAGGATTAAACTTGGTGCATACATACACCTGGTGCATGCAATAATTTATCAGCCACACACGCAAACATGACACTGACCCGGTCAATGCGGTCATTCCCCTAGCAATGTTTAAATATGAACCAGGTTCGTAGGCCCCAAAATATATAAAAAAGAAAATAAAAAAAAAAACTCTAGAATCACATTAGTCCATGAAAAATATCAAATAATTTTGGCTAATATAAATGAAAGTGGTCCATGGAGTATTTTTGTCACTGAAGCCTAATCTTGATGGTAAAAAAAACAAATTTGGCCACAGTTTTTTTTTTTTTTTTTTTTTTTTTTTTTGGGCCCATCCGCCAAACTTTGTCTCTTTTCTCAACTCTCCAATAACATAAATTATTATGTGGTAATTTTCATAGCAGTGGAGTAAATAAGCTTTTAGTGATAGTTTCATCTACACATCAAACCATTTTTTAGATGGTGACTTTTTTCTCGATAAATGTAGGTTGTATCTTTATTGCAAAAGTGTTTAATTACAGTGATAAATTTTTTAGATAATATATTATAAATTTGATGTTCAAACGATTTTTAGATTAATCATTCCAAATAACCACTATATTAAAAATAAATAAATACATCTCATCAATTCTAGTTGCCAAGCATTGCATTTGAAAAATAACTATTGGTCCATTATATTAGAGCTGGGTTTTATCACATGCTCTCAGATAGTGTGATTTTGCTACTGCAATTTAAATAGCACAAAAGGAGAAAAAATTATAACCAATTTTTAAGAATATAAAAATGGTGATTTAGTTATTGCATTGTTGCGGAATTAGCAAACTATGCTAACTCATACTCTGAGAGCCCATATAGGCCCAAAATACATGGGCCGGATCCTTTAAAGCCCAAAAGCAACCGCTTTGACTCGTTCGACTCATCTCCTTCGACTCGTTCCTCTCCTCCGCGCCATGATCGGAGAGCTATACCTAGCTAGATGATGCGCGGGACTCTTCCTCGTCGCCTCCTCGCCGCCGCGGCGTCGTCGTCGTCGTCGGCGGCGACGGCGGCGGCGGCGGCGGCGACGGCGGCGGCGGCGGAGATGAGAGGAGTGTCTTCGTCCTTCTCTCGCTTCGCGACGCATCTGGCTTTCGCCGCTCGTGCGTCGAGATCCGCCGCGACGCCCGATGTGGGCCGAGGCGACTTGGTCTTCGTCGAGCCCGTTCCTCCTCCGCCTCCTCCCTCGAGCGCCGCCACCATGCCCGTTCTCCTCCAGCCGCGTGTCGTCATCTACGACGGCGTATGCCACCTCTGCCACCGAGGTTTCGTTTCGTTTCGTTTCGATTCGAATCGTCTTCGCTGATCTCTCTTATCATGGTTTTCTTTTTGTGTGTGTTTGATGATGCTTATATTAGGGCTTTGATCGATCAAACCCTTGTTAGGGTTCCTTAGTGATGCGTTGGAACACCCTAGCCTCAGATAATGATGCCTTTCGTATTGCTGGGAATCTGATTTGATCTAATTTTTTGTGTCTTAACCCTATCCTGGTTAATGAATCAATCTCTCTCCTAAACGTGACGATTCTTACATGCTCAGTAATCTTGCTACAATTATAAATGAATAATACCTCGAGTATGTGCTATTAATATCTCTAGTGTGCTGTGTACTCTTCACCTATTATTTTGAAGTCAATGATGTGATTTGAGTTTGGAATTTGATTTTCTATAGGTAATATAATCAAGGCTTAATTTGCGCTAAATTATTGGACTTGTATAAAGATCGATCGACGACAGTTGATTTTGGCTGAAATTAGAGGTTGATTAAGCTTCAGATAACCTTTTTGATAATAAAGTACCCATTTGGTGCCTGGCTTCAATATCAAGATGACAATGCAGTTGTGGTTCTTCTGGTTCTTACTCCTCGTTGCAGTTGTTTTATTGTTGTATTTAAAACTATATTAAGTTTCCAAATGCTCATTTCAATTATTGAGAAATTACTTATGGCGGTTTATCTCCTTAAAAGATGATAGCAGTCCCTGATATTAGGATTTCTGTGTGCCTTTTTTCTCAAATCAATATAATAATAATAATAATAGTAGTTAGAGTCTCTCTTTGATGAATGTTGTTATAAGAGTGTTTTGCCAGATATACGCAAATCACTCACTGGCCTCTTTCTTTGGATTAAACCATTTTAGCACTTTGTTATGTTAATGAATACTTAATTTAGGCTCTTAATCAGCGTGCTGATTCGTAATGAATAAATCTAGCGTCACGAGTTTCCACACTGCAGGGGTAAGGTGGGTGATTAAGGCTGACAAGTATGAAAAGATCAGGTTTTGCTGTCTTCAGTCTAAGGCTGCTGAGCCATACCTAAGGCTGTGTGGTGTTGATAGAGAAGATGTACTACGTCGCTTTTTGTTCATTGAAGGACCTGAATCATACTACGAAGGTTCCGCAGGTTAACATTCATACCTTTTCTTTAAAATAACTGAAGCGTAATCACACGTATTGCTTGATCTCATAATTATTTACCTTAGGGAAAAGTATTGGTAACTAAAATTTGACATTTTCCTTTTTATATAATCCTTGTTTTCATTTTTACATCTGGGCCTGTCGGTTTCAAGGAAAATGAACAAGATCATTATTTTCTCATATTCCCATCCGCTATTTGAAATTTGGCCATTGCACTATATCGACACTTCCTCAGATAAATCGTAGATATATCTGCTCGAAGTTCTCACATGCATTTCTGGATTCAAAGATTCTTCATTTCCTGGTTGTATATATTAACTTATTAGCATTTTAGATGGTGCATTTAGTGTTTCTTTTCCACAGCTAACACATAGCTTTTGTGTCCGATCTGATGCAGCTGCACTAAAGATTGCATCGTACTTGCCATTTCCTTACTCAGCATTGAGCTCTCTGATGATCATCCCTGCTCCATTGAGGGATGCAGTCTACGACTATGTCGCAAAGCATCGATATGAGTGGTTCGGCAAAGAGGATAAATGCATTGTCGTGAAAGATAAGGAATTGCTGGAGCGTTTTATAGATCGGGATGAGATGCTGGGTGAGGGCGATGATGGCATTAGCCGACTCTATTGATCTCATATGAACTGCTCGAGTGTTTTGACGAATCGATGTGAATTGCTAGGCCGTGGGGATGGCAGCGTAGGCCGAATCTTTTAGTCTCATTCGATTTCACACTTTGTTCATTCCTAAGTGAGTATAGCTGCTATAAGAGGTACGATCCAATAGCCTCTTCTTCTGAAATTATGCTTAACAGAAAAAAGTTCTTTAGTTTCTACTGGTGACTTGCAGCATCCCTTTAGTAAATTGCTAGAAATAATTTTCCTAAATATACATGTATAGACAGATATTTGGTTCTTATATATATATATCATCCTGCAATGTTTCCCTTTTCTGATTTATCATGTTTAGTTTAGGTCCTTTTGTTATTGTCTGATGATGTTCACATGAACTCGAGCAAATCGGCGAACATAATGGAACAAAGATGATAAAAAAAAGCTTCATTGCTATAACAGCAAAAGAAAACTTGCTACATTCTGCCTAATTATCACTGTTTAGTAGTAAATTGACATAACCAACTGATGCTCTTAGTAGTAAATTGCCTTATCACTGTTTGTAGTTCAGTTAACAGCCGAAAGGCGAAGATCATCCCCGTGTCTCAACATTGATCTAATAATAGACTATGCGCTAGATTGCATGAAAGATTTTCAGTCTTCAGTCCCTGAATCCAGTCCATTCCTTCCAGTCCTTGTCAATGTGCTTTTCAGCCCACCAGACTGCAGCGCGAGCGGCTTGAGGCGCTCCTGGAAGGCCCTTCTCTGTGATAGTGTCGGCCATGTCGATGAAAGGTATAACCAAGAGTGTTCCAGGGCCACCGTATTCTGCGTGTAGGAAACTACTTAGGATCTGCCAACAAAAAAGAAGCAAATTAGTTAGAAAACTGAATGAGTAGAGAATGGTGAAATGATGGTGCGAAACAATTCTTGGGTGTTTGATGATTTAGTTGAGGATTTAAAAGACATTAAGGTCATACTCATATTAAGGAACCTAATAAAGCCTTTGATTAGACAATTTTTTGCTAGTCCATCACTGCTCCTTAAAACTGTTTAAACAATTTGTACTAGCCCTAGCCCTAGCCCTAGCCCAACATGCAATTATTTCTAAACATTAACTAGAGGAATTAGAAAGGAAAAAATCTAACCTCGGTGCAGATGTCGACGATTTCCTCAGTAGAATCGCCGAAATACTGATTCTTTTCCCTCAGCCTGGCAAGCATATGAGTCCTAAATTTGTCGGTCTCCTGCTTAACAAAATCGACTTTAAGGTGTACACAAGAAGCGACCTCCTTCGTATTCAAATACTAGTCTTTTCAAAATGGAAAAAAAAATAAATTCTCATGAAAGTTTTTTTTTTTTATTATTATTATTATTATTCTTGGTTAAACCACTTAAATATGATAAGATAAGTTTTTTTTTTTTTTTTTTAAAAAAAAAAAACGAAACAATAGAGGAAGTGGGGAGCTCACAGCGTCAGCGAATTCGGGGATTGGGTCGGGAAATTTGTACTCAGCGGCCCTACAGAGGAGATGGGAAGGCGGGGAGGAGATGGGAAGTGGGAAGAAGCGATGGGTTCTTCTTGAAAGGGAGGAAGAAGGACTGGGAGACCGAAGAAGAAGACGACAAGATGAGGATGAGGATGAAGATGAAGATGAAGATGCAGAGGAAGAGAGAGAAGAGCTGCAGCGGCGGGGAATACGAGGGAGCGGAGGAGGAGAGGGACGAGCAGGTAGATGCAGAAGAGGGGATAACGCTGCGGCTCCCCCCATCTCTGCTGCGCCTCTTTTGAGCTTCCTGATTTTAATTTGAGTTATCCCATATCTATCTACCACTAATACCTTACTTACATATTTTCTCTGTGGTAGATGGTGGATATTTCGAATTTTTTATATATTATAAATCTCGAATCAAACGGCGATACATCATCTATCGATCATTTGAATTCGTCGCATTAGTCTCAATCCCAGTTGTTCCTTTCGACAACTATCAGCTGCGGGGGAATTGAGGGTGGATGCATCAGTGTATGTTTTTTCTGCTGCGGGCTTTGGGACCCACCCCCTCACTTGCGAGGGAGGGGGGGGGGGGGGGGGGGGGGGGGCATACCGGCCACTCTTGTAACTTTTCATCAAATAGGGTTTAACCCTGTTTCATCAAAAAAAAAAAAATCGTCGCATTAAATAATTGTTCACTTTCATAATTTTATTTGCTGAAAATATCAAGTGATTAACTTTACTAAAATTGTCAAAAAAAAAAAAAAATCTTTTAAAATGTTCAATTTAACTGACTAACATATATACATGATTTAGAAAAATAAAGAACTAGAAAAGTATTAATTAAAAAAAAAAAAAATAGACTAACAAAATGCCCCGTTCGTTAAGATTACTTA
Source organism: Tillandsia leiboldiana (assembly GCA_029204045.2). Taxonomy (NCBI): domain Eukaryota; kingdom Viridiplantae; phylum Streptophyta; class Magnoliopsida; order Poales; family Bromeliaceae; genus Tillandsia; species Tillandsia leiboldiana. Next base: position 57,761,780 of record CM055060.1, on the reverse strand, counting down.
TATTCGACTTGTTTTTATCGGAAAAAACGGTCGGAAAAAAGGACGATGCATGCAGGTTAACCATCACAGGTTTCTCTCATGTGGTTCCAGCCAGGGAAATCCAAGTACGTCGAACACGTCTTTCTCCGTATCGCAACTCACCATCGTGCCTGCTCTCGTCCCCTACATACCATCATCATCGAAGTGGAAAATATCAGATAGATAAAGAAAAGAAAAGAAGGCCAAAACAAACAAAAATGTAGAAATTTTGCTTCTTGTAGAAAAGTAATGGTGGTAGTTCGTACTCGCTTGCCGGCTGAGCCCTGAGTTGCCAGATAAAGCCCCGTGTCGTCTAGTCTATACCCTTTGGACTCGGCTAATAATCTCAATCTACATATACCATAGTTTATTGATCAAATTTATGCTTTTTCACAATTTAACAAAAAATACCAATGGAAAAAAGTGGCAAAAGAAGATGCATAACAAATCAATATTATCTGGCGCATACGGCAGCTCTGTAGTTTCCTACAAATATAAACCTCACATGCAAGTCATCATTCCCATTGGAGAGTATAATCAGTGGTCATTGCTATCTAGGATACAAACCCCACTAAAGCACAAGCAAGAATAAATTTCTGAGGCAGAAAGATAGTCTCAAATCTAATTCAACTAATCTCTTGACATCGGATCACCAACCATTAAGGATGTTTAATCTTCTAGTATGATATAAGAAACTATACCAGGTCAAACACCTCATATTCTATCGGTAAGTTAATTTGGCAATTACAAACACCTGTGATCTCTGATCCATCACCAAATATTGCCAACAAAATATACGATTAAAAAGTACAAGAAAATGAAATTTAGCAAGAGAGGCTATACCTCCTATTTAATACATCGTTTCCAGTCCATGCAACTAGCCCAAATGCATATCTGTTCCTTGGGTATACCTGTAAGAGTGACATATATATATTGAGATTTTAATCAGCAATTCATAGAGAATGCTCAGAACCTAGCACCATAAAATAAGGATTCACAGCAATGCTAGCACCCTGTTCTAACAGCTTGTCCGAATCTTCTAGGGGGGAGTCGTGGTGGTGGTGGTGTTTATAGACTAACATCAGCACAACCCAAATTTACTACTGTACCTTAAAGTCAATGCGATGTCGCAGCTCTTGACCGGGATATGTCCAAAGACCAAAGTATGTGTCAACCCCGGAATCTGTTCCCTACATTGCCGCATTAATATTCATCAAAATGGATTCTTTAAATGTGAGCAACTACCATCAAGGAATTTTTTTAAAAAAAAGTAAAAAGGAGAACATCTCCAAGAAGAACAGGTTTAATCTTATGTCAGGAGCTGGAAATAACAACAGGATTTGAATGCGAAAGGGCAATCCTACTATATGATGAAGCAATGCTTATTTCTCTAAATTCTTAGGATTCACAATAACAATAAGTTGCCTCAAATATTTCCGAGGAATTAGTCTTATTATGTTAAATTAACGATTGTAATTCTTTTGCCTCCCTTTCTATTGTGAGATTATCACAATATCAAAGAAAAAAGGAAGCATTTCACTACACAAGTTATATCAAAATCAATAACTTCACCTAATTAGCTATTCTCCTCTTTTAGTATTAACTGCACGAAAGCAAAGGGAAATGGACATAGAAGAAATAAAAATGAATGTATGATCCTGATACTTACATCTGTGCTATGCATGCTAAATACAAGATCCTCTCTCAGAAAGTTGATGTCCTTCAAATATTGAATATACCTAGGTAAAAAGCCTTTGTGGCTGGACCAAAAAAGAAAATAAGTGTGTGATGTATCGGCTACATAGATAGGCAGGACAAAATGATTATACAAAAAAGTGATCACATTTAAATGAGATAAATAACAAATGATATCATTAAGAGCAAAGCAATAGAAACATTATTTTCGTGTTTATATTAATTAAATATGAAAGTTTTACATTGTTGGAAACAAAATGATTGGCAGAAAATTGGCACTAGAGCATGTTGCTTTCCCCGAACTAACAAGTCAAAATAGAATGACTTGATACATCAAAAAAGACAAGCATGAGAAGAAAAGTGAATATGGGTGTCCAGATGAAATGGCTAATGTTTCTAAATCAATTGAGTGGCGATCATTAAAATTTATCGATGCATTTGGTGGTTTACCTTTCTCCGTCGGGATGAGTGATAACGATATCTAAGTCTCCACAAGAAGATTTGCCACGCCTATATGATCCGCCACAAACAACAATTATCTTCAACACCTCAATAGATCACCAAAATTAGGCATGAGTAAAAGATTCAAGCGGTTAGTTTCAAAACGACTAAAATAATTATGTCAGTCAGATCGAACTACATTAGATAGTAACAACGAGCAAATATTGATCAAATAAAAAGAGAATGAAATCTAAAACTACTTCCTACCACCAACGAGAACACATTGAGACCTTCACACATGTATAGGACCATTTCTTCCATCAATGCAATGGCCACACCATCCTTTTCAATATTGTTATCTTTGGGAGCTATTAGGTTGAACATTATAACTAGTTGCAAGTGTGGACGTTCTTACTCATCTCCTTACTATCACTATTATTAACCCCACAAAATAATGTACCAGCCATTACAACATGCTCGCGTCAAACTTAAGAGTATTTATCCTTTTCAAGTACATAGAGACTATGTTCTCATTACGCTGTGATCTCTTTATGCCCCTAAGGTCTAATTAAAGGATCGGCTTCTCTTAGTACTGATTATTAATGATTAACAAACTACATCAGCTCTTCATAAGCATTCACTCATCATCTGATAGTAGAATGTTGCTGTATAGAGCAGGTATGGATATTTATCTGTTAGTTATTTGAATTTCATAGTGAACTAGAAATGTGCTATTCTCTATACTGAAGTAAGCATGCTGGTATTCTGATTCTACAACAAAATGCTAATTACTCTGTAGTTTAAGGTCAGAAACTTTCACAAAAAATTCAGCACTTGACCGCTTGATTGAGCCCAGTCCTATAAGTACCCCAATAATTTCCAAATACCATGTTGAGTTCAGGAAACGGAAGAATCTTCAGATACCTCTCTTGTGGTATACCCCATATCAACTGTACCACCCTGTGGTTCCGGATTTTACTCCATATGCTAGCTGTTCCGATTTCCTGTTAGAATCTGCCTTGAAAATGCCATGAAAATCGAGCACGTAACAATCATGTAACTCAAAAAAAAAGGGACGTAACAATCAACCGTCCCTAGCACAAGTGGCAAAGGGCTTGGTGGTTGATACCCGAGGTCCCGAGTTCGAAGCCTAGTTGCTTCACATTTTCAGCTAAGTTTATTTCAAAATAAACGAAGCGGGTAGCATACTACCTTTCTCTCTCAAAAAAAAAAGAAAAACAATCATCTAACTCATTAGACCTCTATAACTTAAAAGGATAAGTAACATTAAGATGAAAAATTCCTATTTATAGCAATTTTACTGAGTAACTTGATTGCCATGTCCTCAATTAAATGGCATTTTAACTGCAGGTCTTCACAGAAAAAAAGAAGTAACCACAGGGTGGGGAAATGATACAATTTGAACCACGAACTGGAAAATAAAACAGCACAACATGCTGAGGGCAATTCTGAAGTTTTCCCTTGGGAAAATTAATGATAAGAAACGATGAAATTATACAGAAACCAATGGGAAAGAATTTTTATGATGCTCACCCCAGGTTGAATATCTTGTGCGGCTTTTTCTAAAAGCATCTCCATATCTTTAACCTAGATAAGCGAGGAAAACAAAAGAAATTTAGGGATTTTATCAGTAAAGTAGAAATCCAACCTATAGAGATAATACATAACACAGTTACACCTCATGTCTTGGAATCCTTTTCTTAATGTCATCAAAGAATTGTAGTCCTATCCTCTGAGCATTTGTCAGAGACTCTTCATTTTTCAGATCATCAAGCGTACGGTATCCTTTCTCGTATAATTTTAGAGCAGTTGCCGGACCAATTCCCCAAACTTCACCAAAGAGATTAACAGTTCGCACCTTCAAAAGATGAAATTAGTGATAATTAAAAAATTAATCAATGCCAGTAATTGAATGAGTAATTGGACCTAAGGAAATAAGCGAGATGTAATAGCATGCACTCGCACTCACAAAAAGGAGAAACTAGTAGAAAATTAGGGTTACAGAGTGGAGATGTAATAATATGCGCTCGTAGTACTTTATCACATGTGAGAACACTAAACTAAACCCCCATGTGCTTCTATGAATACTCATCACTAGCAATACACCTTTCTCTGTAAAGTTTTATGCAGTACCTATCAATAGTGATAAACATCGCACATTGATCACATATTACAACAAAACTGCCTTACCTTTTCATCATTCTCGAAGTGCTCCAACTTAGCTAACTTCCCCGTGGTCAGTATTTCATGAATCTGCACAGTAGCATTTTCTTACCCCTCATCATTTTAGAAGACGGTATTTATTACAAAATTAACAAAAAAAGGTTTTTTCTACTTACACCAACAAGTGTTATATTATAAAATGAATACGAGCAAAAAGCCGGTAAATATTGCTGAGACAAGAGACTATACGCTATATCAAAATATAAAAGGCACAAAAGCAAGATGTAGCCGAAGTCATTAACTTACATGATCCTGCAATGATTTCCCAATTGCAGGTAAATGCTTGACTTGATCAACACTTTCAATTTTGAACGGTAGCTTCTCAATGACAGGGATAGCTTTGTAATAGCTGAATGACCTTCTGTCATCTCCTAAGGCTTTGGGGGGTTAAAAAAGAAAATTTTAAAAAAAAAAAAAAAAAAATCTTAGAAAGAGAGGAGATTCCCCAAGTTTGGTAAGATCAAGGATTACCCAGCTTCAATACCTCTGTATATGTCGATGAGTTTCCCAAATGTTTCAGTGATATTCTTGTTTAGATCTGGTGGACTGTACAGCGAGGATGAGGATTGCTCCGAACGACCTGTCTGATGACATTAATTCGTAAAGAAGAAAAGAAGAACATTAGTTGTGCAAGGAAAAGCATCCGCCTCACTAAGAAACAACAAAGAAACAGGCGACAAGCGATTATTTTTTTTCTTTTTCGCCTTTGACGAGTAAGGCGGCACGCATCTATTAAAAGCTTAAAAATGGGAAGTTCTATGCAAAGCCTAGGGCATATAAACAAACTGTTGCTCCATCATTATTTTCTAGTAATTGTACTAAATTTAGTATGCCCGCCGCCGCTCATTTCATCGTAACTAGATACCAAATTAATCATTAGATGGCCAGGGCAAAGCATTGGTAAAATTAAGCTAACATGCGAGTCATTGGCACATAAAACACTTTCCCAGTAATCGGAACAGCATTAACAGCAAACAGAAAAGGACTTGATGAATACACCACACACCTCAGCATCCGACCCGGCAGGAGAATTGATGGTAGAGTTGGCACCTTCAGAGCGACTTGTGCAGCTGAGGTGTTCTACGGAATGCTCTGATGATTTTTTAGTTTTCTTGATGCGCGGCGACACATCTTCACCGTCTCTAGCCTCAGCTGATTCATTTGGCACTTCACCACCGGAGTCGTCGGCCTCCTCCTCCTCCTCCTCTAACTTGAGAGTGTAGGGATATTCAGGCACCTTCTGGCCTGATTTCAGACAATTCTCCAACCACTGATAGGGAAGTAAACTCTGCAGAATGATAACAAATTTCGGCGGCGGAAACAGAAATAACCTACACTTCAAACTACGGATACTCACTCACTCGCTCGCTCACTTACCCCTCTGAAGCGATTCAACTGCTCGCGGCCCACTTGCTGCAGAAGGAGACTGGAGCTCATGGCGAAAACATGCGTGACCCCCCTCTTCGACAGAGGAGTTTCCTCCTCGATGGAAGCTCCCATCTGGATCAGCTTCTGCTTCCACACCTACACGCTCGAAAAAAAAAAAAAAAAAAAAAAAAAAAAAAAAAAAAAAAAAAAGGAGCACAACCCACCCCGATTGGATCAACCGTTTGATCGAATTCGGAAAGGTGCGTGCTTTATTTATTTATTTATTTATTTATTTATTATTAATATTAATTACCTGGAGCCTTCGAGATTGGACGCCCCTTGCGACGAGGAACACGACCATGCCGTGGAAGATGCCGTTCGGGTCCGGGGAGATAGACCGCTCCCGCCGCTTCTTCTTGGGCGCCATCTTTTTTTTTTTCTCTTCTTTTTCTTTTTCCTTTTTTTTTTGGTTGGTTCAGCAACTGGTTCTTGGCACGAAATGAGTTTCTTTTTTTTAAAAAAATAATAATAATAATAAAATACTCCAACAGGCCCAGAAAGAGGGATGCGAATAGGCCGACTGGTTTTGGGCCTATATTTTGGGACTTCTCTGAAAATTATCTGTGTTGAAAGATCGTTGCATTCTTTTCATGGTTAATGATACTTGTACACTTCAAATGGGGTGTACATTTTACACCCTACCCATTTAAGGATGGGATGAATTTTATCGGTCACTTCGAAATGACCGGTAAATTAATTTTCATCCTTAAATTGGGTGGGGTGTATGATATACACCATATTTGGAGGTGTATACGTAGCATTACTCAAATAGGAGAGTACAAAATCAGATGGATTTAGTAAACAACTTCTATTGTCAGAACGGCTGTAGCTGGACCGCAGCACATACAGCAGGTAATTAGATAGATATGTACGGTTTCATCAGACTGCATTTAACAGATAATCCAAAATTTTCGACTCAACAATGCTGCTGAGCGCAAACTGTGAAAAGGCACAACAATAGCAACTTTGTAGACCAGAAATGAAGATCGAAACTTGTCTGAATAAAAAAAAAATGCAGTAGAAAATGTAATATGTAATAATGTGAAAATTGCGATTTTTGAGGTAAATCACATAAGAAACTGTAATTTTGAGAGAGCGTGGCATTGTAACATCAGAAATTAAAGGAAACTTTTGAGTAATTGAATCCAAAATAACATATCTGAATAGACCCATGTAACTGATTTATTATACATCAAAACCAGAGGAGAGGAGTCCAGAACTCGAATAACAACGGAAAGCGAGTAGTACATCAAATGTGCAGGTATTTGTTCTTTTATTATGCAAACTAGTTACGACAGCACCGCCTCCTCTACTTTTTCGTTGTTGCCACTGCAAAAATCTCATAAGTGCAAGCTGAACAAATAGAAAAGAGGAAAATAAAATCAAAATGAGTTTATTTCCAACAAGCTGCACAAGGGACTCTAAAAAAGAAAGCAAAAAAAAAAAACAGAGCTGGCAAAACAGATGAGAGCTTTTCATCTCCCCAAGCACTAATCGATGTTCTAATTCCTTTTTCATATTCATATTTGTACATTACTTTACTCCAACTATGTTGCAAATCACAAAATTACATGTTTCAAACTACAAAAAGAAGAAAAGAAACCCCTACGATCATGTTCAGTGAACTTTTCCTGTTCTAATTATCTTTCGACAAGCAACACTAAGAAATCAGTACTAAACTAGCCAAAAGACGGTGCTCAAGGAATGTTCACAGAAGAAACTTCTGAAAAGCCAAACTACTAGCTGATGCACCATAAATTACTCCAGAAAATTGAGTAAGTATAATCAGCGCACATGCACACACATTCGAACAACATTATAGGTTATTTGACCAATCTAATACGTATCAAATCAATCTGCGTTTATTGATAGTCATTGGTTCCGAAGATGCCGACTACAAGTGAAAAGGGGAACATTTCATGCCAATGTAAACAAATGAATCACTAGGCCAAAAAAGAAGAAGAAGAAGAAGAAGAAGAAGAAGAAGAAGAAGAAGAAGAAGAAGAAGAAGAAGAAGAGAGGAGTGAATACCATGTTGAATAACTACATGCCAACATAAATGAACATGTTTCTATTACTGTAAGTAACATCATTTTTGAGTAAAAGTATAACAAATAACATAAGAGGGAAAACAAAATTTGAAGTACTTTGTGAAACTTAATCATACCAGCAATTACAAGCATTGTAAGGGCATTTCCGATTTTTGACACCTGCTTGACACTACTCTTGTAAGATTTGAACTTCTTCAGTGCAGGATCCTCTTCCAATAGCTGTGATACAATGCATTGCAAAGAAAGAACAATCAAATGAGAACAAAAATAATAATAATAACTTTTTATCATTTTACCTCAAAAGGTTATCTGTTTAAGATGACAAGAAATGTCCAACTTGAATAAGAAAAAAAAAAAAAAACAAAAACAAATTCAAGAAGTGTAAACAAGATCTCAGCTTTCTATTAGTTTAGGCAAGAAAAGAATAGCAATTCCCTTCTTATACAATTAAAAGATCCCGAGTCTCTCCCTAAATCTTGATCCATAAAGCTCGAATATCAGAAAATAGAAACCCTAATTCACAATAATTTTGCAAATAAAAATAAAATAAATAAAAGAAAAAGGGAAATGGGAGCAGAGTGGATCGCTCACCGCCTTCTCGCGAGCTCCGAGCTCGACATGGTAACAACGGCGCGGGAGGTGAGGCAGCGGCGGCGGCGGCGGCGCGGCCACCTGCGGAGAGACGAAGAAGGAGAGGGATCAGAGATCGGAGAGATCGATCGAAGAGAAACCTAATTAGGGTTTTGAGGAGGAGATCGCAGTGGAGAAATAGGGATCGACCTGAGACCGAGGGCGACGTAGAGAGGAGAAGAGGTTGGACGCCATGGAGGAAGAAGAGGGAAAGAGAGCAGTGCGAGTTTTTGGGCGTGGGTTCGAAACTCCTGCGGACGCTCGCACAGCGACGACAATAATAATAAATGAAAAGGTACGATGTATAAATAAAGTTAAGCCGTGTATATATATATTGTTATTAAACAAAATTAATTTTTCTTGGACATAAAAATGCTCTCTTTAAAAATCAAATTTTCATGCATTCAAGATGAAGTTTTCAGGAGAGATCAGAGAAGTTTCTATAATTATAGTAATACCAAATGAAAGTTCAGATTACAATGTCACGGATGAAGAAGCACCTGTAAATCACAAACAACAAACCAAAACGAAGTTGTTGACAAGTTGGTATATAAATGATGCCAAATATATGATCAAAGGTCCATAACTAAAATTTACATTATTCTTTTCCTCTTATCTAGAAGCAAAATAACCTACTGTTTTCGCACTACAACATTGGCAGGGCAGCCTTCAAACACAAATATTTCAAATGGCAAACTAATATGTCTGCTGGACTACTCGGAAAACCAACATTATATAACTGTGATTTCCAAACATAGCAGTTAATATGGTCATACACAATCAACAATTTCTTCGAAAAGCAAACATTACATTCTTCTCAGATTACAAGATTACTAGCCAGCTCGCGACTGCACTGTCCACTCGGGCATTGCTTCGTGATTCTCTGGGTTTGAACCAGCAAAAATGCTTCCGGTATCGACATCTAGCATTCTTCTGCTCATCAACTAATAGAGATGGTAAGACGAGGCAACGTTTACGGAACAGCGCACTTTTTGTGTTATCCAAACCTACAAGTATGAGATGAACCGTTTGTTCGGCTGTGGTAGAAATGCTTCTGCATTCACTTGGTTGGAGATGTGAACCGTTGTCGGTCTCTCTTTCGGTTCGGGCCTTTTTCCTTTGGAGAAGATGTTTTACCAAGGCCAGCTTGGCGCATTTCTGTTGAGAGATTCAACACAGATCTAATTGTAAATTTGCATCCTTAGGTATATACCATACATATCAAGAAGATAATAATTACCTCTTCCTCTCTCAAGCTCCATATCCAGCTCTTCTTTCCACTTCCTCTCTTTCTCAGAGGCGCTTACACTGCTCAAACTCAAAATGCATTCTTTTGGATCAGACGATACAGATAACGATACCAAGAGAAAAAAAAAAAAAAACTGAAGAAATTTGGTTACAGTATTATTTTTTATTTTTTTTTGAGAGAAAGATAGCATGCTATCCGCTTCGTTTATTTTGAAATAAGCTTAAGCTGGAAATGTGAAGCAACTAGGCTTCGAACTTGGAATCTCGAGTATCAACCACCAAGCCCCTTGCTACTTGCACTAGGGACGATTGTATTTTCAATTGATTAAATTACTAGCATTCATATTATCGCTAAACCTTTCGTGTACTTCACTGAGATACGTTAAGGTATCCAAGTACAAATCTTATATCAATAATAGATGTCAGCTAACAAACCTTGCGCTGGTTGGTTCTTGTTTAGCATCTTGAAGAAGATTGCCCCACTCAGGAGAAGCTATTTCTCTTAAAATTCGACTATTCTCCAAAGTGCTGACCGAAGCATGCATGCTGCAGCTCCCAGGGCTCAAATTATTATTATTCTCATTATCAGACTGTGGCGTAGATGTCCCACTAACAACCTTCTTTGGTGAAGACTTGCATTTAGGAGGCAATTTTGAATTAGTCATTATATTTTCATTGCAAATACTGGTAACACATCGAGAATTGGTGGCATTCAAGGTGTTGTAGAACTCATATAAAGGTGTCTGCAGCTTCTTCAGATCGAGGGCCTGATAAGCAGGAGCAAATTTTATAATTTATTTGCAAATCATTATAAGGCTATCAAATATGATCAATTGTATATATGCATGAAAAATAGTAACATAAGCAAATTGCATAAGAATTGTTGTAACACTCATAATAAAATACCTTCTCATCGAGAAAAGCCCTAATTTTTGACTCTGTGACTTCATCGTCATCATCACACATTGAGTCACAAGGGAAAGTGAACTCATTTTCCCCATCCTGACCACCGTTGGGAGCACCATTTAACAATTCACCAAAGTCTTTTTTACTCATTTTTTCTTCTGCACTTATCTTGAAATTGCAAGGCCACTCATCAAAGGGTTCAGACATTGGATTGAAGCTCTGGCAAAAAATAAAATAAAATTCTCAATGATCTAAATACAGAAGGTAGTATGTTGTTTAGTCATTCCACTGAGCGGTAGAGACATCAAGGAAAAAACAAAAATCATACCGAACCAACCACCGGAAAATCATCTGCGTCAGCAAATTGACACATGTCGTCATTGTTCATAGAATCCCAGATTGGACCGGCTCTCAAGACGTTATTAGATTTCATAGTTGAGTAGCTGCAATGATCATACTTATCATTATTCAAGCCCTTTAACAGATTTAAAGGTATACAAAATCACCATAATTCAAGCATTTTTTTCATTGCATCCCATGAGCTAAAAAGTGTCACCAATACTTACGAGTTATTTGCCTGCAGTTTAGATGCTGCATGCTCAATTTCGGAGGACTCCTGTAATGGGGGCCATTATCAGGGTGACAAATTCTAATGAAGAGGTATTTAATGAAATAAAATCGACTGGTTGCTGTAGGCAGTTTAACCTTGTTCACAACACGACTTGATTGATGTGGATCCTCAATTTCTCCCGTAACAAATGGATGCTGCTTGGAAATATATAAGGAATCAGGATTTATCAAAGGATAATTTACAAAACAGGATGAACACACAGAAATAATTTGACATACTTTAATGATCTACTATTTCAATACAATTAACAATTAATAAACAATAGTACCTGGAGCAGATCAGATGCAGTAGGCCGCAAGCTTGGTTCTCTGAAAAAAGAATGTCGTGATACAAGTCAGTAACTCAGAAATGAACCATAGAATAATTAAAATGGCCACTGAAAGCAACATCATGACCGACTTCAATTGACATCCCAGTTGTTTCAGAATATATTCCCAAAGTTCTCTTCAAAAGTGAAAGCGAGTCAATATAGATGGTTGTATTTTTAAAAAGACTGACATAGATGATCAATTAAAAGATCAATTTACAGCAACTGTGATTATTAGGTAAAACAGTTTTGAAGGGAACAGCTCCTCCAGTCTTATTGATACATAATATTGATGGATAGGATAAATGTTTGTCTTAGTACCTCTTTGGTTTAGCTGGAACTTCTACAAAGGCACTGTTTGAGCAGAGTTATTTGACGAAACACGAATATTTTATAAGAATTCTTCACCAATTTAGTTTGCTTGTTATTATTCACTAAAGTGCTCCTGATTCAGACACTTTTCAGAAGTATGATGTTTAAATGAAAGGTAATTACTGAATGCGACCTGAGAATGCTACAATGGTAATGAATTCGGGCCTAAATCAACTTTTAACTTTATAATTATATTTTTCCTGCAATTAACCCTTATACTGGAAGAGTATGGGTGCGATGAAGTAGAGAGAAAGAGAGAGAGAGAGAGAGAGAGAGAGAGAGAGAGAGAGAGAGAGAATTATGTACATACTCCTGTAAGCATTTCAGAAGAAAATCCTTTGCCTCCGATGAGAGATGCTCTGGAATAGGTGGATGTGACTTTGTTGTCCCCACATGGAATAATGCGGCAACCTGAATAAATTTGTAGTGCTGGTCAAATAATGGAAGATTTACAATGAACTAGATTTATTTGTCATAGTTCAAACAAAGATTTGCAATGAACTAGATTTATTTATCTTATTTTAAACAGAAAGCTTTACCTCTTGATATTGTTGGCTCCACGGCGGTTTACCAGTAGCCATTTCAATAACAGTACAACCAACACTCCAAATGTCAGCAGAGCTGAAATGGACCACAGACACGTGACTTAAAAATTAAAAAAACAACCAAAAATGCAAGATAATATTTACAAATTTAGTTAAAGAGTTATCAATAGAGAACAAGGTAAGTTAGTTATGAGGAATTTTAAAAATTATGCGCTAGCATGACTTTCAAACTACCACAATAAACTGAAACTTCTATGGAAAAAGCAATCAGTCATCATTAAATAATTTCTATTCTTCTCCACACGACCATCAGAAGTAACAATAAGCCTCAAGCCAATTCACTTGACAAATATATAAACATCTAAAGTAACGACATGTAAGTCTTTAATTCTACATATTATCTTTCATTCACTGATTAAAAGAAATAGAGAAAGACTATCAGAATCTGAACTAAGAGGACATTGAACTAAGAGCATTTAAAAGCAAAGCGAAATAGCAGACTCTCAAATCCAAAAATTCTAGAAGATAATACAAAACAGAGCAATAAAGCAAACAAAAAAAAATTTCTAGTTCTTACAAGCTATGTCCGCTTTGAACAATGACTTCTGGTGCCATCCAATATGGAGTACCTTTCATTGACTTAGCAGCTGTCATAGTTGCCTAGAAAAATATGAAAGCCACTAATTAGCCAATGAAGTAAAACAATAGGATAAAAAACACATGAACGCACCGATAGTGAAGACACAGAAATCAGGTACAAGAAAATTTCCTGTTTTGCAACAAACATGTCTAGGAATAATTCAGTTCTTAGTGTATCTCTTCCAACGAAATTTGTTTCCTTCATATAAAGATAGCATTAACAATATCATGACTGCCCAGTAATCTTGGCATAAAACTTCCATCTAGTTGAGAACCCAGGAATTTGGCCAGTCAACACTTCCTGCCCGTCCTTCTTTCCTTCATGTGCTTGAGTAAAAATGTAAAATTTTCTCATTGAAAATAGTATCAATAGTATTAATATCTAAGCAGTTTGACAAAACAACTCAAGTATAATAAGGTCCTTAACTAGTCCTCAATTGCCAATTTAGAGAAGTACTTCAGATGGGACAAGTACACCTTTCGCTCAATTGCAACCAACTCGCACATAGCGTACATAAAGCCAAGAACACATTAGATAAATAGTTTATATCTAGCCTCAATCCTATGCATTCACTCATGCAAAAAAAAAAAATCAAGCTAAATTTCTATGTCCAAAATCAAGAATTTTAGTATCGTGGTATGGGATCGTGCCAAAAATTTGCCGGCACAGTGCGTCCCGGGCTGTGCCAATGCGTGCTAGTCAAAAAAATACATATATGCCGACATATAATGGTATGAAACATTTATTTTCTTTAGCAACAAAATATTTTAATTGTTTGTTATGTATCTTTAGCAAATCTTTTGAACTTTATTGAAAAAATTACTTACTAGTATAAAGAATAGAGGGTTTTGAGTTGTGCCACCGGCACGGAAGGTTTATCGTGCCGATATCTTGTTGGCACAATACGGCACGGTGAATACAGTCCGTGCCAATGGGTACTTAAATCCTTATCCAAAACCCCATTGCATCACTTAGCTAAATAATTTATGATAATGAAGAGTTAAGACTCTAAATTTGTTAGGCTAAAAAGTAGATTTAGATGTAACTTCACTTGTATGACTAGTTACATTTAAATAAAGAACAAAATTGGATCATCTTCCTACCAGCTTAGCAACTTGCTTAGATGCACCAAAGTCGGCAAGCTTAATGCAACCTTTGTTATCGACAAGTATGTTTGCCCCCTGAAGTTCACAATAGTAAACAAAATACTATTACATTACCAAGAAAGTAAACAGATATGAAAAAAAAACCCAAAAACTAAGTTCAGATGGTATGCCTTTATATCCCTGTGTATAATTCCATTACGATGTAGATACTCTAATCCTTGCAACAGCTGTTTCGTATACATTCTAATAACCTGTTTGCCAAAAAAGAATCAACAATTCTTTAGGGAGCATTTTGTATAACCGAAATGAGCAGGCTAAAGAAAAATTTCAAAAAAAAGGATGGGTTGCCTACAGCCTCAGGGAATGATCCAAATTTCCCAAGCAATGATGAAATGGATCCGCCCGGAACAAACTCTAACAGGATATTTAATGTCTCTTCCTCTCTTGCTGTTCCCAAGTATCTCTGTTCAATGTGAGAGACAAAAAAAGAGTGAAATATCAATCAGAACTGCCTAAGATAAAAGTCATTGTTTCATTAAAATTGATACATCTCCTTTCACTCACAACAATGTTCGGATGAGAAAGGTTCTTGAGAAGCTTCACTTCTTCCTCGAGTTCCCTGATATGAGCCTGAGTGCATATTTCGGAGAGAAAATCTCAGAGCAAAATAGAGTTTAAAAATTATTGCAAGATGCGATCTTTGCCGATGAAATCTTTATTACAACGAATTAAACAAAACTTTCAAGGCACAAAAAATACTAACTTGGGCTTTTGCTTTGGAAGCATTGCTCGCACCGATCAAAACCTACAAAAAACGCCACCATTCTAGCATCAGCAATAGGAGCCAAATACAATTAATAATCACTTCAAAAAGATGATAAAGAAAACCCTAACCCTAACCATAATTAGAGAATCAAAAGGAGGACCTGCTTAATGGCGATTAGCTCCCCGGAATCTAGATTCATGCCCATATAGACATGTCCAAAGGCACCGCAACCGATAAGCTCCCCCTTCCTCCACCGGATCTGAGGGGCCTCGACCTCGGCGGCAGCGGTGCTCGCGATCCTCCGGGGCGGGGTCAGGCTCTTGGGCAAGAACCCTAACCCTAACCCTACGTCCAATCCGACCCTCGATTTCCTGAGGCAAGAACCGATCTTCTCCGCAATCCGGCTCACCCCGCCGCCATTAAAGCTCTCCTCCGCGCTAGGGTTTGGTCTTCCGACCAGCGATCGGCGCACGGAACCGAAGAGGTCTTGCATCGCGCTTCCGCCGAAGGTCTCCTCCCTCTTCATCGATCCCCTAGGGTTTCGCCTTCGTCGTCGTCGTAATCACGGGGGTTTGATTGGATCGATTACAAATGGAATTGCTCGCTGAAGATTTCTTCTTTCTTTAACGGATTTTAGGGTTTCGTCGTCGTCGACGTCGTTGTACTGTGAGGCTGTGTAGTTGGATCGATTAGAAAAGGATTCCCTCTCTCTTCCTCGATTCAAATTAGTCCAAAATACCAGAAATGCCCTTTTGGACCGTTAGAAAGTTTTTCCTAATTCATAATTTCCATGCTTGTTAATGTCTGGTCCTGGTCCAGGTCCACCACGTCGGCAGTGAACCATCCAATCATCTACCCTTCTTTCACGTATATATATTGAGTAATACTATATGTACACCCCGAAGGGGTGTACATCCTATACCTCCACCCCTTTAATGGTGTCGATGTTTTTTACGGGTCACATCAAGTGACCCCTCATCACACTCTCATCCTTAGATGGGTGGGGGTGTGAGATGTACACCCCTTACGGATGTACAAGTAGCATTTTTCATATATATTTCATACCCTTATCAAATTTTTAAAAATTGTTCTAAGTATCATCATAAAAGCTAGGTGGAAAAATCAAGGCCTAAATCAAAGCTAGGTTAGTAGTACACTTTTGTGAGTTCAAATCATCGATCTCAAATAATATTTAATTTCAAATTTTTAAAAAAATAATTATTTGAGCTTAGCACATTCATTTATAAGTTCATACGCTTTTCGCTCACCGATCCTCTATCACATTTACTTTCGATAAAAATAATTCATCATTTTAGTGAATAAAAGATTGTTTAGTAAGAGCTAAACAAATAAATTAAAATTCGAGATAAGATAGAGTTTTAGTAAGAATTGTTTTAGAGTTTGGAATCTTCCTTTCTCTAAATTATTTTATTTCAACCCATCCTTTCCTCCTTTCTGAAAATATATATTTTGTGTGCATTTTAAATAATTCTCTTTTATTTCTTCTTTGCAGTTATAAAGTTGTTTAGACTCATTTCTTACTTTCTTTTGTTTTTCCAGTCCAATTCATCATTTATTTGTTGTCCTCTTTCAATTAAGTACTCATTTGAATGCCATAAATATATATTATAATAATAATGAGCAATAAATTCAACAAAAAAAAAATAATACAGTTAAAATAATAAGGTCAGAAATTTACTACGGAACATGCTGCTTCGAAACTTTACGTACATTGTATATAATTGTTATTGCTCTTAGATTTTTTTAAAAAAAAAACTTTTTTATATTTTTTTTAAATTTTTTCGAGTCTTATTATTATCTCAACCTAGCTAGTTATTTAGATTTAAATGTCATCTCTTAGATCTTTTCCTCATGTATGTTTCCTCTTTGTTAGGAATTGTACCAAAAGGTTTTTCTAAAATTAACCCTTATAATCAAACTCTACTTCAATAAAGCAACTACATGCATTTTCCTAAAAAATATATAAAAATAAAAATATAGATATATGGTGCAAATTGGTGTAGAATCTTTTCTTAAACTATATGTATTAATTAAACAGTTAGTATACTTTGATTACTTCAGTATTTGACGTTAAAATATGAATATCAATGTACGTAAAACATATTAAATACATACGTACAGTAATAGTTATTATAAGCATATATTGAATGATTTTGTCGAATAGCTAAGCCACAGTCAAAATCTGGTGATGTTTCGTACGTACGGAACCAAATCAATCAATTGGAGTGATTTGCTTAACATTTTAAGCTTCTGTTTTGATCTCTACGATTATAAATACTCAGCCTTATTTCATTTATATATTTATAATATGATTTGTAATTTATTATGTTCGCTGCTGCTGCGAGAGGTATATATATATATTTATCAAAGATATCAATAAAAATATTGTTGATATCTGAAACTGTTACTTTAAATTTGTTGAAACTTCATTCAAAATAATAGCTAATGCAAGCCCCTAACAATGTTTGATTTTTGAGATTTTCCAGTACGAAAATAGTAATGAATACTTACAATTCTAGTCCTTAATTAGCTTTGCCTCCCCCTATTTGATCTATTAGAAATAGTAAAAATTAGTGACAATAGAAACTTATAGTTGTAATATTTAATAATAAGATAATTTTTTTTATCGATCGTTTCCAACACAAGTGGCAAAGAATTTGATAGTTGTTACCTGATATTTCAAATTTAAAGTATAATTGCTTCACATTTTCAGCTAAGTTCATTTTAAAAATAAACAAAATAGATATCATGCTATTTTTTAAATAATAATAATAATAATAATAATAATAATAATAATAATAAGATAATCTTTTTATTGTACCTCATGAAATTAATTACTATTTTAAAAGTTAATTAGTTTGAAATCAAGGCCTTTAAAATGGAATCAAAATTGGAACTTTGATACTGTGTGTCAACCCAAATATCAATGTGTGATCATAAACTAGTCCAAATTATAATATACTTTAACAAACTTAATTTAGGTGAATAATCCTACTTTTGTTCTTCAACAAAGGCCTTATTTAAGGAAGGAATATTACAGGCGCTTTTATGAAGTGAACTTGTTAGTTGGAGATGTAGGACCAGGAATGAAGGTGTTGGTGTAAAGGTGAATTTTGAGAAGACGCATAATAGAATTAACTAATCCTTCCTGCAAAAAATCATGGAGTGGTAGGGCTTTAGTGACAAATGGAGTGGTTAGATATGACAGTATGTCGAAAACGCCAAAGTGGCGATGATGGTTAACGAGGACGTGACCAAGTGGATTAAAAGTAAAAAAGAAGTGAGACATGATGATCCTCTATTCCCATATCTATTTCTGATGGTGTATGGGAGTTAAACATGTATGACGGATAAAGCAGTTAAAAACAATATGGTTAGAAGGGTAGGACCGTCTGATGACTGTTGGATCTCGCTAATCTAAGATGCGGATGATACTTTTTTCTTCTGTGAATCTAGGAAGAAGTTTGTGAAGAACCTTAGATTCGTGTGGAACCTTTTCGAGTGGACTTCGGGGCTTAAAGTTAATAAAGAAAAATCTAAATTGTTCTATACATGTAGAAAGGAGTTGAAAGCGGTTAGATTGGCGATGATCCTTGATTGCAAGGTTGGAACTTTTCCAACGAAGTACCTCAGGCTGCCACTATCCAACAAGAAGCTGAGGAATGAGGACTAGGGCGATGTAATCAATAGAATCCAGAGAAGGATCGACGGTTGGCAAGCTAAACTGTTGTCTAGAGGAGGAAGACTCATGTTGGTGAATGTAGTCCTAACCAACATTCCTATATACCTTTTCTCTATTTTCAAAGCCCCAGCATGGGTCACAAAGAGGATCGAGACCCTCAGAAGGGACTTCTCCTGGTTTGGTGACACACAACTCAAAAGAAGGGGGTGGTTAGTAGCGTGGAAGAACGTTTGTAGGAGCAAGGTGGAAGGCAGTCTGGGAATTCTAGATCTAAGCCTGGTGAATGACGCTCTTATTATCAAATGGTGGTGGAGGTTTTCCACTTTGCCACAGCTCCAATGGAATAAACTTATTAGGAAGTCGTATTAATTAAAGAGAAAACTATTGCGGGAGGGGAGTGTGTTTAGGTCGTCCTCACAATGGTGGAGGGATGTAGTCAGGCTCAAAGAATGTTTCAGAGAGGGGACTTCGTATATTCTTGAAAATGGAAGAACTATCAATTTCTGGTCAGATAGATGGTGCGCCAAGATGGCCTTACAATCTTTCTTCCCCGAGATTTACATCGATGTGGAGAAAAAATCGTTATGTATTTGGGAGTACTGCTTCGGGTGCAACGGATGGAGATGGAGGAAAATTTTGAGAGGAGTCTCGCCGGGGAAGCATATGAGGTTCGATTGCGTTTGCCAGCTGAAGGAGCTATTGTCGGGTATCTCTCTTGGATCGGGTGACGACGAAGTGCGATGGAGATGGAATGAAAAGGGTCTCTTCTCTGTTAAGTCTATTTACTCGACACTTAGCGACGGAGGTAGTAAGGAATTGTATGTTAGTTCGCTACGGAGCCTACAGATGCCACTAAAGTACATATCCTGATCTTGCTAGTTCTCAAAAGACGCCTTTTAACTGCCGACAATTTAGTTAAGAGGGGACGGGTGGGGTGTACATTCTGTGTGCTTTGCGGATGCGAGGATGAAACGGTAAACCACTTGTTTGTGAGCTGCGTCTTTACATGGTTCGTTTTGGAGGCTGGGGATGAGGCCGGTTGGCTCGGGTGTGGTGGTGTGGATGCTAGGGGTGTTTGGAAGAGGTGGATGGCAACGAAAGAGTCTGCCATTAGGAGAAAGATGTTGATCTACCTGTCAGCGACATGGTCGGTGATTTGGGCAATCAAAAACAAGGTTATCTTCCGCCAAGCAAACACTGCCCCCTTAGTGTCGTAAGCTGGATCATAAGAGATATTCTATTGTGGGAGGGTTTATAACGGTTTTGGTTTTTTTTTTCTCTGTTTTCGGGACCGAGCTGTCTAACTTTCGTTGCTTAGTTCACTTATAACAGTTTATAACAATTTTGATTTTTTCTTTTCTTTTTCGGGACCGAGCAGTCTCATTTCCGTTGCTTAGTTCACTTTGGTCATAAATGAAGCGGGTAGCGTACTATTTTTTTTAAGAAAAAAAAAAAGGGGGCCTTATTTGGTCAAGTGGATATAATATATGTCCAAAAAATTTAGAAACATTTATAATTTTTTTTTGGAAAATGCTATGTGTACACCCCGAAAGGGGTGTACATCATACACCCCACCCATCTAAGGGTGGGGGTGTGATGATGGGTCACTTGATGTGACCCGTAAAAAATATCGCCACCATTAAAATGGTGGAGGTGTATGATGTACACCTCTTCGGGGTGTACATGTAGCATTGATATATATATATATATATATATAAAATATTTGTAGTCATTTTATTATCAAACTTAAAAAAATACTACATATACACTTATAAATAAGTGTAAATATCACATCCCACTCATCATAAAATTTAGTATTAAAAAAAATTATAAAACTTATAAAAAAAAGGAAAATGCTACTTGTACACCCGTAAGGGGTGTACATCTCACACCCCCACCCATCTAAGGGTGGGGGTGTGATGAGTGGTCACTTGATGTGACCCGTAAAAAATATCGACACCATTAAAAGGGTGGAGGTGTAGGATGTACACCCCTTCGGGGTGTACATGTAGCATTACTCTAAAAAAAATAACAATATTTGAACGGACCAAAAATAAAATTTATATTCTATAAATAAATACAGAAATAAAATTACTCTATAAAATCAAACCCGCTAAGTAAATTTTTCACAAAACATTTTTATTTAAAAAAAAAAGAAAAAGATAATATATTATTTATTTTATTTAATTTTTTTATAAAATATATATTTAACTAAAAATATAAAATAATTAAATTTTAAATTTAAACCTCGGAAATATCAACCATTGAATTTTTGATCCTCCGCACATGGAACAGCCATTAAAATCTACTTAATTTACTCTCTAGTTTATGACAGAAGTGCAATAGTAATAAATTGAATATATCGAGAAAAAGCACGAAGTTACAGAGCATCAAATCCACCGCAATCCGACGAGGCCCCAAGAAGCGTAAAACATAAAAAAAAAAAAAAAAAAAAAAAAAAAAAAAAAAAAAAAAAAAAAAAAAAAAAAAAAAACTAACTAATTCTACATTCTTCTAAAGTTATAATAGATATAGTATTATTACTAAAAAATATATATATTATTTATACATTCTAAATAAAATATATATTTTATATTTTATATTTTATTTATTTTAAAATAAAATAAATTTTATTAATTATTTTGAAATAACTACTGAAGAAGATTTTACTCTAGATATATATTTTTTGAATGTATAAGTAGGTAGTATTACAATATGGTTAGTCATATAAAATGATTAATGAATAAATAGATGGGATGTAAATTATACTGTGTGGTTAGAATGTTAGTGAATTTTTAAGATTTAGTAGATGGTTGGACGTTAAATAGTATAATTTAAAGTTTAAAAATGATCAAAGGATTAATTTAATGATAAAAAATTTAGTAGCACTAAGTGTTTGGTACTATCGATAGTATAGTAGTAGAATTTTATAAATGTAGGCTATGATCCTATTAATAGCACAAAATCATTAGTTCTATTAAGTTTTTGACTTTTGAATAAAAAAAATAGATGAGTGGAATGATAGTGAGTTCTTAGAATTTAGTAGGTGGTTGGTTGAATAGAGTTGGAAATGATCAAAAAAATTAATTTAATGATGAAAAATTTGGTAGCGCAAAGTATTTTGTACTATTGATAGCATAGTAGCCGAACTATATATATATATTATATATATATATATATATATATATATATATATATATATATATATATATATATATATATATATATATATATAGAGAGAGAGAGAGAGAGAGAGAGAGGGAAGAGAGTACAGCTTATATACTTTCAAATTTTACAAATATAATTTGATTTATACTTTTAAAAATATATAAGCTCTACTCTATATATATATATATATATATATATATATATATATATATATATATATATATATATAAAGTAGAGCTTATATATTTTTAAAAGTACAAAATAAACTATGCTTGTGAATTTTTTACTATTAGATTTGCATTGAGATTTGCGCAATTGTATTTTTTTTTTTTTTAAAAAAAGTATAATTGCACAAATCTCAATACAAATTCAATAATAAAAAATTTTCAAGCATAATTTATCTTGTACTTTTAAAAATATATAAACTCTACTCTATATCTATATATATATAAGGGTGGGGGTGTGATGAGTGGTCACTTGATGTGACCCGTAAAAAATATCGACACCATTAAAAAGGTGGAAGTGTAGAATATACACCTACATGTAGCATTACTCTCTATATATATATATATATATATATAAAATTGGCACAACAGAGACCACATGCAGTGCACGTGAGTCCAGTACGTCTCTCAATGGAATGCAGCTCATCGCCATTCATCACCTCTGCGCCCACTGACCCACGCACTGACACACGACCCTTTTCATGTCATCCAATCCAAGCAGGGACTCAAAAGTTTCCAAGGACGAGCCACTTAACCCAAACCTATCTAATTGGGGCCCCACTCGCACCCTAGTCTAGACTAATTAATGTCAGAGATATATGTTCCATTAAAATTAGTATAATGTTAATTTTATACGATGCTAAAAGATAGTTACTGCATGAATTAGAAAAAGTAAACTTTCTCTTTGCCAAGCACCCCATTTATGAGTTGAATATATTTTGAGCTATCTGTAGCTTTACTATATTTTTATTAATGGAGATGGCAGAGGAGACAAGCTAATTGGAAGTAGCAGTGAGATTGAACCCCCCAGCTCACATGTCCATGTGCCAACCTGGCCTGGCCTGGCCTTTGACAACCAAGGATTTTATATTCCTGCTCCCTTTCTTTCTATATAAAAAGGATAATATGTTGAAAGGGTCTTCACCAAACACTACTATACTCAACTGCATACTGCATATACAGTAGCTAAAATCTTTGATCTCTTCTACTCTCCGTTTTACTCACTATGGCTCTCAAACTGGCAGTGTTTCTGCTAGCATCCTTTCTCCTTGTGAGCACCTGCAGAGTAAGAGTCGAGAACACTCTTTTCCACTAAAATGAGTTGAACTTACTAATCAAACAATGTGTGTGTGTGTGT
This sequence comes from Tillandsia leiboldiana, assembly GCA_029204045.2. Taxonomy (NCBI): domain Eukaryota; kingdom Viridiplantae; phylum Streptophyta; class Magnoliopsida; order Poales; family Bromeliaceae; genus Tillandsia; species Tillandsia leiboldiana. The sequence continues at coordinate 57,738,519 of CM055060.1, read as the reverse complement.
GTGCTCTATTGCAGGTCTCATCAGACTCAGAAGAAGCATTTACAGAGGTATATATATATATATGTAAAGCACTTTCTCTAACTATTTTAGTTGGTGGTAATTAATTTGTTTAAATGAGAATGATGGCATATTTGCTCAGGTTTAATATGTGATGCTAATAATAATCTTCTTTCTTTCATTTCATATAGGCTGCTACGAGCTTTGCCCCAGCCACTCCTCCTGCCCTTGCTCCTGCACCTCACAAAATTATTGATACTAAAGGTAATATATATATATATATATATATATATCGATCATATCTTCTTTCTTTTCACTTTAAAACATAAATATATATAGGCTACAAATCATGTGGTAGATCTTAATTAGTTAGCAGTTTCATTTTCTTTTGTCGTGTTAGTTAGTCGAATGCATCTGACTACAAATCAGTGGGTAAATAATGATCAGATTTAATAAAATTGTTTACTGGTAGTGACTGTGTACTTAACTTTAATTGTGTAACTTCACGAGCAGAATGCACCGGAGCGTGCCAGGAGAGGTGCAGCTTGCACTCGCGGAAGAATGTGTGCAGCAGGGCGTGCCTGACGTGCTGCAGCGTGTGCAAGTGCGTCCCCGCGGGCACCGCCGGCAACAAGGAGACCTGCGGCAAGTGCTACACTGATTGGCAGACCCACGGCAACAAGACCAAATGCCCTTGATATTAATTACCATCTATATATATATCAAGCAAAAGGATAAGAACGGTGTTGTTATATTTTAGTAGAGCTAAATTTATCATTATAAAAATTCATCATTGAATCTGGTTATATATGGTACGTAAAATTAATTAGCTCCTGTTTATGATATTAATTTTGTCTCGGCTTATCAACTTTGTTATCATGTATTATTATTAATTAGCTAGGTATCATGTATTAGTACTGTAATGTGAGATGAAAATGGAGGAGAAATAAATATTTTGTGCTGACAAGTTTTGTTCAAAAAAATTGATTGGACAGTTACATTTTGTTTGAAGAGGATGAAATTTGAATAGCTCTTATTCAATAAAGAATAAGCAGGTAAAAACTACAGGAACAAGACCAACTTATTAAACTCGCACTCAGTGAAACAAAACAGAAACAGGAACAAGTCCAAAAAACATAAAAGAGTGAGACACTGAGGTACCTTAAATCTATTGCCATTTATACATTGCATAATAGTAGTATATATATTACACCCACCATAGTAACTTTTCACAGCCAAAATAACAAGCAAGAGCTAGACTTATATATATATATATATATAGAGAGAGAGAGAGAGAGAGATCATGTCACGCTAATATATATATATATAATACAAATATATATAGACTTAATTATAATAACGCACAAAAGGATGGAACATGGCGAGTGCATGGTGGTCATCATGTTCATAGTACATAGAAATATGCTAACATAAGATAGTAGTAAATTTGGCTACGGGCACTTGGTCCTGTTGCCGTGAGTGGTCATGTTGGTGTAGCACGTGCCGCACATCTCACGGTTGCCGAAGGTGCCCGGCGGCACGCATTTGCACCTGGAACAGCACGTGCCACATGCCCGAGAGCATAAGTTCGGCCGCGAGTGTTGGCTGCACCGCCTTCCGCACAGCGCAGCACAGTCTGCATATACACCACCACCAACTCAATTAATTACAATATATATATATATATATATATATATATATATAATAATCGCTCTCTAATAAAAAAGTAAAAAATTAAACAAATCAAAGATTCAAATTTAAACTAAAATAATATTTGTATCTTATATTTAAGAGTTATTTTAGTAACGAATGCAACAAATGTAAAATAAATTGAAGCACGAGGACGAGTGCTCGATCTGACTCAGCGTCATTCTCATTCAAGTGCACTTAAGCGTGGGCCCCACTCGCTATGCCACGCCCACTAACAAACGAGGAACTGTAGTGTAGGCCCCACCTAATAAAAAGTTTATTCGGCGTGTCATTGTGGTTCGGTGACAGCTGGATTGTGCCAAACTTAAGACCTTGGGACTGTCACTCAAACCAACATCTATCTATCATGCACGTTTGAACCTCACACACACACACACACAGCAAAAGAAAAAAAAAAAACCATTGTGCATAAAAAATTACTATTTTTAAATTTTTATAAAAATATATATATTTTTTTATTTTTATAAATTTGTTTGGAATTTGATGCTTACACACGAAAATGTCTCTAGCCATTCAGATGAAGGGCATTACGATATAGACAACAACTGACATGAGTCTCACTTAATGCCTATGGGAATTGATACTTGATGCCTCCGACAAGAGTTCCTTTTTTTTTAAATATAGACTAAACTACAAAAAAATCTATGTAATATCTTATCTTTTTATTTTGCCATTCTATTTTTCAAAAGACTATATTTTGCTCCTTTATTATTATCGAATTGTCTTTAGGAACAACAGCGTTAACGGAGAAAGTAAATTGACGAAAATATCCTTATCTTATATTGAAGAGAGAATAAATTTTAGTTTATTTTCCATCATTTTTGAAGAATATTTTGACTATATCCAATAATATTTTTTAAAAAATTAACGGTTTACTCACGGAATAGTGACGGCGGGAGGATAAATACATATTTCAGTAATTACGAGAGAACAAAATATAGACTTTTAAAAAACATGAGGCAAAATAAAAAAAAAGGATATTACAGAATTTTTTTTTTTGTAATTTAGCCAAATATCATACACTTTATTTATTAATCGAATAAATTTTATCAATCACTTCAAAATAATTAATGACTAAATTTTTATCCTTAAATAAATAAGATATACATCATATATTTATTTCTGAATAAACATGATCCACTACTGCAAAATTTTAATACTAGCAAAAATTAAATTTTTCTACAAATTAACCAACAATAAATAAAATTTCAAAACACCATTTAATATTGCTTTTGTGATATTAAATTGCTTAAGTCTTTTTTTGAAACAAAAATTATTTTTTGTAATAGTTATAACAGCCCGAATGTATCTCCAACTAATTATATTTCAGTAAATAGTTAAAAAAAAATATTATAAAAAACAATAATATATTGACATGATATTTAAATAAATTTATTTTTCTTGCATTTTTATTATACATTATAAAATTATAAAATCATTTGATTAGGTGTTCTAAATTTTATGGGGCAGTTACTTTTGCAAAGTTAAAATTAAAATTAATAATATCAAATAACTTTAAATCTAAATAAGTCTTTATAAGAAAAGATTCAGTGATGAATTGTATTGAGAAAACAGAAACATAATAATATACATATATATATATATATATATATATATATATATATATATATATATATATATATATATATATATATATATATATATATATATATATATATATAAAAGTCAATTTATATATTTTTAAAAATATAAGTTAATTTATATGTGTAAATTTTTTATCATTAAATTTATATTAAAATTTGTGCTATTATGAAGTTAACTAAAAAGAACAAAATAATAAAAATATAAATTTCAATACAAATTTAATGATAAAAAATTTACAAATATAAATAAACTTGTATTTTTTAAAATATATAAGCTCTTATTTATATATATATATATATATATATATATATATATATATATATATATATATATATAAAATTTAGCAACTATAATTTTAAAAATATAAAGTCATTAGTGCTTATAGATATTTAGTCCTCGGAATGTGTGGTTAGAATGATAGTGAGCCCCTTGAATTTAGTATTTAGTTCGTGAAATAAAATGATCGATGAAATTGGTCAAAGAGACAGATCTGACGATAGAAAACTTACAATCACCAATTACTTGGTACTTGTACAAATATAGTAACACAACTATATATATATATATATATATATATATATATATATATATATATATATATATATATATATATATATATATATATATATATATATATATATATATATATATATATATATAGTCCAGCTATTATATTATTAATAGTACCAAATTATTGATACTATCAAATTTTCTATCCTTAGATCAATCCCTTTGATCATTTTTACTCATTAGATTTTACTATTTTTCCAACCACCTATTAAACCCAAAGATCCCACTATTATCTCAACCACACATCTTTTAATCCAATAATTAAAAATTTAATAACACTAATAATTTGGTATTATTAACAGTATTCGAGCCTAGCGCTCTCTCTCTCTCACTCTCTTTCTTTCTCTCTCTCTCTCTTTCTTTCTATATATATATATATATATATATATATATATATATATATATATATATATATATATATATATATATATATATATATAGGCTATAATACTATCGATTGCACCAAGTCATTGATACTATCAAGTTTTAGCCGTTGGATGAAAAAATATACGGTTGGGATTATAGTGGGCCCCTAGGATTTACTAGGTGGTTGGTTGAATAGTAAAAATCTTAGGTGACCACTATAATCCCAACCGCATATCTTTTCATACAAAGACTGAAAATTCGATAGCACTAATTGTTTGGTGCTACCGATGGTATTCTAGCAGAACTATATATATATATATATATATATATATATATATATATATATATATATATATATATATATATATATATATATGATGGGTGAAAAGATCCCCACCCTTGGATGGGTGGGGTGTACCCTCTACACCCAAAAATGGGTGTAGAGGTAGCATTGCTCTATATATATAGGAAAATGCTATGTGTACACCCATAAGGGGTGTACATCTCACACCCCCACCTATTTAAGGATGGGGGTGTGATGATGGATCACTTGATGTGACCCGTAAAAAATATCGCCACCACTAAAATGGTGTAGATGTATGATGTACACCCCTTCGGGGTGTACATATAACATTGCTCATATATATATATATATATATATATATATATATATATATATATAGTATGCCTAGAACTAGTAATAATACGTGCTTTTTAATCACTGAAACTTGGAACTATGCCTAGAACTAGTAAACTAATTTTACTTTCAATAATAAAGTAATAAACTAGTAAACGCGAAGTACCTAGAGCTCTAACATACGAGACAATAAGAAAATAATAGAGGGAAAAAAAAAAAAAAAATTAACCCACCCAGGAGAGGGACAGGTTTGCCATTCGGATCTCTTGGAACCACCTGCGTTTCCAGAAGCAAAAAAAAAAAAAAAAAAAAAAAAAAAAAGTGTGAAGGAGTTCATAAAAGAAGAACATTAAAAAAACCAGTAGTAATTAATATACCGGATTACTATACTTTTCAATGAACTCTATCTCTCTCTCTCTCTCTCTTTTCTTTTTTTTTCTTCTCTTTTTGAAAACTTTTTCTTTGAGAGAAGAAGAGTTCATATAAAAGTTACAGAGAAGAGATTAATTATATACCAGGTCAGCTTCCACCACCACTGTTTTTTGAAAAGGAACCTGCAGGTATATATATATATATATACATATGTTCAAATGTTAAAAACATATGAAAGAAAATAAACCAAGTTGTAAGTCTCAGTGAAAGATATGCACGTAGTTACCTGAGTGAGGATACAGAGGAGTAATATTGCTGCTGTGAGATGAAGCTTCAAAGCCATGGGGAAGTAGTAGAAAGGAGAAGAGCACTATGAACTAACTATGTAGAACTCTAGTAGGGAGAGCCTTTTTGTTCTTAGCAGAGAGAGAGACTTAAATAAGGACCCAACTAGTATTTGAACATATGAAAAATATTCAAGTATCTGAAAATTATTCTTCTCTGTTTTTCAGTACAATCATAAAGATATATTTTAACTAATTTATTATATTATATGTAAGATAATATTATATATATATATATATATATATATATATATATATATATATATATATATATATATATATATATATATATATATATATATATATAGGGGTGTCAACGAGCCGAACATGAGCGAGCTGGGGTCGGCTCGTGTTTGGCTCATTTAATAAACGAGCCGAACACGAGCTGGCTCGTTTAAATATCGAGCTGAAAAATTTGGCTCGTGTTCGGCTCGTTTATTAACGAGCCGAACACGAGCTGGCTCGCGAACAACAAGTTTGATTTTCATTCCTATTATTAGGTGTAAAATTAAAATTTTAATCTAATAATTAAAATTCATAAAAAATTGATGGCCTAAAATCTAAATAGTAATATATATATATATATATATATATATATATATATATATATATATATATATATATATATATATATATATATATATATATATATTCGAGTTGTTATCGAGCCGAACACGAGCGAGCTGACCCCAGCTCGTGTTCGGCTCGTTTATTAAACGAGCTGAAAAATTCGGCTCGTGTTCAGCTCGTTTACTAAACGAGCGATTCGATCTCGAGCTCATTTCGAGCCGAACACGAGCTGACTCGCGAACAGCGAGCTGGATTGCCACCCCTATATATATATATATATATATATATATATATAGAATAAAATAAAAATATTTTTTCATTATATATGAGGCATTAATGTTACTGTGATTTCGAACCGAAGCTAATATAGTAAAATTGGCCACTACAAATGCTGAGATTAATTTGCCAGCAACCTACCCTCGTATTTTTGTTTTGTTTTTTTTTCTTATTACTTGTTCTCACTTAATCTCTTGCTATTTGTGTATAAACATGTTAGATTTTGTTATTTTCGTGTTCTTTCTTACTTTTTCGCACTTAATCTCTCTCTATTTGTGTACTAACATGTTAGATTTTGTTATTTTCGCCTTTTTGTTTCTTACCTAGCATCACTTAATCTCTCGCTATTTGTGTACTAACATGTTAGATTTTGTTGTAATCCTAAGCAATGATCCTTTATTATTTTGGTCGTTCAAGTGAAAGTAAACTTTGTTTTATATACTTATAATGATTTGATGGACTTCTTATGTTATACTATTAGACTGCGTTTGGTTCAGCTATAAAGCAGAATTGTTTATTTTAGAAATACGTATAAATTTAGGAACAAGCAAGAACAAAATTAATTTTACGTTTGGATGAAAATTAAATTATTTTAGGAATAAGAAAAATAGCGTTTGAATAGTTAGATTGGAACAGTGAGAATAAAAATAATTATAATTTTAAAATAATAATATTTTATCTAAATAATTAATATAAAATATTAATTAAATAATAATTTAATTTATTTAATTGACTATTATCGGATAATTCTGAATATTAATTGATAAAATAATTAATAATAATAAATATTATTAATAAATAATTTAATTAATTACAAATAATTTAATAAATAAATTAATTAATTATCTAATAGCTAGATAATTAGTTAATAAAATAATTAGATTAGTAAAAATATTAGATTAATTAAAGAGTTAATATAATAATTAAAATTATATTTATTTTAATTAAGTTTATTCTTAAGTAATTGATAAAATAATCAACGATAATAAGTATTATTAATAATTAATAATTTAATTAATTATAAATAATTTAATAATTTAATTAGTTAATTATCTAAATACTTAAATAATTAGTTAATAAAATAATTAGATTAGTTAAAATATTAGATTAATTAAATAGTTAATACAATAATTAAAACTATATGTACTTTAATTAAGCTTATTCTCAGTTAATTGACAAAATAATTAATAATAATTAGTATTATTAATAATTAATAATTTAATTAGTTAATTATCTAAATACTTAAATAATTAGTTAATAAATTAATTAGATTAGTTAAAATATTAGATTAATTAAAGAGTTAATATAATAATTAAAATTATATTTTCTTTAATTAAGTTTATTTTCAAATAAAAATAAATTTTGTTCTAGAAAAAAACTGGAACTACTGTTTCAGTCTTATAACAGCTTATTGTTGTAGAAAAATGCTGGAACTACTGTTTCAGTCTTATACCAGTTTATTTCAGAAAAACGATAATTGTTACTTCCATTCATAACTAAATGTGTTTGTAAAAATAAGACGAGAATAAAATTGGAACAAGATCTTATTCCAAATCTTGCTTCCGAAACAAACGGAGACCTAATTTTTACACTTTTAAGTTGTTATTATTTTACCAACTTCAATTAAATTTTTAATATCTAAATAGTAAAAAATTAATAATAAATATTATATCTATACCATTGAAAGCATTTCAGTGACATTCCTTTATTAGGATCTGTGTTTGAGCGAGCTATGCAGTCGAACTCTTTCTGCCTCAAAGCAAGTGCTTACTTAAGTACAATAAATTTCTGTCCAATTCATAAATGTCATCTGTAGCATTTTTCTTCGAGAAGAACAATGATATTTGTATAGTTCTGAAATATATATATTTTATATTTTATTTATTTAATAATTAAAAAAGTTTTACTAAATAAATAAAATATATAATTTTTTTAAAAATATACAGATAATATTTTTTAAAATAACTATTAAATAATTTTATCGATCGTTTTTAATAAATAATATAAATATTAATAATTAATATTTAAAATTTGAGGGATGCTATACATACACTTCAAAATGAAATGTATGATGCACATCCTATCAATCCAAGAGTGAAGTTTTTTTTATTGGTCACATCAAAATTACTTCATTCTTGAATGAATGGAATGTAAGATGTACACCAATAAAAAAAAGTTTATAAAAAGTATTTTTTAAAAAATTTTTAACTAATATTTTTTTTAAGTAAAATAAATAATATATTATTTTTTTTAAAAAAATAAATAAATAATTTTGCCAAACAATCCAGCTGGCTGGCATAACTGCGAGTTGCAGCCTCATGTCATGTTAACTCAAATATCATCCATTTTCCCTCGACCCAAAATAAAAAAATAAAATAAAAAAAAAATTAATAATAATAAAAAAAGCCTCCTCTTTTTGGGAATAAAACAACACTACAGCTGGCGCCGTGATCCAGCTCTTGCTCGTACGTACACCCATCCATGACAACTCCAAGTACGGGTATCACCCGGCCCGCTTTATTCGACTTATTTGATAAATAAATTGAATATAAATTTACTTGTTAAAATATCGAATTAAAAATTTTAATTAATTACTCATGAACAATAAATTAGATTATCAATTTTATTAGATAAAAAAAAAATCAAAATTTTGATTTAATTATTAAAAATTTTAAAATATAGGTCTTTACATTTGTATTGATTTAAAATTTAAATAGTAAAAATAGCTTAGATTGTTTTTAAAAGCACCAACATCTTTAACCAATTCTAATAATTATTGAATCATAGGGAATGGTAAATTTCATAACTATCATTATTAACTTTTAATTCAATAAACTTTTTTTTTTTTTTGATATTTTGTTTTATCGTATGAGTGATTGATTTCAAACTTATTTTTATGTCGAAGAAGAACAGCAAGCTGGAGTTCGTCAGCCCTAACTCCATGGTTATTAATTTTATAAAAATAAGAAATAAAATAGTAGCGAGATAAGAAACTCTTTTCCCTTTTTAAATCTTTAAAAATTCGCTTCCGTTCAAATCCATTCTGAATAGAACGGTAAGAACAAATAAAAATCAATATGCTTCAAATCCATCACGACCCAGAAAGTAAACAGGGCGGGTGGTGAGGAATCCCTCCCGCACCTGAATCCACCACGTTTGCATCCCTAATAAAAATAGCTAAGATAATGTCTCAAATTATTAGAAAATGATGATTTTTTTTTTTTTTTTTAGAAATATAAGGGTACATCTCACAAAAGAGCAATGCTACATGTACACCCCGAAGGGGTGTATATCATACACCTCCACCATTTTAATGGTGACGATATCTTTTACGGATCACATCGATTGGCCTATCATCACACCCCACCCATTGGATGGGTGGGGTGTGTGATATACATCCCGAAATGGGTGTACAAGTATCATTTCCCCTCACAAAAATGATGTACTTAAATTTCGCAAGTGATTAGATCAGAGCGAAGGTCCTCTTCCCCTGTTTTTCTGAGTAATGATTGTAGATGACTCTCTGGACCTCATCGAAGCATCAATCGAAACCAGCAAAGCCAAGGAAGATCTTTTTCAGATTTTGATTTGATATTTCAAAGTCAGAAGTGTTAGAATAATATTTAAAATTTCTAAAACTCTCGATAATTATTTTTATTATTTTATTATTAATTTTAATTTATTTAATTTTATTAATTTTTATTTATTATTATTTAATTATTATTAACTTTTTAATTAATTTTTGAATGTTTTTTTTTTATATTTATGGACTCTTAACTATTCTTTATGAATAAGGTGAATGTTAGAAATTTCAACTTTCACCTACACCATACACCTATATAAAGTACTATTGTGTACATGTTAAAATATACACACTCATATTTATACATAAGCAAGAAAAAATAAAAGGAAAAATTTTAGAGATATTTTGATTTATATTTCTATTTTATTTTTTTATATTATTTTACTATCGGGTGTTAAAAAAAACTTCGTCAAATCTCTTCCGCGGTTGTGCTAGTAGGAATGGGAGTTCCGGTCGTACCTTGGGGTGGTATTTCTGATTAATTCGCACGAAGAACGAAAATACGCCTTAGGGCAGTGCCTCGCACGCTTCCGAATCAATTTTATTTTAATTTTTTTATTCTACAATTTCTGAAATTACCGTAGCAGTGTTTAAATTGTGAGTATTACAATTTTATTTATTCACAATATAGCTAGATAATTTAATCATAATCAGATTTAGTGCGATTTATTTTTCTAACGAGAAGTAAAAGATCTAACAAACAACGAACTCAATCCCTAAATGGTTAAGAAAAGATCTATGGACATAGTTTACCTTGTAAACTTTTCCTCTTGAACTGTAATAATCAATTACTGGTAAGGTCGAGTCAAAATAAACTGTTAAGTCGTTTAGATATGGTTTCAATGTTATCATCAACTCTCCCCTATGAAACACAGCAAAAGATATTAAGCACTAGAGAGAATTCAAAGCATAAAGTGTAGATATAAGAATTAGGACGACGAGAAAGAAAAAAGTACTAACCTGGTTTCTATTCAAAACGCGCCGTATTATCAATTCCTCTTGCGGACTATCAAAAAACAGTACAAAATCTGGCTGGATTTTAACCTGCAAAACGGTCCCAGGCAAGATAATGTTGGAAATGGCAGAAGGATCAACTAAACTTTTACTACGATTGGCTATTAGAATAAATACAGAAATTAACATAAGCAAGGGCAGAGAAATTAAGCAGTAATTCTCTTGAGAAGCTACAATATTCTCAAATGCAGCACGAGTTTCTAACAGTTACGCGGGAAGCCGTCAATGACGAATTTTTTGGTTGTGCTCTTCTGCATCGCATTCTGCAGAAGCTTGACAGTCACCTCAGAGGACACAATTTTACCTTGGTTCTTAAATTGTTCGATCATTTTTCTGAAACATCAAAATGAAAATAATTGTGAAATTTGCGGGATAGAAAAACTGGGTTCGATTATATTATAGTGCTCAAGTTATGGCCAGCTAGGAAAGAACAGTTCTGATGAAGCAGACCCATTTTCAGATCCAGACTCGAATTCTGCTTGAAGAAGATCGCCAGCGCAGAGATGAGTAAACCCGAAATGTTCCACAATCTTGGGACATTGGGTGCCCTTTCCGCTTCCAGGACCACCTGAAAAAACTACTTTAAGGATCAAAAGCATACAGAAACTGGAAAGAATGGTAGAACTGAGAACTAAGCACAAGATAAGGAGGTCAATTTGGCTACCATCACATAGCGAAATGTAGAGACGTCAAAATTACTTAAATCGTACTTTTCTCCTACTCGTGATAGAAGAAGGAAACGAGTGAGATGAGAGAAATGTCATCAAGATGGGCACTAAGAAAATTTGACATTAATAAACTGAAACGTTCCTTCTCTTCATATCCTTGAATATCACTTTCTCTGTAAGGAAACAGTTGGTGATTTTCTACACTGACCTCAGAACATTTGTTGGATTAGTAATGAAAGATTCCCCCAGGAAATTTTGTGATACGAAAGATGTACGTGAAGTAATTACACTTATGCAAGATCCAATTTCCGGTTTCGATTGTAAGCAGAATATAACGAATAAGAAACAAATATGGTATTGCAATCCATATGAAATCTGATTATCAATAAGGAAAATTCACCTTAAAAAATAGATTAACACCTGGGGCTTCTTGAGTACATAATATAACATTCAACTGTAGTCTCAAAAAGAAAAAAAAAAAAAAAAAAATCAACAGTTCTAATCATGAAGTTACGTAAAGAAAATTCTAATGTGCAAAAACTATGTAAACAACTGTAGATATCATATATGTAGTGATAATTAAGCTTGCAATAGTGCAAATTGTAAGGGGGCAAAAACTAAACTAAATAAAGCTACTCACCTAAAACAAATATACAAAAGACTTCATTTGAGATGCCTTCACTAGCATCCTGCCCAATCAGAAATTCAAAAACAAAAAATAAAAAAAAGCGCATATCAAAGTCGAATCTAAAAGGTTAATAAGATCTGCATATTGTTGACTCTAAAATGAACATCTGTGGCTATTCATAAGATAATTAGACAAACAGAATGATCACCGATAGCTTTTTCTTGGCATAGTGATAATGTAACGAAGATTAAAATCATTAAGGTTGAAAATACGGGAACATGATTCACCTTCTAAATGAATGAAGCGATAGCATGCTTATTATTGAGCAAAATGTAGAACATATTTAATAAGATTAACTGAAATATATTAATATGATTCTTGTCGCACAAACACGGAAGAGATCGACCAACCTCATTCAGATTCAGTCCCATGGTGATCAATCCTGCCGCTTTCTCTAAAAATCTGCCAAAAATATATGAATAAATGTTGAGCAAAATCGAGAGTGTTGATGCAATGCGAGAGAGATTATTGAGGAGACGAGATCAGAGGGATCCATACATCTTCGTGTCGCAAATCGCAATCGCCGGAGGAGGACGACACGATAACTTATTAGGGATTGGGGATGCGCTCGAGCGCACAAGTTTGTTATTTATTTCGGTAAAGCGGATATGCAACGCGATGGATAATCAGTTAATCTCCGGATTCCGGTTTAAAGAAATTGCGTGCACCTGGTGCACCTCCTAAGCCCCATGTGAACCGACTATACCGCTTTTTAAAATTTAATTTAAACAAATAAATTTGATAGGGAAAATTAAAGAGGAGAGATTGATTACCATGCAGTACTACGTCAAGAAACTCTACGCATCCGTAAATTACATGCAGGGATAATTAAGGAGAGCTAATTAAAATTAAATAGAAGTACAAAATTTGAAGGATTGGATTATTGAGAGTATTTATTATAAGAGAGACATAACTAAAGCATGTAAAATCCAAGATAAGAATAAAATAACAAAAAGGAAAGAAAATACAAAGAACAACACCGGATAATTCTCTATCACAACTTGGTTGGAAGTGAAGCAGCTCAAATTGGAGAACACTAGGTATAATTTCTTAGATGATTCAATAAACTGGAATTTTAACACCTTCAATCTCTTACAGCAAGTTTGTCTAAAGTGGTATTGATAACAAATTTGTAATTCTAGTCTCTGAAAAGAAAAAAGCTATCTCTAAGAATAACCCAAAAGGTTGGAAAATTAGATGTCAAAAGGACATATACTAACATGGACTCTGCCCGAACACAAAAATAAGTAACCAAAACTTGAAGCAGTTGGGCATGCTATATGCTCACATTGATGAAACATTTTTCTCTCCGAACAAAAAACCGAGTGTGATCAGGTCCCCTTTTGCGTTGCATGAAACAAACATTACAACTTGCTCATGCAGCACAGCCGATATACATTCGACCATTTACCATAAGGTGGGGCAGAGACGGAGAAAGTGAAGGGCAAGCCAGAGGCAGCTAAAAGTATATGTTGATCTCCTTTTCATTCATCTCGTATACGAAGTCACGAGCCTCAGTCAAAGCAACCTGCATGAAATGTAACCATTAATTCCACCACGGCGCAAAGCAGGAGTTGTAGAATAAAACTAACCTGTCCGTATTTGGTAAGGAAATTGCTTGTGAGGTTCAAGGACGTGACAGCAATATCTTCATTCGCCTTAAGTGCTTGTGCGAGAGCGAATGCTCCCCTATCCTATTAACAAAGAAGCATAGCAGAATTGATAATAATCTAGGAAATTTTCCCTTTTCTTTAAAGAAAAACTATAGCTCCGCATACTCTTATCTCATTAAAGCCCAAATCGAGTGATGCCAATGCTTCATTAACTATCTTTAAGCTGCTTGCCAAGCATACGGCACCCTACAAAAATAAGAAAAAACAAAGCAATATTGCATTTTTTTTTTAAAAAAAAAAGAGCGCTAATTACATTTCCAATTACAGAAGAAATATTGTTCCATACATCATCTCCAAGTCCATTTGCTCGGAGGTCCAAAGTCTGCAACGTCGTATTGTACTTCAAACAATCTGCAATGTACTCTGCACCCTTTGCTCCTATCTGAAGGACCAACACCAACCAGCTTTGAATAAATTACTTGTGTTGACATCATTTTGAAATTATGAATTACCTGACACCAGCCAAGCTTTAGTGTCTCTACTTTCCCGTGGAACTTGAGAACTTCGCATAAAGCCTTTGCGCCATCAGGTCCTATGGGATTGTACCCTAACTCCAACTGGGAAACTGAATCCATAAGCCCTGGCAATAAATAAAACACAGAAATAACCAAGTGGTGCATATGACTCACCGTGGTCAGGACAGAATTGTCCTTTAAAACCCTGGCTATTGCACTTACGCCACTTGCATGAATATTATTACCACCCTGAAAATGTGTTTAACTTAGAGAAGCAGACAGGGGGAGTAGCCTTTATGCAAAAGGAGTCATTATTTGGTTTAATTTATTACATAACTATATCCTGTTTAATTTATCCAACACTGCACCTGTTACTAATAGTGACAAAGTTTATCAAAAAAAATGGCAAAACATGGAAACACGCGAAGGTAATAAAATGAGAGATTCGAAGAGAACATAGCAGTCACATGTTGTGGAATACCTTTAGTTCATAAAATCATTTCAGCAACACAATAACAACTGAAATGATGCCTACTACAAGATACCTCGGAGCCAAGAAAATATATGCAAGCATAGAAACAAAAAAAAAAAAAAAAAAAAAAAAAAAGAACACTGCTGATATGAAGTCCACGGATAGCTAACAGTATGGTAATAGTATAAGTAAAAAACATGGTAACAGTATGGTAATAGTACAAGTAAACAACTTCCTATCACAACCCTACAATGGTATAAAGGAAGCAGGATACGAAAAGTTCTCACCAAATCTGTGGTAGTTATTGTTCGGTTCTGCTTTAAAGCATCTGCAATCTTCTCAGCTCCCTGACAAAGTTTTACATAAAAACATATCAGTCAATGAGGCCAAACATGACAGCCAAAGAAGCATGTTTATACGTAACACCAATGCCAACAGAACAGCATACACTGGAAGCAAATAATACAGCAATGCAAGAATGTTCGAATATTGGCTATTGCAGAGAAAACTAACTTAAAATCACCAACAAGAGAATTATACAAATAGTATTGTAGGAAGTTCAAGGTGAAAACCAATTAACAGACTAAACCTACCTCATCACCTATGTCATTCATGTAAAGATTCAACCACAGCAAGGACTTTGTCTTCTTAATATACTCAGCAACATGGAAAGCACCTTTTGAACCAATATCATTGTTGCCAAGATCTAGAAGTGTTACTTTCCCTGTAAAGCAACCAAGCATGCCAGAAGCCAAAATCAACACATAAAGGTTTAGGATTATTTAAGAGGTACATATAAAAGGTTATGCGGTAAAGAATACCTTTATGGCTAGACAACCCCACCATTAGCGCTCGCACACCCTCATTTCCAATGTCATTTCCATGTAAGTGAAGTTCCTATCAGCAATTTCAAAGAAGCATTTAGTCAAGTTCATTGGAAGTTGCATGAGTGAATATTTGATTATTCTAGTATTTGCATCAATGATTTTCCCTCAAAGATAATCAGCAAGTTAACCTACTATTTGAAAAAATTCCATGCATGTGTCTAGCAGTTAAGTATACAGCACCAATAATGATTAAAAAAACATTTCAATTTATAAGACAGTCACAAAGACTATCTTTTAAGTGCCATATTTCAGAAACTGTTTAAGGCAACAAATTGATTACCTTTATCTGCAATGAACATTTGGAGTAGAAAAAATGATAATATTCAGGTAATAAATTACGAGCATGAATAAAAGAGCTACACTGATGTGAAATATTGTGACTGTAAGTATGAGGTTGTTCAAATAAAGTACTTAAAAAAATGGCCAGCAGAGTGCTTGCAAATTTGTAATAAAACTGCATATGCAAGAGCAAATAGAGAAATTATTGTAAAGGTCGAAAGAACATTCAAAATCAGACATACATAAATGAGGTACACGAAAATCAACGCTCGCCGTTAATCAACTATCAGAATAAGATGAACCCGTCACAGTAGTACTACAGAGTTAGACTAAGTTATATAGATAAAAGTAAAAAAAAGATACCCTTAGAGACTTGTTTCCTTCAATTCCTTTTGCTAAACTTGCTGCACCTAGAGCTCCACCATAGTTCCCACTATATAAAATTAAAATAAAGCAGATAAAACATCATTCTTGTAGCATAAAAAATAATGAAACAAATGAACTACTACAAAGCATAAATATCATATGAAGAGTTAAAAACAATATTGGCAGCTCAGCAGAACTAACTTGAGATGTATTGACCGAATTGTATTGTTCTCAAGGAGTGCTCCAGCAATACTTGCAAAGCCCTATTACAGTGCCAGAAAGATGAAAGGATTAAAAACAAGTACATTTGAATTTCTAATCTTGACCTGATGAAGAATACTTAAAACAATGAGCAATAGACTAGAATACGCTATATTCAATCATGTTGTTGTTAAGTTCCAAAAGACGCAAAGTAGAATTCTTTGTCAGCATCTCTGCAATGGCCTTTGCTCCCTGCATTTAAAGAAGAAAAAAAAAAAAGTTTCAGGCACGTATCTTCATCATGTGACATTAATCATATTAGATGGTTATTACTAGTTAAGTACAAAACTAACCTCATCTCCAATACCAATACTGTTCAGCTGGAGTTTTTGAATACCTGCATTTCCCACCAAAATATCTGAAAGACACTGAGAATGTGATAAATGTCAAACTCGGTAAATAGATATGGATTTATAACATAAAAAACAGGAAAACAAAGTGAAAATAGTCTCTGCATGCACTGAAAGAGAGAAAAAGAGCTAAAGAAAGAGAGAACAGAAATTTTAGAAGCAACCTTGACTCCCTCATCGCCAATGGCATTTCCAGAAAGGTTGAGAGACTTAAGAGTGGTATTTATTTGAAGAATACCATCAAAAGCTTTTAATCCAGATGTTGTTATGCTATTGCCAGAGAAGTTCACTTCCTCTGCGCTCTGAAATGAAAAAAAAAAATTAATGAATAAGTTATTAATGGACATGCCATTTGTAGCAATTAAATCACAGTTTCAGATCCTTCAGACAGGCAGGAAGTTTATTGAAGCACCCCCTGACATACAGAATTATTACTTTACATTCAACATAAGAACTGACCTGATTGTAACCTAGGCTTTCGGCAAGAAAGAATAGGCCATCGTCCCCAAAGTTACGACCTAGTAGAAAAGAAAAGGAAAGACAAAATGAAAATAAATATTTCTGTCGCAAAATTTCTTGCAATCTAATCCCTACTTAACAATTAAGAGATTCCCGGTGATGATGAGAATGATAAGGCAATAGGCTATTCTTTTGCCATCAATGCTACGCCATTTGAGAGAATCAATAGAACATAATAAACACTACTCTCGTACTTAGGACATGTTTGGTTGGAAGGATTTAAAGCTTGGAATGGGAATCGGAATTAGTCCTTTCCATTGTTAGTGTTTTGTTTGAAGGATTAACATTTTGATTCCCATTCCGGAGGGAATCGAATCCCTCCAAAATGACTTCCAACATGGAGGTGGGAGTCAATTTTAATTCCGAGAGGGATTGAAAAAATAACTTATTTTTTTCAATAATAATTATTTAAATTTAAATATACATATAAATTTAAATTTAGATTAAATAATATTTTTAAATTTAAATTTAACATATAAGTTAAGAATTTATTAACTTTTAACTTTTAATTTTAATTTTAATTTCAATATAAGTTGGATATTTGACTTTTAGTTATAGTTTTACATTTTGACTTTAAACTTAAATTTAAATTGCAAATTTAAATTTAAATTTAAATTATGAATCTCAATTTGAACTTAAATTTTGATTACAAATTTAGATAGTAGACTAAATTTGTCTTATTTAAATAATAATAATAATAAGTTGATTTCCATTCCAAATACTATTTGTGAACCAAACAAATTAAGAGATTCATCATTTCGTTTTCCATTTCGGTTCATTCCAATTTCTATTCCGATTTCGATTTCCATTTTGAACCAAACATACCCTAAACTTCAAGCTGGTAAAGTACTCACCTGACATGTCAACACTTCTAAATGACCTTAGTTCTTTGGCAAACTCATTTAGCTTCTGTTTTGACTCTCTTTCAATCTTCAAATTAGAACCTGATAGCAAATTAGACCCAGCAGCGAAGGACCATTTGAATCCAGCTGAGGAAGATATGTTTTCTCCGGAAGTTGAAATCTTCGGTTTTGGCACAAGGACTTTCTCGACCACTTTCCACAGGACTGTTCTCTGAAAACGCAAATTAGTAACTTATCCAGATTACTAATGCATCAACAATTCAAGTATGACAACATTTCGGTAACGTAAAGCATCACATCACTAACAAGAAAGGAAATCAATGACTCAATATTGCCATGTTACGGACGGTGCTTACTCTACGAAAGAATGTCTTGTATTCTCTTCTTAACCCTAACATAAGCACATGAAATTCAAGTTTTAGATGTATTTTGCTATCTGGATCATGGCATGTTTGCATGAAAGTTATTGTATTCCACAAACTATGTAGCTAGAAAGTCTTTATATTCAGATGAAAAGGGACAGTCCACTTAACAGATAAAGATACTCCACAATACGTAATGGACGACGAACTTAAACAACATATTAACTAACGAATTGTCCTATGTAGCAGAAACCTTCAATATGCGACTATTTGAAGGGATACATACAGCTACTAGACTGTGTATAATGCCCACTCATTAATATAACGTATTCCAACTTGTTAGTCCTCAAGAATACCAAATTTTCTGAGTTCTGATACTACTCATGCTCGCTTTATTAAATACAAAGATGCAGAATCTTCATTTCCCCATACATAGCTCCATTTTTTACAGCAATCATAAATAAAATAAACAATAATGATCTCAGTAAGCAATTTCTTGTGTTGTGCAACTAAGAAGCGGAATTGGGTAGTATCTTACCAAAGGTGATAGCGAGAAATGCTCCAGCGGGTGCAACAACCGACGCGATCTCCTTCACGGGGATCGCAGGCGATGTACTCTGCGCCTGAGACTGCCGGTACACTCTCCTCCCTCCCCCTCCGCCGCCGCGGCTCGGCCCTCCGTCGAGCACTCCCGCCGCGGCCCTCGGAACGAACGAGACGAAGCGCTCCCTCCCCGTCCCCGTCCCCGTCCCCGTCCCCCTCCTCGAAGAAGACGACGATGGCGGAAGAGGAAGGAAGAGTATCTCACGGCGTTGATGGTGATGATGCTGTGAAGGGGACGACGAGGCGGAGGTGGAGGCGCCGAGGCGTAGAGAGGGGAAGAGGGAGTAGGAGAGGAGGGTGTGGGGCTCCATTAGAGGAGAAGCAGCTTTATCTCGGGTGCGAAATGGATACGGAGGGAGTGGGAGGGTTCTAGAACATTGATAGAGCACCCCGCTATAACGGAGTAGGAGGAGAAGAGGAAGAGAGTGTTCAACAACTTTCGATTAGGTTTAAGGAGTTAGATAATAGGCCCGGGGCAATATCTAGTGCTGAATAAAGGGCCAGGCCCAAAAAGCCTCATATTTGGTGGATACAAACGGGCCGGAACCGGCCTTGCTGGTGGGATCAAACCCGGTCCAGTTAAAACGACGGATTAGGCCGGGCCTGATTAACGGATCCTAGTTGGATCCTCACCATGATCGTTCCAACCAGTCCAATTACAACGTTGAATTACACACTTTTGAGGTATGCGACACGTTGCTCCCCAAACTTAAATTTATTACAATTTTTTATTCAAAGTTTTTAGACTATTATAATCCAATTCCACAATGTAATTTAATTTGTTGAATGATGATATATCGCTAATATGATAATAATACTTGTTTCGATTTCTTCATAAATTATAATAAATTAAAACTCAATTTACGCCGCCGTGCAATTTAGCCCGAATTTTATGTTTATTTCTGCAAGTACAAAATTTAAGGGGGTAAGGAATAGAAAAGTACATATGAGTTTTTTTTTCTTTTCCGTTTCTATTTTAATACTCTGCAGTTACCCCGAACCACCACATGGCATAGATAATAGATCATTGTTTGTTTAATACAAATGGGTGTTGCAATATTTTTGGGAAAATTAAACAACAAAGAGAATCGATATCCGTAGCAATGTAAATTTTATTTTATTTTTCATTTCATAATCTACAAATCAATTACACATTTTATCTAAAAGTTGTCCAAATTGTTTTGAAATCTAAAGTGCTAAGATTCAGTTTACAATCATATTTAACAACTAGCTAACAATAATTGTATTATACAACAGCATGTGGTAGTACAAAGTCACACATGCTCTCTCCATTACACAAAGAGCCTGCATGATCTTCAGAATTGCTAACGAAGATACAACAATTCAGGGCAAATCCCTACCTAGCTAAGTTGCAGTAAAATCAACTACAAGCCTAAGTGAAGATCCAAACGTTTGCAATTACGCTTGGGCGACAGCGACGACGGCCTGGCGACAGCAGGTTGCTTGCAGAAGCTGGTTTTCAAAGAAGCAGGTTTGGCGGCAAAGAAACCACCCACATAAGACATGTTCTGATCACAGGCTATGAAACTAGGCTGAGATTCTTCAAACAGAACAAACTCCGGGGCGGATCGCGACGGATCATACAACCAAGGGATGGAGATGTTGTTGCACTCAGAAGTGTGGCTTCTTATGAGAGGCTGGAGATAGTAATTCATTCCGGCTTTTCTGGCCTGAATCTCCAATCTCTTTTTCTTCATCCTCTCCTTCTTGTGAGCATTCTGATGGCCCCCCAGCGCTTGCGAATTCGCAAATTCCTTCCGACAGAACTGGCACCCATACTTCTTTTCCTCAGCGCGGTCGGTTAGCAGCTTCTCGGTTTGGCTTCTCGGTGCAGCCGAGCTTCTGCCAGTGGAGGGATCGAGCTCGAAGCCGAACAAGCGGAGCTTCTTCTCCTCCATATGTTGCCTGAGGATGTGTGGTTTGAGAATTCCTCCAATGTGGGGGATAATGTGATCTCTCTCTCTCTGTGTCTCTCTTGAGGTGAGCCAATAAGTTGAGGGAGGATCCAATAGCCATTTATACTGCATTCAGATGGTGCAGCATAACATTTAATTAACAATCCTTAAACAGGACAGCAGAGATAATTAGTCAATCAGAGATCACAGTCAAATACAAGCATCTCATCAATAGAGCTAATGGGGCCCAAGGCTACTAAAAATTTTAATATGACAAGATGATTGATATGTTTCAATAACAAAAGTACTATAGTAGCAGCTTATATATATGGATGCTTAAAATGGGCAACAACTGCATAAGATTAGTACTAGTTTACATCAAAAGCGATTTCCAGCAACATAAGGAGGCAGCTTACTACCCGGTAAATAAACTTTAGATAAATTAGTATTGATTGATAACAACACTGTGCAACTAGGATGACATAATAATAAAGGATAGCTACAACATATATATATATTAGAAGAAGAGAAAAGGGGAGATGTATCTGTTCAGGTCTCCAAATCATAAAACTCGCTTTGGTTGTCTACGCTTCTTCGACTGGAAAAATATAACAATTTACCGTTCGTACGCTTTTGTAGAACATGGTGATTTCGCGTTGGTGTCAAGTTTATGTAGTCCTGGATTCAAAACCCGCAAGGCTCATCTTACATTTAATGCGACGGGAAAAAAAAGGCTCTACTTATTTGTATATGCTAAAATATTGACAAAAAAAAAAGTACCATGAGAATAAAAAAAGAGATGATGCCTATAAAAAATAAATTTTCGAAACCGTCAAGCAGATTAAGCACTCAAATATCATGTATTCTGTACCAATATAGAGAAGCAGGGAAAATTCATCAACATTTAAATTTTGAAGTAACATGGCACCAGTACACATGCATCCCTATAGTAATAATTGACGAATCAAAACACTGATGAAGTGTACAGAAACACAACCTAATTAAGCAAGACCAAAGAATAAAAGAAGAGGTGGGTGGTGATGTAATCAGATTAAAATATATATATATAAGATTTAAATCAGAGCATATCTTATAAAATACCAAAAGTATATGCCATGAAAGAAGAGTTTCAGTCATCAGACCCTATCATTAGAATTAAACAAGCAAAGGAATTTATTTATAATGCGCAGATGTATTTACTGGGCCCAATTTTTGCTTTAGGAGAGGACTTTGTAAAAATAAAAAATTTTAAAAAATAAAAAAAAATTAGACATTTTTGTTCCACTGTCTCATACCAGATCTCTCAACTTTTTTTTATCTAGATTTTGTGTTGGTAAGGTGGATACCATGCACCAATAGCTCTCAGTGCCATCAGCTCTGGCCCAGTGTTTTAATTACTTTAACCCATTCTGCTATCTTTCATGAACTCCACCAAACCAATTGTTCTTTTTCTTTTCCATTTTTCTTTTTTTTCTTTTTTTTTTTTTCTAATGAATTCTCCTCACTTAGCAAGCAAGTAATCAACCAATTTCCATACAGCAACATGTAAAATTAAAAGAGATGGCGCAAAGTGAGGACCATAATGGTGGGGTCTTGGGAGATTTGATTGATTTTCCTCAACTTGAACAGTATCTGCAATCAACCCACTGCTTCAAAAGATTTAGTATGCAGAATCAGACTACTAGCTAGTGCTTTTTTTTGGCTAACACTGTACTTACAAATATCCCAGATATTTTCCATAAGAAGAGTTCCAACTTTCAATTATATACACACAAGTGGAGGAATCAGAATTTTGTTTATCTTATATGCAAAAGTAAGCTGTGCATGCATGAGAGCTAACTGTATACACTGCAGCAGGTACTTCACTGGAGACTTTCAGATGATCTGCAAAGAGACATTTGATTTCATTGAGGATTCTCTGTCCCTGGTATCCTACCAAACGGTGTCACTGGTAAAAATATCAATAACAAAATCGAACTCATTTTACTGAAGTTCGATTAGCAGTATTTAACTACTGCCTGTCATGATTTCATTTTGACAGAAAAATCGCTACCTGCCGATGTGCTGTTACTGAATATTTGGCAGCAAGTTTCATACTTGGCTAACAAAAAACTAATCCTTGTTACCCAACCACGCACATTTTGTCTAACCAAATCAGATTCTCTCTCACTACGATCACCAGAAAAATAAATAAATAAATAAAATAAGAGGGTGATGTTTCTCCTCCCCAATAAACAAATCGAAAAATTTCAATAGCACAATTTTGCAAAGAAACACAATATAATAAGCTCATTTGAATATTAATAATTCGCAAGAATATGACAATGATAAGGATATATATATATATATATATATATATATATATATAAAATTTTTTTTGGCAGAACCTCAAACTGCTGACTTATCTAATCCTAACAGGAATATAAAGAATAAAGACAATTAAGTATAACAGTAGGGCAAGTATTATCCTGAATAGTAAATGAGGAAAGAAAGAACAACATATTTAATCATTTTAATTATGCGCATTTCATAGATGCATAATCTTCCATGGACTAGTATGCATATGAGAAGCATCTATTAGAAGATACAGCAAAAGGTAAAAATTACATATGTTGTATAGATAACATATTCCTCGTGTATTTAAGATTAAAAAGAAAATAAATAAGATCTAATCTTCACCTTTACGTGATGAGATTTATATCGTAATATGATAATCGTAAAATTTGATTATTTTTTTGAAGACGCACACACGTCCGGCCTCCACAGAAAACCATATGTCCGAGATGTAAATTTTAATTAAATGTAAGAAAATTACTGAAGCAAGAAGTTTTGAGCCATTTATTATGTACAAACACTACCAAATGCTAAGTTGGAGGGTTGTGTTGCATTAGTTATTAATTGCTTAAAAAAAAATGAAGCACAATAATAAGAAGAGGACTACATGCAAAATCAAAAGAGTAAACATGAAGAGGAGTAAAAATATTAAAAAAAAAAAACTAGAAATTTTTTCGGCTTCGTGGTCCTCTGCTTCATTTTGGCATTAAAAAATAATAATAAAAATAAAAAAATTTATCTAAGAGTTCGTTCAACAATTTTTACTGGTCCAACCCTAATTTCAGAATTTTGAGGAGAGAAAGGGGAAAGAGATACATTCATGTGGGCCACGTGTTGCTTTGATAGATGGGCCTAATTTGGACCTGGTAAACCATCTTGTGCTAGTCATGTGGGTCGAGCCTGGGCTCCAAAAGCTTTGATTTATGGGCCTAATTTGGGTTGAAGTTAAGAATCATTATGGTATTGATGTGGACCGGGCCTCACTTTGATCTATGGACCTAATTTGGGCCGTCGTAGAAAATATTTATGGTATGCCTCATGAAATTCTCACCACATGTACTATAGAATATCATCCTCAACTAGCTGACTAAAGGAATTCGCAGCTATTACCTTAAAATGGTGGGTTATTTGGTTAGAGCGAAACAGAATAATCTTTAATAACTTAAAAGGAACACTGAGAGGCTTGATGTTCGAGATTCGATCTCTGAGGAGCTCCTGGGAACAATATTATCTAAAGTTTTTTTTTTTTTTTTTTTTTTTTTTGCCTTGTGATCCAATTGTCTCATATTGTAACCTAGTTCATCTATCTAGTGAATGAAACGGTAGTATTCTATCTTAATCTGAAAAAAAAAGAAGAAATTAGCATCATCATTATTATTATTAAATTATTTGCCACATAATAAATTTATTTAAACTCAAGAGTTCATTTTTCTTGGGTAATTTATAAGCGCATATTACTTCATAATGTGGTGCATTTTTCCTACCGTGATCCTAATCACGACTACTAAGGATATATATGTTGCTTGTGACTTGCGCTTATAAGTTCTTTCCTTGGCAAATCTAAGCATCTAATTATTATTGCTGTGATTCATTCATTTACACAATTTTCTCTTTTTAGTTTGTTACTGGCCTTTGTGCGTGGTAAAATTTTGGTAAACTATCATATGATTTGCTTTAGCAGAAAACATCCAAACCCTTCTCGAGAGTTGGAATTTATTGTATGATTGGCTATAATAATGGTGTCT
Organism: Tillandsia leiboldiana; assembly: GCA_029204045.2. Classification (NCBI taxonomy): domain Eukaryota; kingdom Viridiplantae; phylum Streptophyta; class Magnoliopsida; order Poales; family Bromeliaceae; genus Tillandsia; species Tillandsia leiboldiana. The sequence goes on along the minus strand of CM055060.1, from coordinate 57,713,034 downwards.
TTGATCTCTTTCTTGGTTTGTTTTCAATGGCCATAACTCATAGTTTATACTTAAAGGATACACTTACAAAATAGTATAGTACCCGCGCAACGCGGCGGGTAGGTATTATCATTTTTTTTTTTTTTTTTTTTATTATTGTTGATCATAGATGATAGTCTGAAAATAAGACTGAAATATATAGTTCATTAAATATATAAAAGACTATAACTATCAAATGAAGAACACTAATTAAAATAATTTGTAATAGTTGGTAAAAAATTACTGATTTTTTTTTTTCGTCTTTGTTAACTCAATAATTCATATGATTAAACTCAATAGTTAAGTCAGGAAAGTAAAAAGACTAAGAAAAAAAAAATACAAATATGTAAAGACTAAATTTGTTTTTTATTTGAGAAAGTGGCAAAAAGATTAAAACTTTTAAAGGATAAAAATTATAACTGAAATATAACTAAACCTCCAAGAAAAAATTAATACACACCTATAAAAAAAAAAAGATAAAGACTATATCTAAAATTTTCACATCTTTGTACGATAAATGAGTTTACTGTTCAAAATTTTTCAACAATTCGACATCATAACAATTCTATAGAAAAAAGTAACAATTGGGAGACAACAAACCACAAGAAAAGTGAAAATAAAAGAGAAGAAGAAGAAGAAGAAATATTTGATAATTGCTATAATTAATTAAATCAAGGAAGAGAAGAAGAAGAGAATTTATCTCGAATTCAAGCTTGCATATGTAAGCAATAAGCATGGCCTTACCCCCCCCCTCTTCAGTCTCCTTATCGACAATTACATCCAATAATATGTAAGAATATAAAAAAAAATATTTATATTAATTAAAAAGCAAAGAAGTTAAGGAAATTTATCGAAGATGTCGAAGTGAAAAAGCGAGAGGGCACTGAGGTGACCGCCGGAGCCATGGCAAAAGGAAGAAGATGCCCTAGGCTATCTTGCGAAAATGTCAAGGTTTTCAACAACTAAGACGAGCACTGTGATTTATTGAAGAAGAATGAGAAAAAGAAAGATAGAGAGACGGAGATGGAGACAGAAGACTAGGGAGAGGCACAAGGCAAATGGTTTAGATACGTACAATACATCGTCCAGAAGTCACTGGAAAAGCAAGAAATGAAGAAGCAAAAATGACAACGGATAGACGAAAAAATAAAAGAGATGTAGAAATAAGAATTATCAAAAGACATCATAGTTATATATAAAATATAAATAATTTTGATTGAAAGTAAAAATTACGGAAAAGCCAAAAAGAAAGAGTTTCAACAGAAAGACGAAAGAAGAAAAGAAGAGAGAAGTAGAAATAAAGAATGCCAAAAAATGTTACAGTTATATATAAAATTAAATAATTTTGATTAAAAATAAGTCCTATTTAGTTTAAAATAAAAAAATAATTTTACATCAGTATTAAAATATGAGTTTTAATATATAAGGTATAGACTAGAGTGTAAGATTGTTTTAAGGAAAATGCTACTTGTACATCCCATTTGGGGGTGTACATCACACACCCCACCCATCCAATAGGTGGGGTGTGGTGAGGGATCACTTCATAATGTGTGAAGTGACCCCCCCACCCTTAGATGGGTGGGTGTAAAATGTACACCCTTTTTGGGGGTGTACATGTAGCATTGCTCTTGTTTTAAAGCCAATCTAGATATAAAAATAGCTGAAGTTGGCCCCACTATCTTTCTTGCAAGAATCATGTACAGTAAAAAACCAGAAATGAGGAAATATTGTTTTCAAGCCAGATATGACCTTCCCAGTTTTTTATGACATAAGCAAAAGCAAAATATGTTATTTACACAGCAAAAGAATGTGTGCTTTCACACTTCAAGACACAAAAAAAGGGGTTGGGTTCAAATAAATAAAAAATTCCAGCATCACAAGTATAAAAAGCATGCACCTCAAATATTCTAATTTGATTTATTATACATCCTCCTACTACGAAATATCATGGTTTTTCTCTTTTTGGTGCTCTGTGTGAGGCACTCATTATTATTTATATAAAACCAAAGAAAAAAAAATTTATTTCATAGAAAACAAAGCTTCCTTTTAGTAAAGTAGTAAAGGAATAAAAAAGCCCAGTGCCAAAGTAACCAAAAAAAAAAAAAAAAAAAAAAAAAAAAAAAACCAATCATAGAGAATTTCATAGGGAGAAATTATCACAGTGAGCAATGTTGGTACTAGCTTTCTAAAAAAGTTACTTTTGTTGAATGGCTAGCTTGCTTTCCCAACCATTTTGGGGCCCCATAGCAGAGCAAAAAGAGAATGCACTTGGAAGTGTCAACCTAGTGTTGATGGAGACCAAGGATGCTTTCACACCACTCAATTAAGTCCTTGATTTGATAAGTAGATGAGTTAGTTACTTGACATAAAAATATATTTTACACTTAACACTATTCAAGCATAATTGCCTTTAGAACCCTTCAAATCATCTTAAAGCAATTTTCAGTTTTTACTATTTTCATACTAAAATACAAGAGCAATGCTACATGTACACTCCGAAGGGGTGTACATCATACACCTCCACTATTTTAATGGTGGCGATACTTTTTACGGGTCACATCAAGTGACCCATCATCACACCCACACCCTTAGATGGGTGGGGTGTATGATGTACACCCCGAAAGGGGTGTACACATAGCATTTTCCAAAATACAAAGGTAGGAATCTTCAATTAATGCTTCTTCAGTAGAGATTGCAACTATTATTTAATAATATTGGAGAAGTTGTTTCACTAAAAATAGAGCTATAATAATCAAAAGATAAGAATGTTTATTCCTGAGCAGCTCTTTTCTCACTTGGGGCTTGTAGTGTTAGGGAAAATTTGTCTTGATCCAAATAGAATATGTTGGAAGTAATTAGAGCCCCCGTTCTCTAATAACGATTATTATTTTTTTCAGTAATTTTTTATTTGCCGTGCAATAAAATAAAAGGTACGAGATATAATAAAATAATCTGCTTTATGCTCTTGTAAAATGATTATTTAGATGTGTTGAACCATAAGTAGTTCATTCGTATCTTTTTTATATACTTTTATATATTCAAACGGGTGGTTGTTCGATCTAAATTCAATTAAGATTCAAACTCGTATTTTTAAAATAATTTTTTTTTCTTAAATAAAAATATTATTGGGCAAATGAATAAGTAGGTAGGTGGAACAGCAAGATTCTAAAAAAAGTGTTAAAAAACATAAAGCAAATATATATATATATATATATATATATATCCTATGAACAAAAGCTAAAACTCCGCTGATCCTATTATCCCCTATTTATCAAAAAAAGGTTTGAGCAAAAAGTGTCAGTGTTGTGTGGCCTCTTGATTTTGATCCAATCCTTCCATACTTGTTTAATTAGAATGCAAATTGTTTTTGGATCAATTTTTTTTTGTTTTGCTCAACCCAAACTCACCACCAATTAAGTAGAGCACAGATGAGGGGGCATCCCTATCAGTTCTTAATTTCTTGGACATGCAATAAATCCTCCATTCTACCCAAATATTTTCTGTTGGCTCAATTGCGGAAACTCGTCCCAAGTGCTTTGTAAAAGCACCAAATTCTACTAACATCTTCGCCCTGAGACAAGGTGCGATATAAATTTTAATTAGGGATTCGTATTATTACATCAAAACTTGTAAACTTATTATCGCCTATAGAATAGTTTGACTAGACCTTGATAAACGAAAAATGTGTCCCTTTTCTTATATTTCTTACTCTGTCTAATTCAATCCTCTTATTTTGCTTGGAGATATGTGCAAATATATCTTGAATAATGCTGGTTTTGAGATCCCTGCAGGGTCGCATGGGTGTCATGATGGTCACCACCAATTGCATTGCCCCATCAAACTGCCACAGAGAATAAAGATCCCCCTCAATACGACCGAGTCCTTAACACACATCATACATGAGCTGGGTGGGGGGTAAGCAAAGGAGGATCCTGGATCTACATTATGGATTGGTCAAATTTACTGTGTTGAGTGCTGGGGAAATATATATATATATATATATATATATATATATATATATATATATATATATATATATGAGCAATGCTACATATACATTTCGAAGGGGTGTATATCATACACCTCCACCATTTTAATGGTGGCGATATTTTTTACGGGTCACATCGATTGACCCATCATCACACCCCACCCATTGGATGGGTGGGGTGTGTGATATACACCCCGTTTTGAATGTACAAATATCATTTTCCTATATATATATATATATATATATATATATATATATATATATATATATATATATATATTTAAGGAGGGGACAAGTGGTCCTAGGGTTCCCTTTCGTCAACTCGAACCCTCTCCTTCTGCGTACCTTCAATTAAAGAGACAAAGACCATCTCTCTCTCTCTCTCATAAATTACCACCTAACTTGTGATATTTTAGTAGTTTCAAATCAAATAATATGAGAAAATAGACATCTACATTTGATATCAAAGCAATTGTCAATCGAAACATGTTTCCAAAGAGCTGCTCTGAATCACTTGCAGTGTCCAAGATCAAAGTCTGAGATGTTGGATTTTCTGTCTACGAGCCGAGAATGTTTTTAAGATCCAACCGTAATTTGTGCTTTCTAAGTTTAATAGGAAGAGAAAGCAAATTTGCAGTGCATAAGAAGAGCAAAGCAAAATAAAGATTCAAATTTTATTAATAAACAAGAGGTTAAAAAAATAAAATAATAATTTATTGTTCGAGAAAAAAATAAAGGAAAATGCTATGTGTACACCCGTAAAAGGTGTACATCTCACACCCCCACCCATCTAAGAATGGGGGTGTGATGATGGGTCACTTGATGTGACCTATAAAAGATATCGCCACTATTAAAATGGTGAAGATGTATGATGTACACCCCTTCGAAATGTACATGTAGCATTGCTCAAAAATAAAACCTATAGATTTGCGTCGTCTGATGTTAATTAATGCTAGTTGGGCATCTGATGTTAATTAATGCTAGTTGGGCCTCCGAACATTAATTCGAATTGAGGTAAGAACATTAGCATAAGAAATAGTCTTTTTACAATAATTGGGAACACAATGAATGAGAGGTCAAAACGACATGTTAACCATGTATAACGGATATTTTTATTCTAAGTCTCGATGTGAACATTTTTTTGATGCATGTTCAATACCGAATCATACTGCATACAATTAAATATATATATATATATATATATATATATATATATATATATATATATATATATATATATATAGTTGGGCTGGAATGCTATTGATAGCACCAACCAAATTTTGCCATCCATTTTGTAGCCATTGAATTGCATTGAGATTAGTGCAAGCATTTTAATTAAAAAGAAAAACTTTTTACTTTTTACTTTTTCTTTTTTCTTTTTCTTTTCTCTTTTTTTCATTAAAGAGGTTACACAGATCTCAATGCGATCCAATGGCTACAAAATGGGTGGCAAAGTTGGGTTTGTGCTATTAATAGCATTCCAGCCCAACTCTCTCTCTCTCTCTCTCTCTCTCTATATATATATATATATATATATATATATATATATATATATATATATATATATATATATATATATATAATTAATGTGAGATAATAAATATTTTAGTTTTTTGATTAGTAAATATAATTTTTTTTTTAACAATATAAATAAATTATATGAGATGGAGGATTTTTTTTTTAGAATATATAAATTATCAATAAAAATTTTAATAAATTTTTATTCGTATCAGAAATATAACAATATTTATCAAAATTTATATTTTATATATAATACATATATATTATTATATTAATAATATTATATTTTATTATCTGTATTTATGTTATGTTCGTGTTCTAATTTTTTAAAAGTTGCTAAATTGCTATATCCGAATCGTGCCGTGTCTCATATCTCGTGTTCCGTATCGATATCCATGATGCTTAGCATGTTAAGTGCTAACTTAATTTCGTTTCTTCAAATAAGTGCAGCGAATCGTTAATGGCTAGTCCCTTACCTACAAATGATCATATATATATATATATATATATATATATATATATATATATATATATATATATATATATATATATATATATATATATATATATATATAAAGTCCAGCTAGTATATTATTAATAGTACTAAATTATTGGTGCTATCAAATTTTTTATATTTAGATCAATTTTTTTGATCATTTTTATCTATTAAATTTTACTATTTTCCTAACTACCTATTAAACCCAAAAAACTCACTATATTCTCAACCACATTTTTTTTTAATCCAAGAATTAAAAACTTAATAACACCAATGACTTGATACTATTAATAATATTCTAGTCTAGCTCATATATATATATATATATATATATATATATATATATATATATATATATATATATATTCTTTAAGTCAAAGTATTGTTTAAGCTGCAATGAATTCACAAACCGCCGAGAAAGGTTAATTTTGTAATTATCTTCATTATGAAGATATTTAAGGTCTATGTTTTTAGCACCAAAATAAAGATTTCAGTGTTGAGTCATCGACAAATAAATATCAAGCAAAGGTGCAATCAAGGAATTTAATGATAATGTTGTTGTTCACACTCTACGTGACAATTTTTTATATTTAATAAGTAGTTTCAGCTTGTAATTTTTTTTTTTATCTTTTTTTTTTTTTGAGATGATTGTGAAATGATTTGATTTAAATAAACATGTGAAATATAATCTCATTGGTAAATTTCAAAATCAAGAATAAATACTACCTAAATTCTCATGATGAATAGGCATCGGAAAATTTCAAAATTTCAAAGAAAACATGATATACTACTCCAAAATCTCATTTAGTTATCCGTTTACTTTGTCACAAACGACGCCACTACCATAATTTAATTGTTTCAAGTGAGCTGTCTCTAGCAGTGTAGAAGCGACTGATGTGAATTTCCTAACAAAAAATGAATGGTTTTGACCGGTCAAAGTCACGAAACTTAAAAAACCTCTAGGCTTGTTGCTAATACTGCAACCCGAATATTAAATACTAATTATTATTAGTATCATTATTTGACCTTTATATTTTAGAATGCATATACTGTTATGCGGCATATAATTAACTGTTTATTATGTTTTGACACAATAATACTCTACCATGATAAAAAGAGCATTAATATAGGGTACATTTGATTTATAATATGTTTTTCAGAGACATTGTTATCTGTTATATATATATATATATATATATATATATATATATATATATATATATATATATATATATATATATATATATATATATATATTAGAGTTTATATATTTTTAAAAACGCAAGCATAAATGTGCTTGTGAATTTTTTACTATTAGATTTGTATTGAGATTTGTGCTATTTATTATTAATTTTTTTTTAGTTGACTTTACAAAAATACAAATTTCATTATAAATTTAATGATAAAAAATTTACAAGCATATTTATACTTGTATTTTTTAAAGTATATAAGCTTTACTATATATATATATATATATATTAAGGTTCTTTATGCAACAAAATGGGAAGAGCAACGCTACATGTACACCCCCAAAGGGGGTGTACATCTCCAGGTCAACACGTTACCTACCAATCATTTATTCCAAAATAATAGTCAAAATAACTGTACACAAATTTTGATTTTGATTTTTTTTTTTTTTTTTTTGAGATTTCATAATTTAAATATTCCCAACGAAACAGTCCCCTTTCTCTAGTCGCTGGATAGAAATGGTTAATTTGTTACTTTGTTACAAGCTTGCAGTTTGTAGGGCCCTTCAAGGTTAAGTTGTTACTATATATATATATATATATATATATATATATATATATATATATATATATATTAATTAATAAAATGGCTACTCTTCGTGGTTAAGGTTCCTCTTCTTTTCTTTTCTCTTCTCTTTCTATGTTCTACGCAATTGAAGATGTTGTTAAAAAAAAAAGTGGTCTAATAGACCGGGCCAATAAGAAAGCAACACGAGTCCTGCGGTGGTCTATATCTATGGTCCGCGTTGTAGTCTAAGCCTGTCATTTGGTTCCTCCCTGCTTACTTCGCCTCAGAATTCCTATCCCCTTTTAGTAGGAGCAATGCTATTTCTGCACCCTTTTTTGGTATAGGTCCTACATTCTATTTATTTGATTTTTTCATCTATTACTTTGAAGTGATATATGTAATTCATCCATTCTAGAATGAATGGAGTGTATGATGTACATTCAAAAATAGATGTACATATAGTATTTTCTTTTTAGTAATTGATATTTTAATTTGAGCAATGCTACATGTACACCCCGAAGGGGTGTACATCCTACATCTCCACCTCTTTAATGGTGGCGATATTTTTTACGGTTCACATCAAGTGACCCATCATCACACCCCCACCCTTAGATGGGTGGGGATGTGAGATGTACACCCCTTACGGGTGTACAAGTAGCATTTTTCTTTTAATTTTTTTAAATTAATAATTGTAAAGATTATGTGTCCAGTTTATAATTTATAATTTATAAATCTTTTTAATATTATAAGAGTGAATTAACTTTGTACAAGTAGCATTTTCCTTTTAATTTTTTTTAAATTAATAATTGTAAAGATTATGTGCCCAGTTTATAATTTATAATTTATAAATCTTTTTAATATTATAAGAGTGAATTAACTTTAAATTTTATTGTTACCGGTATTATTATTAAAGATAGCCGGATATGTATTTTGTTTATTTTAGTAAAAAATAAATTCACTAAAAAATATATAATAATTAAATTTTAAATTTAAATTTTGAATAACTATGATGTAAGATGATTGACCGCAACTAACTAATTTTAGTTTTGTTATTTATTTTCATCCGTCTTATTTTTTAGTTTAAATATATTTAGTTAAAAATATAAAATAATTTGATTGATTATAAGTTCGAAATTTGGACTATTAAATTTTTGTTGTCATTTTAGCCGGAGAATGTCTGGTTGTCACACAGGTAATAGATAAGGACCAAGAATAATAATAATAATAATAAATATATATATATAAAAAAAAAAACTTCTAATCAAACCCTAGTCTTACTGCTACTAGAAAAGAAAGGAAGATAGAAAGAGAAAGAAAGCAGAAGAAGTGTGGGAAATAAAGAAAAAAAAAAAAAAAAAAGAAAAAAAAAAAAAGGGAAAAGCAAGCAGGGAGAGAGAGTGGTGGTGAAAGAAAGGCATACGGCATACCATTACCAATGGGGAGCGGTAAGGCCCGCTGGAGGCTTTCGTTCCACCGGTCGCCTTCGTCCTCGCCCTCCTCCTCCTCCTCCTCCTTCTCGTCCGAGGCTCCCCCGGAGTTCCTGTGCCCCATCTCCCGCTCTCTCATGGCCGACCCTGTTATCGTCCCCTCCGGCGACACCTTCGAGCGCCGCTGCATCGAGGCGTGCTCCGCCCTCTCCTTCACCCCTCCCCCGCTCTCCTCCTCCTCCTCCTCCCATGGCGACCTCTCCTCCGCACCGCTCCTGCTCATCCCCAACGTCGCCCTCAAGAACGCCATCCTCACCTGGTGCGACCGCTCCGGCCTCCCCCGTCCCGCCCCGCCCTCCGCCGTCGCCGCGCGCGCCATCGTCCGCAGCATCATGCCCCCCGCCCCCGCCGTCGCGCCCGACGATCCCTCTCATCCTCGTCCTCGTCCTCCTTCTCCTCTCGCGGCGCTCTGCGAGGGTTTGAAGGCCCCGATCGGCCCCGACACCCCTCCTCCGATGTCCGTGCGCACCAGGAGGGCGAACCCTAATCCCCGCTTCTCCCCGCCTTCTTCCTCCGCTTCCTCGTCTTCGTACCCTTCCTCTTCCTCCTTCCCCTCCTCGGAAATGGCGGCCGGAGCCGCCGAGGAGACCCTAACTCAAGAGACCCCGACCAAGGCCCGTGAAGCTCCGGAGGCCTCTCCCGGCGCTTCGTGCGATCGGTTGGAGGAGGAGATCCTGATGCAGCTGAAGGATTCGGAGCCCTCGGAGCAGGAGGCGGCGATGGCGTCGCTGCGGCAGGCGACGAGGGAGAGCCGGGAGCGGCGGGTCGCGCTGTGCACGCCGCGGATCCTCGCGGCGCTGCGCCCGATGCTCCTCTCGCGCTACGCCGGGGTGCAGGTCAACGCGGCGGCGGCGCTGGTCAACCTTTCGTTGGAGGCGCCCAACAAGGTCCGCATCGTGCGCTCCGGCGCCGTGCCCCCGCTCGTCGACGTGCTCAAGGGCGGGCACCCGGAGGCGCGGGACCACGCAGCGGGGGCCGTGTTCAGCCTAGCTCTCGACGAAGAGAACCGCGCCGCCATCGGGGTCTTAGGGGCCATCGAGCCCCTCGTCCAGCTCTTCACCCGCGCCCCCTCCGAGGCCCACCGCGCCCGCCGCGACGCGGGGACGGCGCTCTACCACCTCTCCGTGGCGATCACCAATCAATCCAAGATCGCGCGGACCCCGGGCGCGGTGAAGGCGCTCCTCGCGCTGGCCACGCCGTCGAACGCGGACGCGGATGCGGACGCGGCGGCGCTGCGGAGGCTGGCGCTGATGGTGGTGGGGAATTTGGCCGGGTGCGCGGAGGGGAGGGCCGCGCTGATGGACGCGGGCGCCGTGGCGGCGCTGGTGGGCCTGATGAGGGACGCCGCGGGGATTCCGGAGGAGGAGTACTGCGTCGCCGCGCTCTACGGGATGAGCAAGGGGAGCTTGCGGTTCCGCGGGGCCGCGAGGGCCGCGGGCGCGGAGGCCGTGCTGATGAGGGTGGCGGAGGATAGCAGCGGCGGGCGCGCCGGGGTGAGAAGGCAGATGGCCCGGCGGACGCTGCGGGCGATGCGCGGCGAGGACGACGAGGCCGCAGCTGCAGCCGCTGCAGCATTCGGGACGGAGTTCGACGACGACGACGGCAGCATCGTGTCGGAGGGCCTGATTTCCTTCCACCGGCGGCATCATCGGGATTTCGGAACCGCCGGCGGCTCTAACACTACCGAATTTTGATGAATGCAAGTTTATTGTTTGGTTTTTCTCGCGTATGAAGTTTGTGGGGGGTTTGTAATTAGTGTCGTCTATAAGTGAAATCCTCCTCTCTTGTTTATATTCCTGTCGTTTTTGGATTCGAAAATTAAGAATTTCAGTGAACACGGTGAGCTGAAGAAGAGCATGGGGTTGTTCGGCGTCGATTAATTAGAGGCTGCTAAACAATTGTGTGTATATATATATATATATATATAGTGTTTTGTTCTTGGATCTCTTCTGATTCGTAATATTAATTTTGAATGCGACGAGTGTATATGTGATGAGATTTTGAAGCCTTGGAAAGCTAGGATTTAAAAACCATTTATGAAATTATCTAGTGATTGAGTAATTCGTAATATTATTGTCTCTAGCTATAACTATTTTTATGGTTTGATATTGGAGCTTTGATTTCTTAAAATTCAAAGATGGAAGCAGATTATTTTAATCTAGAATTTGAGATTTGAGGATCTAAGTGTTGATTGTTTGACATTATGGTGTGATCAGTGCCATCGATATATTTCTTTAAGGGAAAGAATACATTGTTTATTAAAGTTAAATTCAGTTACAAAGGCTCCTGCATTGGCCACGACGCCAAATGTTCAAGATGCTCGTTTCAGACAAATACAAGAATCATAACTTAATATATTATTATTATTATTATTATTATTATCTTTATTCAAGTTGGCTGCGGGCACAGCATAGACTATTTATTTTTTAAAAAAATAATTAAATAAATAAATCATGGACAAATCATGGATTTGGAATGTAATTGATAGGATTTCCGGTTAAAAACATCCAATTACTGAACGCGGAATGAATTACTTGACGAACTCAGTTCCAATTTTTTATGTATAACTTAGACGAAGAATCACATTTTTACATGTTTTCGTCTCAAACTCCGTACTTGTAATTTGGATTTCAAAAGGGTTGTATCCAAATCCAATCCTAATCCAGGTGGGCTTGTCGGTTCTAACTACGGCCCCAACCAAAAATCAGGCCAATCTACGCCCGCCCAGCCCAGAAAAACGCTGGACGTTTCCAGAACGATCCAAACGCAACATCTTGGAACCCAAGCCAGGAACAGTTTACTTGCGGAGAAAGCAAAACGAAACCTCTAAATACCTCACAACAAAGAAAAGAGGTCTCTCCAATCACGCATTTTTTATAACTCAATCGCGAGAGAGAAGGATCAGATCAAATCAGATAAGATGGGGGGAGGAACCGAAATCTTTCCTGATCTGGGGGCGCACTGCGAGCACGAAGATTGCAATCAACTCGATTTCTTGCCCTTCACCTGCGACGGGTGTCCAAAGGTACTACTAATTTATTTTCTATACAGTAATTAAAATGGAGAGAAATAAATAAATAAATAAGTAAATCCCTTTTATCTTTTATTATAGGTATTTTGCTTGGAGCATCGAACCTACAAATCGCACGGTTGCCCCGGATCGGAGCACAGGGGCCGCACGGTGGTCGTATGCGAGATTTGCTCCGCGGCCGTGGAGAAGAAGCAGGGGGGCGGAGAGGATGACGTGGATGTTTTGGAGCGGCACGTGCGATCCGGCACGTGCGACCCGGCGAGGAAGCGGAAGCCGCGGTGCCCTGTGCCGCGGTGCAAGGAGGCGCTCACCTTCTCCAACACCGCCACGTGCAAGGCCTGCCACGTCAGCGTCTGCCTGAGGCACCGCTTCCCCTCCGACCACGCGTGCGCGCGCGCGGCGAGGAACGGGATCCAGTGCGGGGATCGGAATGCCCGCGTGCAATCTCCGCCGTCCATCAAAACATACTGATCAGATATATATATATATATATTTCTATTTGGGGAATTTTTTTTTTTTATTTGTTGTTTATTTATTTTTTAAGGCCCGTTTGTTTCGGGACTAGAACAAGAAATAAGGGGATATCCCTTTTACTCTATCAAACACATCTGTAATCAATCGGTATAGCTTGTTCCAGTTCATTTAGAATAAACTGAAACAACAGTTTTTACTCATTATTTTATTTTATTTTATTTTTACGAAAATATCCCTTCTTCCCTCCTTTCCCTCTCCCCGATGCTCTCTTCCCATCATGTGATGATAGCTCTGTTCTCTCTCCTCTCTCTTTTTTTTCTTCCCAACTTGGATCCGCCATTTTGTTGGTTTGGTTGAAGCTCCCAAGCATCCCCCGCCTCCTATAACAACTCTCTATCTCATCTCTTCTCCTCCCTCCCGGTCGATCTTGCGCTCCTCTCGCGGCACGCGTCCCGAGGCCAGCTTGGATTCGCTATTTTCGCTGGTTTTTTTGAAGCTCCCAAGCATCCCCTGCCTCCCACAGTGCTCTCCCTCTCATCTCTCCCTCACCTCGGCCGATCTTGCGCTCCTCTTGCGGCACGCGTTCCGAAGCTACGGTGGGTTCCGCCATTTTTGCTTGGCTGAAGGTCCTCTCGCGGTGCATCACCTGCCTCCTACAGTGCTTCCTCTCTCCTCTTCCCCCCCGGCCAATCTTGCGCTCCTCTCGCGGCATGCGTCCCGAGACTACAATGGGTTCCGCCATTTTTGTTTGGCTGAAGGTCCTCTCGCGGTGCCTTCTCTGCCTCCCACAGTGCTTCCCCTCTCCTCCGCCCCCCTTCCCGGCCGATCTTGCGCTTCTCTCGCGGCACGCGTCCCGAGGCTACAGTGGGTTCCGCCATTTTTGCTTGGCTGAAGGTCCTCTCGCGGTGCCTCCCCTGCCTCCCACAGTGCTCTCCCTCTCCTCTCCCCCCCGAGGCCGATCGTGCGCTCCTCTCGCGGCACGCGTCCCGAGGCATCCGCGCTTGCATGCATCCCTCCTCCAGCGGCACGTGTCTCGAGGCATCCGCGCTTGCATGCATCTCTGCTAATGCTAATTGTGGTGTGCTCTTACCCTCTGCTGTGTTACTAGGCTCCTGTGCTTCTTACTGTGGCTCTGCCTCCGGCTCAGGCGTCGGATTTCTCGGTCCCTGTCGGCAACTGAGCTCATGCGTGTGCATCCGCGGATTGACTGTGCTTGTCCCAAACTTTGCCGTGAGCAGTCGTCCTGTTGACTGTCGGTGCCGATCTGTTGGTGTGATTTCATCATCTCACTTCCAACAGCAGGGTATTGATACTCACGCAATGTAAGTCCGGTTCATTCATCTCACTTCCATATGATTGCTATATATGATTGCTCTTCCATATGATTGCTATAAGTGAGTGTTCATTCATATGATTGCAAATTAAAGTTAGAATTGCAAGTTGCCGCGTGAAATGACCCAGGAAGGATAAAATCACCCCACCTTTTGCAATGATGATTGTTTCCATATTCATCAGTTGGATGACAAGGATTTATAATCCATTGCAACCCCATGTGCAGTTGGAAACCAATTGAGCAAATTTTAAAAATTAAAACACTATCCCTTGAAAAAAACAAAGATTGAAGATCATCCTTTTTTTAGCAACATTTCCTATTTCATATCAATATTCATATGACTTTAGTTTATTAACATCTATGCCAAGTGTTGGATGATCTCTACCAATAACATATATTTCCATCAGATGCGTTCTTGGAAGAGATTTTCTAAGTCTAGTCATAACATCGAACAAACCCAAAACTACCCCCAAACTGAAAATGTGCAGACAGAAGGTGGAAGCAGTTCGCGCGCACAAACGTGGTCGCGAACACCTAATTGGAAAAAAATTATGGATAGCACCCTATTATCTTTGCTAACAGAGGAGCACGCGCTAGGAAACAATATAAATGGTACTTTCACGAATCTTTCCTGGAACCGAGTCGTTAATGAGGTCAATTATAGAAATAATATGGACCTAACGAAGGACCAAATAAAAAACCAACTTAAAGTTCTGAAGAGAACTTTTACATTATATAACTGTTTAGCAAACAAGAGCGGCTGGGGATGGGATTACGTGAACAACATTTCTACCGCTGGTGATAATGATGACTGACAAGCTGTAATTGTGGTAAAATTTATATTATTTGTGTTAAGGTTTTAAGTTAGGCAATATTTAAATTGGTCAAGCTATCCTGATTCTCGTGTCTTTGTTCAGGAGAATCCGGCCTACACAAAATGTAGGGATAAACCTTTCCCTCCTTATAAGAACCTTGAGTTCCTTACACAAAAAAATACGGCAACAGGTAGATACGGGTTCTCCTCCGTTATGGAACCTCCCGAAACTGTTGATAGTTTATCTTCATCTTCTCCTAGTGAGAATGATACAGTTATACCACCCATGTATGAAAACATAAGGCCGGGTAATACATCACGATCGCCAAGTCCTGCTCCTCTAGGCCTAAATTTCGATGCTAGTGGCAGTGGATCGGGGCATAGCTCTGCGGGGAAAAGGCCTCGATCTCCACGCCGATCAACTAGCCAGCGTAGACATGTTGGGAAGCAAAAGGATGAAGGCGCAAGTAACACCTTCGCAGAAATGGTGGAAATTGGGAACCAAAAGCTTGATCTAGTCCGCCAAATGTACCAAGTTGAAATTACCAAACGAGGCAATATCGCGACAATCGAGGAGTGTATGGGCCGAGTATACTCTTTACATGGAATCACAAATGAGAGTGTATTGGCAGTCACAGAGGCATTAAAAGATGACAAGAATAGGCAAGTATTAATGAAATGAACGACGAGCTTGTCATATTATGGCTCGATCGGCAAATTGCGAAAGAAAGTGTTTTGTTTAGACAGTTCTTCCCAGGAATATAATATTCTAGTAATTTTGTGGTACATTCCATTACGATGATAACTAATATTCGGGCATGTAATATCTTAGTTAATTTGTGGTGATTGCTTTTATGTTGAAAACTAGTGGCCAGAGCTGTAATATTGTAGTAACTTTGTGATGCTTTATTTCATGTTAAAATTATGTATCTGGGAATGTAATATTGTAGTAATTTTCGGTGGTTTATTTGAAGATGATAACTAGTATGGTTTATATTCGAGAGTTGTTATATTGTGTGTTGTATTATTATAGTGTTGTATTATTTTATGATGAAAATAATTAGATGTTGTTAGTTATACTATTAAATTGCTCGTAGTAGTTTGAAATAAGATTAAGTATTGTAGACAGATGATCAATGTTAATATATCGTTAATGTCAGTGCTTGTGTTTACCAATGTTCTGTGCAGTTTATATTCAAATTACTTAAACGATACATTCAATTTAATTTACAGCAATCTGCATTACACACTTGACGTATTTGTTTGTACTGTTTAGACAATGTCTTTATACTGCGACATATTGCTTGAATACAATAATATCTTTACACCAAAAATGGATGCTTCGTTTAATCGCACCATATTTTCGTCCGCAATCGTTGCAAATATACTAACGATATTAGATGAGGATGACGATTATTGGAAAGAAGTCTGTGCGATGCAATATGCTCAAGGTTATCTGACTGCTGCTAATCCGATCCCGAGACAACCATGTCGAACCAGACCATTTAGTGGGCATCAATTTATTGGTGATATATTAAATGGTCATCCAGACAGTGGGTACCAGCATTTCAGAATGACGACTACCACATTCATTGCTTTACGAGATGAGCTCGTTGGAAAGGAACTTATACGTAGCTCAAGAAATATCACAGTTGATGAACAGCTTGGAATATTTCTTTTTTGTATTGGCCACGGCGTTGCGAATAGGGTGCTCGCCGAAATATTCCAACATTCAGGGGAGACAATTAGTAGATATTTTAATACGGTACTGCGGGTCATCGTTATGTTAAAAGACGAATATATCACTCAACCGACAAGCAACACTCAAATTCATCCGCGGATCTCAGATAATATAAATTTCTATCATTTCAAGGTGATGTATTAATTTTATATGATTGGTATTTTATACGATTAATATTGAGTATTACCAAGGACGGCTTAAAAAATGAGTTATTGAATGTTCAATGTACATTTGCATAATGCAATCGATGCGGTTGATGGGACCCATATTCCGGCGATTGTCAAGTTGAGCGAGCAAGCACGTTTTCGGTGTCGGAAAGGGTTTACATCACAAAATGTGATGGCTGCGGTCAACTTTGATCAACAATTTCTTTTTGTTTGCACTGGGTGGGAAGGATCCGCCGCTGATATGCGAGTTCTCAGATGGGCGTGTGAAAGTGACGGTTTCACAGTACCCGAAGGTATAAAGAAAATATGACAATTCACTATATTATAGTTATCATTTTTAATACTTATAAAATTACAGTATAACTTCATATTATATTGTGTCGTTAACAGAAAAATTTTACTTAGTTGATTCTGGGTACGCAAACACCGACAGATTTCTGGCGCCGTATAGAGGCGAGCGCTATCATATTAGCCAATTTGATAGTAACGCACGTAGTCGGGTACATCGCAGTCCGCGGGATCTTTATAATCATCGTCATGTCCAATTACAAAATGTGGTAGAGAAAACATTCGGGATATTGAAAAGGAGATTTAAGATTTTAAATATTGCAACACCGTTCCCGTTTAGGGTACAATGTCTTATTGCTATGGCTTGCTGCGTCATACATAATTTTATTCGTAGAAATCAGAGTAGTGATCGATATTTCAACGATTCAGTTGACCAACCTACTACCGTTGTGGAAGAGGATGACGAAGGTATTTAATTTCCTGGTGTTTCATTGCCCGGTGCATCAGACTCACGGCGGGGCGACGCTATTCGAACTGATATTACTGATCAATTGTGGAATAATAGAAGTTAGTCCGGCGATAATTACGTTGAAAAAAAATTATTGTTATAAACATATGTGTGTTTATGACAGATGTATAAACATGTGAGTCTGTTACATTCGGTACTGGGATTAAATTTAAATTGTATATATTAGTAGGGAAGTAATATGGAATTTATAACAAACAAATAGCATATACTTTTTTCCATTAAACAAAATATTTTTCTAAAAATATTATGAATAAATTTTTTTAATAAAAAATTAGAGCAAATGAAATTTTAAATTAAATATTATTTTTATAAAATTTAATTTAATTTTGATTATGATTTTATCTTAATTTTTATAAGGCTTTAATCTATTAATTAAAACGAAAAAAACTATTTTACTAAGTTTTTATCACATAATAAAGCTTGAGGATAAAAAGGTAATTTATCCCAACTTAACCTCCTAATTTATCTTATTCTTCATTATCATACCAAATACAAAATCTCTTATTTCTAGAACCATTCCAAATATTTTTTTACATTAGTTCCGTATTTTATATTTATTTCTGAATTAGCTAGTTCTGTCTTAATCCTACCGGCGCTAAGGGAGAAGGATGATGATGATGATAATGATTACTAATTGGAGTAGTGTATATATGTTTATAGGAAAATGCTACTTGTACACCCTATTTGGGGGTGTACATCGCACACCCCACCCATCCAATGGGTGGGGTGTGGTGATGGGTCACTTCACAATTTGTGAAGTGACCCCCCCACCCTTAGATGGGTGGGTGTAAGATGTACACCCCCTTTGGGGGTGTACATGTAGCGTTGCTCATGTTTATATTGCGAGGGGTTGGTTTGGTACTATTTAGCGACAAATAAGGTATTTTCAAAAGTTTAATAAATTGAATAAACTGGCTAAATTAGCAAGTCATTATAATATCATGTTTTGGATGTTTTAAATTACTTATATATTATATATTTCCTTCAAATACAGCAAAATAAATAAATAATCACAGAGGAATATAGCAAAAAAATATATAATTAGACAGTTAGTATTGCGTTACCTTAAACATTATAATTAGAATTGTTATATATAATACTTAATCATCAATGTAATTATAGCGATTTGTTGAACCAAAACATTATTTTCTTTTTTTTACGATTACGATTGTCATGATACACATCCTTTAGTTGAAAATATAATTGCCTATAAATTCCCACGTAGTAACTAATCTCAATTCGAGATATACATAATCCTAATCGGAGAGTAACTTCACCAATCGATCTCTTCCTTATATATGCATCTGATTAACCTCTTGTTTCTTAATTGGCAACTCTTCTTCTACTTCTTGCACTGCACAGCACTGCACTAAACTGAAGGAGAGAGAGAGATCAAGAAAAAGAAAAAGAGATGGCACGGAAGGCAGCCCACGAGGACATCGGCCTCCTTCACATTGTACCAGCATGGATCAACGAATTGGTTCTTCGGCGGGTGCCCGAGACTGAAAACAGAGACATCCACTTCGTGACGGAGATAACTGTCCAGCGCTCCGGCCGCGACCACCGCAAGGGTCGCCTCATCATCCCCTCCGACTTCAAACCGAACGTCGTCCGCCTCCTCTCTCCGGCCGAGAGGGCCATAATTTTTAAGAACCGGGAGAAGAAGCGGCCGTGGATGAAGCGGGCGGAGGAGAAACCAAAGTATGCGAAGGTGAAGGTGAAGGTGTTCGTGCGGAGCGGGTGGATGTTCCACATGAACCTCGCCCGCAGATGCCGTGACGACGCGTTGATGATCAAAGGGCGGGAGTGGAAGTATGTGCTCGCCCTCTGCGGTTTCCGCCAGAACGATGCGGTGGAGATGTGGGCGTTCCGGTGCCGACTGCCACCGCCACCGCCACCGCCACCGCAACTGCAGCAGCCTCCTTGTCCCTCTGCCGGCGCCTCTTCCTCGAATTCGTCGTCTGATCATCTTTCTCCTCCTCCCGAGTCGCTGTGCCTTATACTCGGCAAAAAAGAAAACAGTTTTTGAATCTAGTTCTTGCATAAACGTGGACGTGCATGCATGCGGAGTCGTCGGGTTGCGGAAGCACGTGCGAGTATAGGTGTACGGTCCTTATAATTTGTGTTCTCCAAGTTTTTTTTATGGAAGGAGATCGACCAGCTAGTTCGAAGATTGTTGACGTGTGTATTAAATTTAATTTGTTTTATTCAAGCTCTATACATTGTTACACATTGATGATAATGAGATGATGATGATGATGATGCAGTTGGTGTGATGTATGTTTTCCTCCAAAATAATGTTTTTATTTTTATGTGATAAATATTGGGTATCATAAAAATACAACTCACTTCTATACTAACCGTGTTGTTTTGGTACTTGTAAAATTTATATCTGACTCTTCTTCTTCGATGGATTAATTTTAATTCTAATTCTTTTCTATACTACTTGCATCAAATTTAAAATCGAAATTTTCTCTTTCTCAGATACACACCACTCAAATATATATATTTTAAAGTACCCATCTCTAGCCTAATGTGCTCTGTATATCCAGATTTGATATAATTGGAAATCCTACTCTAATTAATATTTAAATTTTATTAATAAATTTATCTTCATCAGATTTAAATATGATTCAATTATAAATTTAACCAAATCCTAACAAATAAATTAGCTTGAGTTTAATTTTTTTTTCTTGGAAAACAACTAAGAGATAAGCAATCTGTCAATCTGGCCCAGCTTTTGTGGTTGGTCTCCCAAAGGCCATGGAAGTTTAAAATGCATTAAGTTCCATCTTATTCATACTTGTGATGAGAATCTTTGTTTCAGATGTATATGCGATGTGTTTAGTATGTACTAAACAATAAGTTAATTTAGCCGAGCTTGAAGGAGAGAAAATGAAAAGGAAAGTACAAATAATATGATGCAAAACAGAGGTTGCATATGAAATCTGAAACTACATATTAGTCATATTCCTAATCTTTGCAGAGATAGCAGTTGAATTTTAAAAAAAAAACAGAAAAAGAAGTAGTAAGTGAAGTTCAGCATATATCTATGCAGGCTAGAGAGCAAATTGAGGTGATCACTAATTATGTTTCAGAAGAGTTGCATTATTTTCCTAATTTTCTTCCTCCGTACTAAGTCTTCTTCACTTTTCTTGTATTGCTGCTTGTTTGTTCTCCTCTTTGGTTTTGATGGTTTTTCTGACATCTTTTAAATATTTTGATCTGTTTCATTCGTTTTGCTTACTCGTGTTAGTATTGCTGATCATTCTCATCATTTTGTTTCAAGATTATTATTATATTTTAATTGTAATATTAATTTATAAAGATGATTTGACAGCTTAACTAATCGACAGTAATCATGTCTTTTCCGTAGGATGATATGGTAATTGCATTAGAAATCACATATTTTTACTTTGTTTGCAAAATTATCCGAAGCTTATATTTTTGAGCATAGTTGATTATTACGCAGGATATTTTGAGGATTCGAGTCGTCAATATAACACTTTTTTTATTTTTAATTTAAAAGTTTAAAAACTGAAACCGAGCCGAGTTTCAAATTAGACCAAATTCAAACGGAACCGAATCCGACTCGGACTGTGGTCAAACTAACCGTTAGGTTCCAAATCTGTTTAAACCGAGCCCATTAGCCCTACGCTCGACAACAAGTAAATAATAATAAGTGTCTCTTCGGCGTCTTCATTCTTGGCCTGCAACGTTTGTCTTATTCTCTCTCCCTCGCGCTCTCGTCTTGAGCTTCTTTTTGGAATCTTCTTTCGCTTTCGCTTCCAACCACCGTCGCCCTCCCATGCACTCTCCTACTTCTAAACCCCTCCCTCTCCCGATTCGTTCTCTTCCACCTTCTTTTCCTCTCCCACTAGTTAGGGTTTATCGCTTCTCCCCTCGCGCGATCGCTCCGCGCCATGGCGTTTGCACCGATCGCCCACCACCGTGGCCTCTTCCTCGTCGTCGTCTTTTTCTTCTTCCTCTTCTTCGCCTCGTCGAGGGCGAATTCGATCCCGCACGAATCGTCCCGCCTCTCGCGCGTCCTCGAGATCCATGAGCGGGAGAGAGAGCCCGCGTCGGTCCAAGAAGAAGCTGTTCGCGGCCTCCTTGATCGGCTTCTTCCTTCACATTCGTCCAGCTTTGAATTCAAGATCGTGCCTAAGGTACGGTTTCTTTATGTTCTTATCCTCATCAATGATTGTTGATGTTGCGGAGACTAAGTTCTTACCGTACTTTTACTGTTTAAGTTATCTTGCATCGTGAATTCAAATCCTGGTGGATCAAGGTTTTCAGAATTGCAAAACCATCTCTGTTTCTAAATTGGGTATCATGACGTCTAATGCGGAATGAGAATCTTGGATTGTTCTATTGTTTTATCTAATGTTTCTGTGGTGCCCTTTGGTTGTTCTTGCATAATCTGCTGTTTAAAATTGTTATACCAGGTGATGTTTAATTGTGGCATTTATTTCGATTTCTATTGATTCTGAAATTGTTCTACAGCGGTTATGAAATCTTTTTGAAAAGTTCGTTGCCCCTTTTCTTCTTATCATGTGCAATATCGTCGTCATTTAACTGTATAAACCTTCTTGGTCCTTGAGTTAAAATTCCGACGGACTGAGATTTCAGAATTGAATTACTATCTAAGTTTCCAAATTGGGTGTCATGGCATTTAATTGCCTCATGAAATTCTTCAGTAGTCCTCTCCTTTCATCTAATGTTCTTGATTGTTCTTGCAATATTTCTCATTTCCAAATTAGGTTATTAATGAAGCGGTAGTATGCTATTTTTCTCTCAAAAAAATGTAGGTAATGTTTGACTCGATGTTTACTTAGATTTTTGTTCATATTCGAGTTGTTATACGGAGGTTAGGAGCATGGAATCCTGGATGGAGAGTACTCAAATTATTTCGTTGAAAATGTTCGCATAAGAATCTAACAAACTGGCATTACTATATTTTGTATAGAAAGCCATTGCTGCTATATTAATATCACTGTCATCCATGTTAAACAATTTAACTCCAGTTTAGGGTGGGGGGAAGGGGTTTATAATTGTTTATTTAGATCATTTATTTTACTCAACCAGTTATGAAATTAACTACTTTTAGAGAAAGATTACTCTGATTTGACTCGGCATTTTCTGAAGAAAGCAAGCTCATCAGTGCCACTATAGGAGCAAAATATTTGCTCTGTCGAGTTTGAGACTTGCATGGCCATCATTTCTGGACATGATGAAAGAAGGCTCTATTATTACTGTTGTATACACAATGTCATCTGTTAGAACTGGATTTAAGTATAAGACTTTCTCGGTAGGAGGACCTTAGACATTTGAGTTCCCTTTGTTTATGGTACCTCTTGAGTTCCCTTTGTTTATGGTACCTCACTAGATGTGTCTAGTATAGGAATTGATGAAGGTTGTATAGAAGTCTTTTATTAATAGAGATTATAAGTCTTCCATTTCACTAAGTGCTAAAATACTAACCATGAAGGTGATTTTTTCCCCTTAAGTTGTGCTGAAGTCAAGTTACCTTGCATAGCAGGTAGAGGGAGACAAACAAAACACATGCCAACTGATGGAAAGTGAACTTAATTTACTAGCATATTTAGATCGTAATAAGTATTTTTTTTTGTTTAGCAAAATAAGTCTGAAGTGATGGTTGCTGTGATTTGCCTTTTGGGATTCTGCTATGAAGTCATGGAAATCATAGAGTTTGGGATGATTTTTAATGGTATTTAATACACTGTATTGTAGATTTTTGTTTCAAGAAAGACAAGTGTGCCCGAGTCAATGTTGTCATCTGTTATTGTACAGTTTATAGAAGCAAGATTGCATCCAGCGTTATTGTCATAACTTAAACCCGGGCAAGATACATATCAGCCAGCATTCTTGTCATGCTAAGTTAACCCTCTAGGTTTCTTCCTTTTTAGAGATATGCCGTTTTCATTTTTTTAGAAAATTTATTGTTCCATCTTCTCTATTGCCAGTTTCCAATTTCTTTGACCACACTTAGCATTAGTTGTTTGATTTTTAACCCTTAATTCTTACATTTCAAACATTTCTTTTTGTAGGAATATTGCGGTGGAAAGGCTTGCTTCATCATCAACAATCATCCGTCCTTTGATAGCAAAGGTTCTCCAGAAATCTTGTATGTAAGAATGTTTAATGATTCCCTGCATTGCCTTATCATCTTTTATCTTGAATCTGTCTTAGCTTTCTCTGTAGTATTAAAGGCCTCTACCATACGTTGTGAAGGGTCAAATATATTTTCTGTCCAAGATATTTAAATCGACTCCATGCAACTTAAGAGCGATGTCGTAAGAGGTGTTGGTGAGGTTGTGGAATCATCATAGATTCCCAACTAGTGTGCATATTACGATACCATGGGTTAGGAGGTTTTATCATTCCCATACTTGACGGGAATCATGAGTAGCCTATTAACAAGAATATAAATGGCATGGTAAGTTGGTAAAAAATTTGCCGTTCCAATTATAAAGTATACAGCATTCCTGTAATGTCAATAAACCAGTGAAACTTAGGGGTTTCTAGATGGTAATGAAAAATAAAAACTAAGCAGCAACTTCTTCTTTTTGTTCCGCATCACAAGCTAAACAACAACAAAAATGACGGAGAAGTCTCTCTGCTGATTCAAAGAAAATCATAAAAAATAGAAGCGGCACCAAAAGAGGTCTTAGTTTAGTATTTATTTTTGAGTCCTCAAGACAATAAATACTATTCCATTGCAATTCACTTGTTTTTTTCTTCATTATGAAAAGAAACCAGATAAAAGAACGTGGACCATGTCTTCAATCC
Organism: Tillandsia leiboldiana; assembly: GCA_029204045.2. Classification (NCBI taxonomy): domain Eukaryota; kingdom Viridiplantae; phylum Streptophyta; class Magnoliopsida; order Poales; family Bromeliaceae; genus Tillandsia; species Tillandsia leiboldiana. Next base: position 57,688,579 of record CM055060.1, on the reverse strand, counting down.
TTCTCATTTGTTCTCTGTTTTTTGACTAGAATCCGTGGGGTAACTGGTGTGGAAATTTCTGCTGGTCTCCACTGGTATCTGAAGTACTATTGTACAGCGCACATATCTTGGGAGAAAACTGGTGGTGCACAATTACATTCAGTACCCCAGCCAGGTTCTCTTCTTCATGTTCCTTCTGCTGGTATCTTGGTTCAAAGACCCATTCAATGGAGCTACTACCAGAATGCTGTTACATCCAGCTGTAAGCCTCCAAACACAATATTTAAAGCTTTAATATTTTCTTCTGCATGACTTTATTTTCTTGATTATGTTCTTTTTATTTTTATTATAGAAGTGTTTCTTTAGTTTTTAATTTTGGTACAAGTTTGCATTTTGCAGCCCTTCCGTCTATATCAAAACTCACTATTCTCTGCCACAAGTCCTTTGATTACAAGGATGTTAGATAGAACTCTTTTTCTACAGCTGCTTAATATCCAGAAGTGACATAATTGTACTGGCTTAATTATACCATAGGTGATATATTAGTAGTGGTTCCATGAATGAAGGCCACAAAATTTACTTATTTCTCTGGAATCTAATTTTGGTTTTATAATTTTAAGATTCACTTTCTTGGTGGGATTGGGAAAGATGGGAAAAGGAAATCGATTGGATGGCTCTTCAAGGTATCAATATGCCTCTTGCTTTTACTGGGCAAGAAACGATATGGCAAAAGGTCTTTCAGGTATTATTAATATTATTTTTTCCTATTATCAGATCTGTTAATCTTTACATCATCATTCATCTAATTCCTCTTTCTAGAGAACCTTTCATTATTGATCAAGGATTTAAGTGTTTCGGCATGAGGTCGTGCCGAAAATTTGCCGGCACGGTAAGTGCCGCACCGTGTTGATGCGTGCCGCACCGTGCCGATGCGTGTCGATCACAAAAAATATATGTGCGTCGACACATAATGGCATGAAATATGCTTTTTTTTTTTAGCAACGAAATATTCTAATTACTTATTATGTATCTTTATTTAACCTTTTGAACTTTATTTAGAAAATTACTTACTAATTTAAAGAAAAGAGAGTTTTGAGTTGTGCCATCGGCACAGAGGCTGTATCGTGTCAATATCTTGTTGGCATGATACGGTATGGTAGATATTGCCCTTACCAATGGGCACTTAAATCTTTGTTGATGTCTATCGCTGATGGGTCTTGCGCGCACACACCCTCCCGCTAATGGGTTTTTTTTTTTTTTCCTCCTTCCACACCTGATGAGTTTTTTTCTTTTCACTTTCCTTCGTGATGTTTTTTTTTTCCTTCCCTTAATTTTTTTTTTTGGGGCAATTTCCTACATACACTTAACAATTTCCCTATTTTCAGATTTACCCCTCTTAGAAGGCTAATATTAAAACTACCCTTCTTACGTTCCAACTTCTTTCCAAAATACCCCTGAAGTTAAACTCTGTTAGTGTACCGTTTGGAACTGCCGTTATCTATGTGTAATTACTATTTTGCCCTTTCAAATATACCCTAAACCCTAAAATCCTAAACCCCTAAACCCCTAAACCCTAAAACCCTAAACCCTAAACCCTAAATCCTAAAACCCTAAACCCTAAACCCTAAAACCCTAAAAAACCCTAAACCCTAAACCCTAGAACCCTAAAAAATCCTAAACCCTAAACCCTAAAACTCTAAAAAATCCTAAACCCTAAACCCTAAACCCGGGCAAAATAGGTATATCTGATAGTTTTCAACTCCGATTATTATTTAACTCTAGTTTAACCCTAGTTAACTTAACAAAGGAAAACGGTAGGGGTATTTTTAATAACGGTGGAACGTATGAAGGGTATATTGGAAAGAAAAAAATAAGAGGGGTAAATCAGATATTTCTTCATATTTCAGGGGTACACAGGCAATTATCCCTTTTTTTTTCTTTCCCCCCACCCATTAATGGGTTTTGTTTTTTTTTGGTTGTTTTTTTTTTCTCCAACCCCTCTCCCCCAGGTGCCGCACCTCCCTCCCCTGCTCCACCCTCTCTCTACTGTTGATGGTTTTTTTTTTTTCTCCTCTCTTCTCTCTCTCGCTGATGGGTTTTTGTTTTCTCCCCCCCAACCTTACATGTTTTTTTTTAAAAAAAATTTTGGTTGTTTTTTTTTTTCTCTCCCTTCTCTTGATGGGTTTTTTTTGTGGCGGTTTTTTTTTTCCCTTCCCTACCCCGTTGTGCTGCCTGTGGGAATCTTTTTTCTTTCTTTTTCTTTTGGTGGACCTTTATCAAATAAATCTTATATATGCATATTACGATATGCCATATGATCTATCACGGCGATCTATATGGAACTAAGCAGCCATCTCTCTTTAAAAATGTAAATTTAACTAATTGTACTTGTAAATTTTATTATTGTATTTTAATTTTTATTTTTTATGAGGTATAGTTTTACTTTACATATAAAAAAACTTGTCACTATATTAATTGGTGAGTATATTAAGCTATATATTAAGGATTTGAATATCCATCGGCACGGTCCGTATCCACCATGCTGTATCGCGCCAACAAGATACCGGCACGATACAACCTCCGTGTCGATGACACAGTTCAAAACCTGTTTTTTTTTTTAATTACTAAACAATTTTTTTCAATAAAGTTCAAAAGATTTGATAAAGATACATAATAAGCAATTAGAAAATTTTGTTGCTAAAGAAAATAAATATTTCATGCCATTATGTGTCAGCACACATGTATTTTTTTGTCACCGGCACGCACCGTGTCATACCGTGATGATAAGTTTTCGACACGACCTCTTATTCATAATTATTTGACTAAACCTTTCAAAATAACATTATAAGAGCTTATTGGGACAAAAAAAATTAAAATAAGGATACGCCAAAGCATACCATTAGGAGATTATGCGTATCCATCGGTATGCAATCATTCCACGTGTCAGCATGAAAGCGTGTCTGTACCGTATCGTGCCAAGGTAACCATCGGCATACTCCCGTGCCACGGCATTTTAATCTTTGATCATCACTGTTGGCTCTTCTCTTTTTGGGTTGTAGTAATGGCAGATATTGGTGGATAAGAACCTACCAAGTTTCCAGTGGTAATTCCTCCTAATGTTGTAGGTGTAGTTTACATGTTAATTATTTCGATCAACAGTTTTCATTATATGTTTATATTTACAATTCTACATTCTATCAAACCTTAGCAGCAGATGTTCTTTGTCTGTAAATTAATGTACATTTTATGTAGTCAATATGTTTTTTTACTTTTTAACCTTTTCTTTACATAAGCATTGCCTGTTATGTATCTTTTAGCTGAGAATTCATTAATTGTCCTATGATGCTTTTATAGAAAAACTTTTCCATACCTTTTGTTGTTAACAGATAAAAATATTTGAATTTGGTACGCACCTCCTTGTGAAATTTCTTTCTTGAAATTAGTATTTTACATAATGTTGAAGTTCTTCAGTATTAGTTACTCACATTTTGCTTTTTGCAATTAGCTCCAGAAAGAAAGATATCCCTTCTAATTCTATACGATAATAACCTATTATGATAGTTTGATTATATGAAACTCCACTTAGTTTAGAGGGTGGTCAAAGGTGAGATCATATTTAACCCATGTAAGTTGAGAATAAAAAGGTAACTTACGCTCATATTTCGTCAGATTAATTATTTCTTACCAACTTCATTGCGAAGCAGATAATTTATCTTTACTTAGTAGTTTTTCACTATTATCTATACTTTTATAGGGGTTTAACATTAGCAGTTCAGATCTGAACAATTTCTTTGGGGGACCGGGCTTTCTTGCATGGTCACGAATGGGCAACTTGCACGGGTGAGTATGCAATTAATAAATTTTACTCATTTTGATATTATAATTTGACATAGGAAATATTGGTATATTTTGCAGCCTTCAGTCTTAGTATCACTGTACCATATGAATCGACCAAACATACTCTACCTTCTGCATATTTCTAAGAACCTTTTGATATTTAGTTGAAAAGAACTTTGAATCACTGCTATTTTGGTATCAGATATAGGATTGTAAGTTGAAAGAAATGTTTACAAACTAATATAGATTGTTGCAATAAACTTTTGTTTTTTTAAAAGAAAAAGATAAAAACCAGCTATTTATAACGGGTAAGAAATTTATCAAAAGTTAAATTTAATGAAAACATTTATTTACTGGTTCAGCATGCATGATTGCAGTCGGCCACTCAATAAACAAGCCCGTGCCTAAATTTCACTGCATAAACAATTGCATCCATCTCAATCTGCACTTTACAAAAGTTTAGGAAGATTGTTGAATTCAGATGCAAAAATATATGGAAATTAGATGACGGATGATAGTGGCTTCTATGGAGTACAATCGCTTCTATGGAGTACAATCACAATAGTTGAATAAACTTCAGGATAAAGTGCCAGTTTTGGCAGCTCAAATTAATGAGGTCTTTTTTATTTAGTTTTCAATCTATTATACAATTTGCAACTAAATTAGAGGTTTAGATACAGGACAATGTGATATTCCAAACCATTTCAGTGAAGTTTTGCTTCCAAAATCAACAATCATCCCAAGTTTTTGGGCCTATTTGGGACAATGGTAAGTGCTGATGGGATATTTTGTGAAACCTAAGAAATTTTTTATGCAGGGTGTTGATTGAGCCACAGCTTAAAGCGTTGGGAGGTTCCGCTACTTTAGCCTGGAAAATACTTTAAAACTAGCAATAACTTGTTTTCAACCTGCATAATTCACAAGATATTAAGTTTTACAACTGATAGAAGTGGCTGAAAGTTCTAGAAAGAAAAAAAGAAAATGTTTTTTTTTTTTCTTTTTTAAATGCAAAGTGATCAAACCAGTTTTTAACTTGGTACCCAAGCATCTCATGCTTTGGCCATGCCAGAATTAAACTGTGGATTAGGCATTGCGTAGGCATATCGATGGCGAATAAAAGTCTCTGCATTTTGCATACAAGCTAGGATATGATGGCCGGGATATAACTAATTTAGTATTTGAGAAAACTATTAGACTTGATAAACATCAATTCAGTGCTAGATCTAGTCAAAGAACATGAATATGCCGTATATCTTAAGTGTAAGCTTCCTTTGGTTTCTTCTGTCGTTATTACTGCATGAAATTGTTTGATGATAGATGGGGTGGACCACTTCCTCAAAGTTGGCTTGATGATCAACTTGCTCTTCAAAAGAAAATTCTTACTAGAATGTACGATTTTGGGATGACTCCAGGTAACAAAGTTATACTCGCTCATTCTTTGTACAACATGATGTATTGAATGATAAAAACTGGCATTATGGTTTTCACCATTTTTATCCTGTTTGTTCTTTTTTGTGAAGTATATTTATCTTGGTTTTATGTTTGATACCTATTCTTTTGTTTGTATTTTTTTGTATTTCTCTAATAGCATGAATTAGTTCCATTTAGTCACCATAGTTCATAGATTTAAAGTAATTTGTTAGCATCACGGGAATGATTAATGTTTGATTTGACATGATGCATAAATTTTTATATTTGGTAGCTTGTAACTGGTAAGAAGTAAGAGCAGGTCTATTAGTGGTTTATAGAACTATTAAATCATCTTCTAAGTTGTTATTCTTTTTAATTAACCTACAAATTTTAAATATATTTCTTGTCAGTCCTACTTGAAACAAAGTCGGATTAAAAATTAGTTTAAATATACCTGGCAATTAGTAAGAAAGTCAGTAAGGTAGATGCTAGATGCTACTAAAAAACCAAAATTTGGAATCCCACATAAACTGATTGTGCATCATGTGATTCAATTTGTCAAAAAATTTTGAATATTGCACATACCCATGAGGTCCATCAAAATGTTCAGAAATTACACGGATAATGACATCATGAATCATAATTTAAATAATAGATTTCAACAGTAAAATCATCAAACATCAAACTTCTGAATAATCTAGATATAACTTCTATTGAGAAGTCCAAATCAAATCACAAGCTCTAACACAAAATGATTATGCGCTTGGAATCTCACTTGGAATTAAAATTTGAGCTCTGCTTATGTTGATATTAATTCTGGAGTTGATGTATGAAGTTAGAAGTTCAGCTAGGACCAGAACGTATTAACCATAAAGAAATCGATGTCCCTACATAACACAAATTTTAGCTGAATCCTATATATGAGACCTACATGCTGTACATTTTAATGGACTTTCAAAGGGTACTTTCTGTCAGATGAAGGAAAAAAAGGTCAAATAATATTAACGGCCTTGTAGAGATTGAATGATGACTCTGAAGTACTATTTGGGATACTTTCATTAGATTATGGTGAGTACTTGCATTGCAGCCATTGCTAGACAGTGGTTATGTAAGTTAAAGTTGGACCATATTTCAACAAGATAGACATATTTATTTGCTACAAACTACTAGTATGCTTTTACAATTTTGAATTGGAAAACTCACCTGCTCTTTTAGAAGAAATTTACTTGAAAATGTTGTGATTGTTGTAGATAATTTCTTCATATTGATTCCATATTGTACTTGCTTTCTTCTTTATAGTTGTCATATGAATCTGTTTTTTTTTTTTTTTGCAGTCCTTCCAGCCTTCTCTGGAAATGTTCCTTTTTCATTGAAATCCAAATTTCCTTCAGCAAAAGTTACTCACCTTGGAAATTGGTATGGTGTGATGAGCATTTGATAGTATTTCTTCAGCATGCATATTTGTAATTAGCTATTTCAGTATGTTATGCATAAAAATTGAGATTGGCTTCAAATCTGCATGTTATATTTCAAAGTGTACTTACCAGGTGGGTCAATTAAGACCAAGGATGATTTAGAAAAATATTCAAATGCCATGCTAGAATCTTCCTGCTAGCAATGTTCCTGTTCTACCATTGTAACCACATTCACTTAGCTGTCGAAGTTTCTAGAAGTTTGTTTCTCATTGATCCCTTGCACCCCCTCCCTTCTTTTTTCATTCTTGAAGAACTATTCTTCCTTGCATTGCTCTCTTAATTATGTAAAATTAATTGGCCCTCCCTGTTGAGTAATTGGATACTGTATTCTATATTGAGATACACTTGCTTTTCCATCACTCATTTTGTGACTGCGCACTTCTTCCTGCTTCTTCCATTGGGAGAACAAGCATATAAACAGCTATCTGACATGAAATCATTCCATTTATTTTGTCTGCCAGTGATGGTAATCTGTGTGCATACTTGGTACTTTATCTAAATTCAGCTGAATGTCCAATATGTTTACCTTTGTTACTGTTAAGAGTCATTGCTTAGTGTATGGAGCAAGTTGCAACCACATCTTTGCTGGTTTGAGTTTTATTATAGTAGCCACATCTAGCAAAAATTGATGAAATTTTGAGCTGTAATTCTAGAGCCTTAGTTTGGTGGGATCATAATTAACTGGGCAATGGCCTTTTATCGCTGTATAAGATTCAACTAGGATTATTCTTACCTTGAGAAGATGAAATGGTATCCCTTGGTAATGTAATTTTATTAAATTCAGCATAGTGATTGACTCAACCTTCAAAAGATTGAATGCTATCTATCCCTGGAAATATTTTTCCCTAGGATAATCATAGCATAATGACAATTTTTGTCTAAAGTATTTGGATTTTTCTCTTAATTGTTTCAGGTTTACAGTTGATAATGATCCAAGGTGGTGTTGTACATATCTTTTGGATGCAACTGATCCCTTGTTTATTGAAATTGGGAAATCATTTATAGAACAGCAAATTAAAGGTAACTCTAGTTTCTACATATGTATAATTCATTGCTTGAACCATAGTATGGAACATGATGATATTTTAATGCTAAACCTAAGAATTTTTTATCATGAAAAAAGAACATATACCTTGTATGAAGAACTAGTGCAAATAGCATTTGCAGCTTCTTGTACTAAAGCTGCTATTTGTTAATAGTAACAGAAATGTCAATATTTTGATTTCATTGCCTAGTTAGTATGGTTGTTTATATCTTTCTTATGCACTTATTCCTCCTACCATTTTTGTTTTTGGCCTTAAAAGGCAACAGTTTGCATTTATAAGTTACAAACAAGTTATACAAGGGACAGTTGTTTACTGTAAAATGAGAACACACTCAACTTGTGTGGAATTACGTTTTATTTACTACCAAAGGTCGATCTAAAATGTGTTTACATATGCCTGTACATATGAATACCTGATGTATGTATGCATGTATGTACAAACATATGCACGTATCTTTGCATGCATGTGTTTGTCCTGACATGCATGGGAGGTAGAAGGATTCCTTAGTTATAAAGAAAGTGGTTCTTCACATCCCACAAAGACTGGGTTTCCCTCTTACTTGAGAGTGAAGTTATCAGGAACATAGGCAGTGGAAGTATAACTGTTGTGAACTTTGTGAGATTAACATCAAAGGAACTTGAATGGACTTCTAAAATATAAATAATAGCGGTTAGCAATAAACTTCAGTGAAGTTCATGTTTCGTTTTAATGTGGGTTTTCTTTATCTGGCAGGAAGGTTTGTTCAAGAGTTAAGATTAAGGGCTTCAGGAAATTATTTTGGGCCTCCTATAGGTTTTTGAAATGTTGAATTTAATGGGAGTGAAATATTGTGAAATCATGTAATGAGATATATGCTGAAATGCTGTTTAATACAATCAAAAAGTTCATGTAGCAAAGATCTGAAGCATGAAAATTGACAGAAGTAATTGCATTTGACTGATATGCTGTCTAATTATTAGATGGTTGTTCATTTTTTTCTAGTGTGTGGCCACGCCCAAAACTTTATGATTACTGATGATCTTATGGATAGAATATAACATTTCATCTTTTGAGTGTTTGAATATTGCCTAATATTTTCTCGATTCCTTCACCTGCGTGAAATTTGAGATAGTTCTGCGCAAATTCTCTTTTCTCACCGACATGTGTGTAATCTCGCTCAAAATTTATGCAGCATTGCTTCCTTTTTGTTTTTTTCCATTAATTGTCTCTTTTTGGTGGGCTTTTTTTTTTTTTTCATTTTAACCCTTAAAAAATTTATAATTGGCTAAATAACCTTATAAAACATATATTTGGCAAAATAACCCTATTTTGTCCAACTCAGCGGTGGGTTGGAAAAAAAATTAAAAGACGGTGGATCATTTACCGCCTTAATAAAATTGAGAGGATGGTGAATCATTCACCGTCTTTTCCTATATATTAAAGACCGTAAATAATCCACCGGTGAATGATTTACCGTTTCTTTTTATTTCTTATATATAATTTTAACAGTCATATAAAAATTTCAACAAATCACATATAATTTTAACGGCCTAAATATCTTAACAACCTATCCATATAATTTTAACCATCAAATAAAATTTTTAATAATCCCCATACAATCTTAACAATCTCACAAAAATTCTCACAACTTATAAAAAAATAATAACAATATGAAAACGGTGAATCATTTACCGCTTTCTAAAGGCGGTGAACGATTCATCGTATTTCTAGGGTTAGTTGACCAAATAAAATTTTAGAAGGGTTATTTGGCAAATTATAAATTGTTATAGGGTTGTTGTGAAAAAAGTCCCTTTCTGGTTATATAATTTGTGATGTAAGCATGCATGCACAGCTCCCTATGCCATTCGGCTGCAGATTATATTTCTTTCTTGGTTTATGTAGGATAAGAGTTCAGATATGTGAGATTTTATTGTTTCTAATGCAGAATATGGTAGGAGTAGTCACATATACAATTGGTACGCATTCGTCATTCCTATCCCTGTGCAATTATTTTGCTCTTAGTTTGTCTTTTACCCGTTTGTTATGTTGTATGAAAATTATTTCACTTGTTCCAAGAAAGAAAATACATTTGTTAAATAGAATTATGTAAAAAGGACAAGTGAACAAATTTTTGGTCTCCTAAATTTCGTCGGTACACTTTATATGCATGCAGTGATACTTTTGACGAGAACACTCCTCCTACTGATGACCCAGAGTACATATCTTCATTAGGTGCTGCAATATACCAGGGAATGCAAAGTGGTGATGACGCTGCTATATGGTTAATGCAGGTGATGAGTGTGCTTCAAGTTGATCGTAGCGTCTCTGTTTTTACACATAAGATGCTTAATTAGGCCCGAGCCATATAATTCTAAAATTTGACGACAGAAGATTGTCCTTACATTCTACTTTGTTCTACAGTAATGCCCAAACAACTGTGACATTGAAATTCTGTTCTCACAAAATTTGGGCATTTAGGAATCAAAATACCATAAAGTATACTACAAATTGTCATAACTATCCAGGATCAGCTTTTATTAGTCTAAGTTGTAGTATTTTTTTTAGGCCTCCCCTCTTGTTTAAAATAATTTTTCACATATTCCATGTTGTCATAATTCTATTTTTCTTGTTTCTTGATGCTTAATAAGCAGCTTGTATCTCTTTTCCTCATTTCCTTGTTGTCTTCTTCTGTTTCAATCACTGATAGTATTCCTACTCTACTAATGGATTGGCTCATCATTTATTTAGTTAGATCTTGATCTTCAACTTTATTGATTAGGACCTAGAATATGTCTCAGATGTTTTATGATTTATCAGCCTTTTGTGGTCATGTTTGGAATTATCATTTTAGTTCTAGGTAAATTTGATAGTTTCTGACTATCAAGTGAATTCTTCTTTTTACAAATCTCTTCTCTGAATTTGATGGTACAGTTACTACTGTATAGCTGTACGCTACTTGCGCGATTTGTTGCCAAATATATTGGTTAAATTCCTAATGACAACTATAGATACCTATTTTTTCTGGTACTTTCAATTGTATTTATGTTGTACTAAAGTTTGTGGCCTTTTGTAGGGTTGGTTATTTTCTTATGATCCTTTTTGGCAACCACCGCAGATGAAGGTATACTTTTCTTTGATAATGGTGGCAATTAAGTATTTCCTTCTTTTATCCCTTACTTTTTTCCTTAATTTAAGGTACCTTTGGTGTTCAGGCACTCCTGCACTCTGTTCCTATTGGTCGAATGGTTGTTCTTGACCTCTATGCTGAAGTGAAACCAATATGGATTAGTTCTGAGCAGTTTTATGGTGTTCCATATATCTGGAAAGCTCTCGAGTTCTCTACTTCTGATTTAGGCTCTTCATGTTTCAAATTTATTTGCATTATTTGGTTCTTAACTTAAGGGTTTATTAGTTTATTTGCAGGTGCATGCTACATAATTTTGCTGCAAATATTGAGATGTACGGTATCCTAGATGTTATTGCATCGGGGCCAATTGAAGCTCGACTAAGTGATAACTCAACCATGGTCAGTTGCGAATAACTTTGGTTCTTGACATTAACACATCTATTCAAATAAATCTTACTTTCTTCTTCGTGCTATTGTAGAAACAATAAAACAGTATAGTTCAAACTCTTGTAAAAGCTCATAATGAATCATGGAAAAGGTCCAGTATTTTTACTGCAATCCACTTTTAGTCTCTTCATTAGTATTAATGGAGCATGTAGTTCTTATGTCGACCAAAGACCTCATTTGAATAAATTAACCAGAGGTTACTATTAGCCTTCCCATCTTTTAAAGCTCTTGTATCCTCTCTAAGAGAAGGATCCTGTCAAACACTGTAATTGGCCTGCATTTTATGTAACGACCTGGCTAGTCCACTAGAATTAGCAACTAGTTAGGCTAGATCACTGGCACCCAGGTTAATCAAACCAGTGCTAGTCTTTTTATGCCTATGTGAGTCCCTTCTTTATCTGATATGGGACTATTCAGGTGTTACATTGTATACATGAATGGAGCATGATCTGTTCGGTTATAATCAGCAATGACCCAGAGCAGTTCCTAGATTGGTGAACCAGAAATTACTACTTGGGCTCGCTGTTGCTACCAATTACTGAAGTTTTTTCTTGTGTGCATCTGAAGTGAGACAGACCACATGTTAAATATGGGTCCCGCAAAAATCTTTTTCTGGAATGGTGTTACAAGTTATTTTTCATGTATAGACTTTGCGAGTGCCAGTGAATGTTGTTCATGCACATTTTGCTCTCTCTCCGTCGCCTTCTTTATGTGCAAATTAGTCTCTCTCAACGGTTGAGGTGTTGTATTAATTTTTTTCTGCCGCTGAAGTGTCTGTGTGTTTACTATTGTGTTTTTAATCCGAATTTAATTTTCTTGGATCTTTTCTTCAAGCTTGTATATTTCACCATACATGCAAAAGCACATTTTTCAGATACAAGTATAAACAACTTATACTATCATTTTTTTCCTTGGAGAAAATCAAATTTCGCAAGTTTTTCAAATTCCTATAGCAAGGCCATAATTAAAGTGCTCCTCCTAGTTAATTTTGTGACTGCATAGAATTAATAAAATATCAGTTAAGTAATGTTTCGTGCTTGTCAGAAGTGAGTTTTTGAGTGAAAATGAATAAATTGCAATTCTTTCTTCAGTTTTATTTCATGCATAAATAAATATCTGGAGAAAAAAAAAATTGTCTATAATGATTAATTTAACTTTTATTGTGAATTATATCAATTTTGTTGTTGTATTTTCTTATTTAAACAGATTATGTGCTTGATAGAGGATGTCAAAGTGTTCCATTTACAATTTTATTCTTTCTTGAAGGTTGGTGTTGGGATGTGTATGGAAGGCATTGAGCAAAATCCTATTGTTTATGATCTTATGTCCGAAATGGCATTTCGTCAAAAGCAAGTTGATGCTAAGGTAATGTAATTCTGATTTTCCCTTTGACAATTATGATCCCCACCCCTCCACACACACACAATTTTAAGCCATTATTATTATTTTGCTTTCTCATCTCTTGAAATTGGTATTTATCCATGTTCATTGCCATAGGTATATTGAAATTGCTGATTGCCTCCTTATTCTGTGGGCCATCAAATTGATCATTTAAGAAAAAAATATTCATTATCTTGCAAAACCTATTATTATGGTAATGCTGGAAGGGCGGTTCATATATTTCCCATGTATAGATAATAGACTTTGAGGTAGATGGACAATCACAAATGTTGAAGATGCCATAAAACTAACCTTATTTTCCTGTTATGTTGTGATCCCATACATTGATTTTTTAGAAAAAATTACTCATTCAGTATTCGTGGAAAACCTATTCCAATGGTATTACTGGGATTGGCATCTTGAATATATTTCGTATGTAGATTTTAATTTGGATGGGCAGTTACAAATTACTGAAAAGAGTGCAACGAATCCAAAATTTTCCAGTTATTGCAGTTCCTAATGGACAGGTGGTTTTTGTTAGTCTTAACTACCAACAAAGTTTAAAATGAGCACTAAACAAAAATACCTGATATAAATTTTGTAACTTCCAAAAAGTCGAAAGAAAGTAAAAAGTTAGAAACCTCTATGTGATGTGAGATTTCAAGGTAGTTATAAATCAAACTAAGAAAAATTGGAATTTCAGTCAACATTCATCTTAGAAAGAATAGAAAGCATTTTATGCCTGCCCTTTTAAATTAAGGCATATGTTTCATTAACACTTTCTTTTTTGAAAAGTGGTATCTTTCATTAATACTTAAGAAAGAATTAGCATAACATCTCATCTGATTATTAGGGGACAACTGAAACCCAGTAGCTGCTTTTTCCTGTGTCAGTACCTTCCGATTTATTTTTTTATTATTTTGAACTAAATGCAAATAAGCTGAAATTTCTTATGTTGGTTTCTTTTTTATGTGGTTTAGCAATTTAGTTGAAATGAAGAAGTTTCCTGGATATGCATGCCTAATAAAAAATATGCATTGAGAACCAAGGGTACCAATTTTATCATGATTTCTTTTTTTATCTTTGTTTTGATCACACCTTTTGAAGAGGCTTATTGATTATATGTTTTTCTAGATGTGGGTTGATCTATATGCAGCAAGGAGATATGGAAAGCCTGTTACTGGATTGGTTGATGCCTGGAGAATATTATATCGGACTCTCTACAATTGCACTGACGGTGCAAATGTAAGTAAACTAACTTATTATGATTGGCTTATTATGAGTGCAACTTTTGTACTTTTCATTTGTTTGCTACTATCTTATACTCTCCAGCCATTCTACTTTCTATGGCTATAACATCAAATATAATTAATTTTTTTAATTAAGCTCTTTCAATTAAGATAAGCAAGTTCAAATGAATGGCACATTTTCACTGTTTAGTTCTATAATAGGTTAACATTCACATTTTCACTGTTTAGTAGTACTTCCTATAATAAGTTAACATTCACATTTTCACTGTTTAGTAGTGCTCCTATAATAAGTTAACATTCTGGTATCTTCTTATCTTCATACTGAAAGTCGCAGCAGTAGGGGGGTGAGCATCGATCAGTTTGTTTGGCTTTTGAGGTTTTTCTCAAAAGCAAACCAAACCGAATTATAAATATAAAGGATTTAAGTGTTCATTTGCACGGATCATATCTATCGTATCATATCATGCTAACAAGATATCGGCACGATACAACTCCCATGTTGATAGCACAATTCAAAACTCTCTTTTTGTTAAATTAGTCAGTAATTTTCTCAATAAAATTCAAAAGATTTGATAAAAGTACATAATAAGCAATTAGAATATTTTGTTATTAAAGAAAATAAATATTTCATGCCATTATATGCCGGCATACATGTATTTTTTGTAAGCGGCACGCACCATGCCGGCAAGTTTTCGGCACGATCCCATTCCACGACACTTAAATCCTTGATAAATACAAAGTCTAGTCGTAGGAATAATCAAACTGAAGGTTTTTCAGATTTACTAAGCAAGTGCAGATGTTTTCTATGCAAACTTTTTTTTTAATGCTACTTGTGGATTTCGACTCAAGTTTAATCTTTGGTAGCAGGATAAAAACCGAGATGTCATCGTTGCTTTCCCGGATGTTGATCCTTCCATCATTTCAACTACAGAATTACCTAAAGATCGAGGGAACCACCAGACTTTTTGGAATCTTTTAGAAGGAGACTTGCTAAAGGATGATGCATATGATCGACCACATCTATGGTATTCAACTAGTGATGTCATACATGCACTTGAGCTTTTCCTTGAAAATGGAGATGAAGTGTCTGATATGCCCACTTTCAGGTATGATTATGCTGTATGACTGTACTGACGAGCAGTTTGCATGATATTTTGATTTCACCTATCCATGCTAATAGTCAACACTTGTCAACCTTGAAAGAAGTGTACAAGCGTAGTGATATTTTAATTATCTCCTAGCTCACTTTCTCAGTATCTGCACATATTGTTTTACTAATTGAATGACATGAAAATCAAATTTAGCACTCCATAGCACCGTATGAAGACGGTCTAAACAATGAGCTTCCTATCAAGATTCATATTCCGTGCAAAGAGGTAGGGAAATTCTCATGCCAAGTGTGCCTAGGCTTTATTCAGCATGCAATGCTCTTCAATAATGTCTTAGAAGGAAAGAATTCCATTTTCCACTCTTTTGTCTATTTAAGCAAATATAAGTCTTGTTATCAAAGTTTACAAAAGAGATGACAAATTTGTTAGGATAAATGTATACTTTCCTCAATTTCACAGCTTTTCTTGTACCTCCCAATTATGTTTAACCAACTGAACATTCAAACCCCATTTTCTCCAAGCTTTCAGCTAACAAATTTTTCAAAGTTTTGGTTCTCTAATGATTAAGCTGAGGCAACACAGGATTTATATGTTTTAACATACCCTCCATCATATTCGAGTTAATACTTGAGTATTTTCAGTAAAATGTACGTTGAAACTAAAATGCAAGACAGTTTTTGAAATTTAAATGATTGATGGGCTTGTTTTGAAGACCTATGATATGATACTATGTATATTCTAAAAACTTGAGCTTATAGAGAACGATAGGTACCAACTCCATCATGCGGCATATTTTTCTTACATGCATTCATAAAATTATTGTTTCGTTCAGTAATTTCACGTACCTAAATTTGAAATATACACGCTTCTGCAAATCTTTGGTCGTGGCGAGAACAACATATTTAACATTGATTTTGTATTATGTGTTTTAGAATATTTGACTGCAATATCACAGCCAACAGCCCTTTGATACTATTTCGGAGCATTAGAGACATCAAAAATTTATTGCCTTCTTCAGGTATGATCTTGTTGATCTAACACGGCAAGCTCTGGCAAAGTATGCAAACCAAGTTTTCTTGAAGGTGATAGAAGGCTTTAATTCCAATGACGTCAGGCGTGTTAGTTCCCACAGCCAGCGCTTTCTTGACATTGTCAAAGACTTGGACATGCTTTTGGCGTGCCATGAGGGATTTTTGCTTGGGCCATGGTTACAAAGTGCTACGAGCCTTGCGAGAGATCTGGAGCAGGAGAAGCAGGTAACATCTTTCTTTGCTCTTGCTTCGTTTTCTTCTTTTTCTTTTCAAAATTTGCGTGTCAGTATATCACCACATAGCATAGTCAGTGATCGACGAGCATAACTTGGTGCAGTTCGAATGGAATGCAAGAACTCAAATAACAATGTGGTTCGACAACACGGAGACGAAAGCAAGTTTACTACGTGATTATGGTGCGTACTAAATCTAATTTTTTGAGATATTAAATAGGCTAAATTACAGAAAACTTCCCTGTCATATCCCGCTTTTTCACTTTACCCCCCTGTCATTTAAAAGTCGACAACCTGCCCCCTCGTAATTACCGAATTGTGCAATAACCCCCCGCCGTCAGTTGACCGTCAGTTTTTTTGAAAATATATTTTCATATACCCAAAATATCCTTGGGAAATATTTTCTAAAAAAAAGAAAAAAAAAAAAGAAAAAAAAAAGACTTCGAAAAAAAAAAAAAAAAAAGACTTCGAAAAAAAAAAAAGACTTCAAAAAAAAAAGGAAGGGCATTTTCGTCAATTTATCATTTCGGTCAACGTCGTTGCCCCCTAAAAACAATTCGGTAATTACGAGGGGGTAGGTTATCGACTTTTAAATGACAGGGGGTAAAGTGGAAAAGCGGGATATGACAGGGAGGTTTTCTGTAATTTAGCCTATTAAATATATAACCCTAGAAAATTACCTATTTGCTTACATATCCTTGTGGAATCTGTTGTTTTTATATGCCCTCCAAAAACTTAAAGACTTTACACATGAACCCTTGTACTTACAAAATGCACCCCTTGTTTTTTGAGTTACTTTTTTATATCGTCATCCCAACTTCTGACATAAATTGGATGATTCCTCTACTTAAGACAAGGGTACTTTCCAGAAAGAAAACTGAGCCTTCGAGAGAGACATATCAAAATTGGGATTTGAAGGAGCATGTATGCCTTCGTAGTCTTCTGTCACTCTTCAGCCTCAGGATGGTTTCGGCGGTTTGTGCGTTTGCTACTTCTAATGGCGAGATCATTGCAGGAAACAAGTACTGGAGCGGACTTCTACGAGAGTACTACGGACCACGTGCAGCTATTTACTTCAAATACCTGATAGAGGGCATGGCGAAAGGAGTGAGCTTCCCCTTAGAGGATTGGAGGAGGGAGTGGATCAGTCTAACCAATAAATGGCAGAGCAGTCGGAATATCTTCACGGTTAAAGCCACTGGCGATGCTTTAAACATCTCAAGGTGGCTGTATGACAAGTACTTGCGCAATGCTAACTTGCGTGAGGAAGAACACAAGGTTACAGACTATCTCACCTAGTCTGCAAGCTTCTAAGCCACAGACATTCTACTCCTTGTTGGGGCGAGCGTTGCAAATCAGCCTCTGTCTTACTGTTTAAATTCTGTTTAAAATAAGGCGTAGACGTGCTTGGACGGGTACCCCTATACTATCCTGATATTGCAACTAAACCTTTATATTTTTTTTACTCGAACACTTTAGTCCTAAGTCATTTATATAGGGGGGAGGTAAAATGGTTACTTTACAGAAAAGGTCTAGATTTTGCAACTTTGGAGATAAAATTACAATACACGAGATTGCTTAGGGACTAAAGTTTTTTGAAGTTAAAAAGCTAGTAACTACGCATCAATATCAGGGTAGGATGGGGGCTCGGCGAATGCTAATTTTGCCCAAGTATTCAAAACAAATAAATTGAACACTGGTACATGGACCGATGTGAGTAGTTGGGAGTGGAAGGGTTTAATGGCTCGGAATCGCGTGAGATGAAATATTGTTTTCTCCTCGACCATTTATTATCTTAATTTATTTATTCCTATACTGATAGTATGCGATTTTGGTTAGTTATGTTGGAATTTCCCGGTCCCTTCCAGAAGCGAAGACCAGAAAGCTAAGAAAGGACGCCACTGTTTTGTAAAGTGAAATAGACTCTTCTGGAAGGCGAACACGATACTTCAACGAACGCCGCAAGCTGACGTATGTTAGTTGTTCGTTGAAAACTGAAAAAAAAACTTCAGGAGGCACAACTCGTTTGGACCCTGTGGACAACATCAACCAATGACGGGTCAAATGTGAGTTAAAACGGTTCTCTCTCTCTCTATCTAGTTATTATGCTGATAAAAGTATAAAGTAATTCGTATATATTAGTTATTAGTTTTCACCTATTTCTTTAACTAATTTTGCTTTTTAAATTATGCTATTTCATAAATAATCCGCTAATTTTAAAGAGCTCACTATCATTATAACTGCATATTTTTTCGTTCAAAGGTTAAAATTTATAAGGCATCAATGAGCTGATATTTTTAAAAGTATAGAAGCTTAATTTGAGCTGATATTTTTAAAAGTATAAAAACTTAATTATATATATATATATATATATATATATATATATATAGAGAGAGAGAGAGAGAGAGAGAGAGAGAGAGAGAGCTTATATATTTTTAAAAGTATAAATTCAACTATACTTTGAAATTTTTTATTATTGAATTTGTATTGAAATTTGTGCTATTGTAAAATTAACTAAAAAGAGAAAAAAAGAATACAATAGCATGAATCTCAATACAAATTTAATGGTAAAAAATTTACAAACATAGTCGGGCTTGTGCATTTAAAAGTATATAAGCTCTACGGCTACTATATTTGTAAAAGCACCCAGCAATTAGTGCTTATAAATTTTCTATCATTAAATCTATTCTTTTGACTAATTTTAACTCTTCAATCATGCTATTCCACCAAGCATCCACTAAACCTAAAGAAGTCCATTATCATCCTAACCGCACTTTTTTTTATCCAAGGATTAAAAATTCACAGACACTAATAACTTAGTAATTTTAAAATTATAAAAACTCAATATATATATATATAGAGAGAGAGAGAGAGAGAGAGAGAGAGAGAGAGAGATAGAGAGAGTCCGACTACTATACTATTAATAGTACGAAGTCATTGGTGCTATCAAGTTTTCTACCTTAGATCAATCCTTTTGATCATTTTCATCCGTTAGATTTTATTATTTTTTTAACCATCTATTAAACCGAAGGGCCCACTATCATCTCAATCACATATTTTTTAATTCAAGGGTTAAAAACTTAATAGCACAAATGACTTGATACTATTAATAGTATTCCAGCCTCTATATATATATATATATATATATATATATATATAGAGTTGGGCTGGAATGCTATTGATAGCACCAACCCAACTTTGCCACCCATTTTTTAGCCTTTAGATCGCATTGAGATTTGTGCATGCTCTTTAATGAAAAAAAGAAAAAAGAAAAAGTAAAAAGAAAAAGTAAAAAGTAAAAAGTTTTTCTTTTTCATTAAAGAGCATGCACAAATCTCAATGCGATCTAAAGGCTAAAAAATGGGTGACAAAGTTGGGTTGGTGCTATAAATAGCATTCCAGCCCAACTCTATATATATATATATATATATATATATATTCATTCATTCATTCATTCGTTGATAGCGCATGGGAGCTAATGATAAAAAATTTACAAGCATAAATTGATTCGTACTTTTAAAAGCGTATAAACTCTACTCTATGTATAGAGCTACGATGGAATGCTATTAATGGCACCAAGTTATTGGTGCTATTAAGTTTTTAACCCTCGGATTAAAAGATATGTGGTTGAGATGATAGTGGGCTTCTTAGGTTTAATGGGTGGTTGGAAAAATAATAAAATCTAACAAATGAAAATGATCAAAAAAATTAATTTAAAAATAAAAAATTTGATAGTTGGTGTTATCGATAGTATATAGTAGCCGAACTTTTATATATATATATATATATATATATATAAGTCCGATTATTATACTGTGTTAATAATATCAAGCATTTTATAAAAATATGTAAAAATTCTCTCAACTATTAGCCATTTGAAAGTAGGGTCTTAACGTCACTTTTTTTTTAATTAACATTTTCTTATCTTTCATTCTTTTATTTAAATAATCGCAGTTAAGTTTTATTTGCGAAATAATAATTAAAAATGTTAAATGTTGATAGAATTATTGATCAATTTGATATAATAGTCACTTTTTTTGACTTAAGGGGGCCATTCCGAAGTGCCATTGTTGAGGGGTTGCTCCGTATAACTTTTTCATTTTCCTTTTTTTAAACACCAACGACTATACCTATACCTATTTTTAGATTTATGAGTACCATTCCTTTTTCAGCTAACAACTCTTTCCAAAGTAGAAGAGATTCGTGTCAGAATTTTTAGATTTTTTTTTGTTGCGCGTACTATCATCTCCCACCGACCTAAAAATGAGGTACATACGTAAACGCTGATTTGGCAAACTTCTTTAAACCAAATTAAATAAAAAATGGCGTCACAACTACCCACATGTTGGTTTGTTGATTGTGGCTAGTCCATAATTGACCACGCAAGCAATGAGCTAATCCACATCATCATCTGTACCTATAATTTGGATTTTTTTTTATTTTTTTTTTTGGATATGCTACGACTGAACATTAAAGGATCTTACGACAATTAGTTAGAGACGAGTCTCAGCTAATATTTGTCCCAGTTGTTTTTTAGTTGTCTCAGACTCTCAACACGTTTACTCGGCCCGGCATGTATGAATTTGAATCCTTCAACTCTCCCTCTCCGTCAAAGCACGCGCGATGCGTTTTATTTTACTCAACCAAGTTCCCGAGAACCCACGCCAAAAGGCTTTTTTTAGAAAATATTTTTTTTAAAATTCTTATATTTGAAAATAATTTTATAAAATTTATATTTATAAAAATAATTCTATGGGTGTCGACTGTGCGCTACGTGTTTAATTACATGAAAAATTATTTTTAAAAATAAAAATTTTATTATACGGAGAATATAAATATGAAAAATTATTTTTCGTTCCGTTTGTATAGGATTAATTTTATAAATAAAAATTTTATAAAATTATTTTTAAAAATAAGAATTTTTAAAAAATCATTTTCAAAAAAAGCCCCACTTAGCTTCATCTCGAGTAGATTCCTCGCTTGCCATTTCTCTACGCATGTATATAAACATACCCAACGTGTGGAGTGGGAGAACTCGTGATATTATTCTATTTTCTTCTTCTACTTCTTCGGTTCTCTCTTTCTTTCTCCTGTACTTTTAATTTTGAGGTGCAACCCAAATTTTACATCCTCTGTGATTGATGGAGCGGAGCAACTCGTCCGGCATGTCGTGGGCGGACCAGTGGGACTACGGCGGCGACGCCCCGAGCGCGGCGCGGCAGAAGAAGAGCGACCGCGGCAAGAAAAACGGCGTGGAGAAGACGAAGGAGATTGCCTCGAATGGGTTTAAGAAGGTGAAGGAAGGTACCACCCAGGGGTTCCAGTGGGTTAAAGAGAAGTATCAGAAGAGAACCCAGAAACACTAGTTGTGATCTATGTAGTACAGTTGTTCTCTGTTTGTACACACATATACAGAATGATCTAGCTTGTCCATGTAGTAACTTTAGGTTGGTTTTGTACACGCATCTTTTTACGTAGTATATTGATCTGTTTGATCTACATCTCTCTGTTTGTTGATTCCTTTTGTGTTTACCCAGAAAATAAAAAAAAAAAAAAATCCAATTCCATGTGTAGATTAGGAACTAATCTCTTTTGCGCACTACAAATCTCTTACGATGGCCCTTTTTGTCATATTTTACAGTTTCTTTTCTGATGAAAATCTAGGACAGACGAATAAAAACAAAAAATAGTCTAACAACAAGATAATAAAAGGGTATAGTTTACTATTGTTGCCATGTGGTGTGTCCATATTGACCGGTTCTATTTTTGACTCAATCCATATGAGATATGGATTTGAATTAGGATTCATCCTTTTGTGTTAAGGATAAGATCGGATTTTATCCTTATATCTTAAGGATAAGAATAGAATTTATCCTTATAGGTTAAAGATAAGGATATGTTTCTTATAGGTTAAGAAACATATCTTAACTCATATCATCTCTACGTGAAAAAGAGAATATCCTAAAGTGTCCTAATAATTTATAAATATAACCCCTTCTTATATACGGAAAATACATAGAATCTATAATACACAAGAAGAAAAAGGATTTTCTTCTTCCTATTCTCTTTTTAGTGTGGACATACTGGTAGTCCTCTTCGCATCCGATTCGATTTGCAACTAGGAGATTCGTGGAGAGTCGAGAATCACCAAGACAAGGACGATCCAAAAAGGCTAGTAAAACAAACTATTCGATCCGGCTTTGTTTTCTTGATACGTTGGCTATCCAGTTTGTAAGTTTCCGCTCCCCTCTAATTCCAACAACTACCTTCCAAACAATGTTACCTAATGAATACCTCAAACAAATTCACGAGACACCCTTTGGCATTCAGGAGAATAAAAAAACAAGATCTCTTGCTGATGATTGGAAAATCTGAAAAATTGATCTCAAATAGAACTACTCTCAGACTCCATTTTCCCAAGAATTTCACACTACTGTGAAATGTATGCCAGTTTTCAGAAATATCAAAAAAGCTCATAGAGCATTAAGAGAGCCAGAAACCAACAGTAGTTGTCGAGCCAGCTTCTATTAGATATAATCTAAGAACTAGCTATACACTTTGGCACGTATTTACGTGCAATCAGCTTCATAATCGAGATTAACGCAGCAAATAAGAGAGGTGCCCACACCAGAAACACTGAGGTAGAGAGCTATGCCAATATAGTTTCACATTTGAATTAAGCACTTGCATATAAAAGAACTCTTGCATACTGACCCCAGTAGTAGAATCATTAGAAATGCCCAAGAAGATGTCTAGAGGAACCAAAATATACTTACTCGTATCAGCAACGACATTGTGCTAAGGATCCTTCCATCCTGACAATATTAAGCCTTTTAGTATTAACAATAAGTGCTGCAATAACAATAATTTGAGGGTGCTAATTCATTGATACTTCACCAGGGCCAGAGATCACATATAAGTTTTATGTTCAGCAGTATTTTACTACTACATGCAAATAACAACTGCCTACCTGGATGAGTAGGTGATGAAAATCAAAGGTGTAAGAGAAAAAAGGTAACAAAACCTGTTTTTAAGCACCCAATTAAAGATCAAATCTTATATTAACTGCCAATGTTTAAATCCAAATTTTGTTCTGAAAACAATAAAATCTGACACACATGTAACTTAGTGCATGATTCCAACAAAAGTACGTCAGTCTAATGTGACTTAAGAACATCCATGAAAAGAGGATATAACAAGAGTGCAGCAGCAAGGCCGAGTTTGGAAACAGCAGCATTCATAAAGCATTGCAGTCTACTCACCAAGGGAACCTCAATGTTAAACTGTTACAATATTAAAAATGATGCAGGACATATATATTTGCAGTATTATTGTAAAAAACTTCAGAGGGAACCTCAATGCTGATAAACTGTTACAATATGAAAAATGAAGCAGGAGAGGAAATGCGGCATCAAATAGAGAATCGTACCAGATTGTCTTGCGCCTCAAAATTTCTCTTCATAGGAGCATGCGGCTTCTAAAATAGAAAGACAAAGGTTGCGAACCAAACATCAACTCTCGAAAAGTAAAAGACCAGAATATAGAGTATGCTAACTCAGCAACACCCGAGCTAGCTTTTAAACCAAAGTATTGTAAAAAGCCAGTGTTTCTATAATACTGGAAAAGAAATTCGGTGAAAACACCAATTTCTCTACAAATTTGTGAAGCAAATGCATAAACAGAATAAATGAAAAGCAACAGCTTTACAATTTGGAGTTCTTCCTGACAATAGAAGGGAGCGAATATAAACACCGCAGTCTTGCCTCTTATCAAAGACGACTCACTGATGATAAAAGCTACATGTTTGTTCCCCTATCAAAGAATAAGAAAAACACCAAGTTTTATCCACAGGTTATGATAGAATGTGGGAAATCCTTTGATTTCGCTGTAAACAAAACTGCTTAAGAAAAAGCTGCATACATCAATTTGTTAAGAAGCAAAAACAGGAGCTCTGTATCCGTGTAATTCAAGCTAAAAATAATTAAGAGTTTGTCTTATCCACCTTCCCGTTTCATTATATTACCTTGGCAAAATGGCAAAAATATAAATAGACAACATAAGATTCTTTAATTGGTCGCTTCCAGAAAGCAAAAGAAACTTAAACTATCCTTTTACATGTTCGACCTGGATAGTCAAATCCTTAATTCCAGCTTCATGCAAAAGTTCTGAAGCTCTTTTATGTACAGAAGCTTTATCAGCTTCTGCCGATACATGAAGATGAAAAGTCCCAACAATATCTGTGTTCGTGAAGTTCCACACGTGCATGTTAGTGATGCCACAGATACCCTCAATCCTCCTTATATTATCCAATGCTAACTTCAAATCCTCTTCATGAGCTCTAGGAACTCTCTGTAACAAAATTTCAGCAGAGTTTCTCAACAATGAAAGAACAGATGATACTATCATAATAGAAATAAATACTGAGCACACAGGATCTGCTATAAACCATCCCTTGTATTTAATAAGCAAAGTTGAAATCACCACTCCAACACTTCCCATTGTGTCAGCTAGAACATGCAAGAAGATCCCTTGCATGTTATGGTCGATATGGTGATGTTTTCGGGAATCATTAATTGGTTTTCCAGTTGCTAGTGCTTCTTCTGAATAGGAAGAGGGACCATGAGTATGATTTGATGTTTGAGACAAGCTTACTTGCCCTTTATGACTGCAGTGATCTTTACAACTGTGAGTTTTATCAGAATTTTGATGAATGAGAACTCCAATATGATGATTATTACCATCATTTTCATGCTGACAGCTATGACTGTGGGGTTCATGCTTATGGTTATTCTCGTGGTGATCGTGTTCCTGACTACAACCTTGAGTGTTAGCATTCTCGTCCTCATCATTTAGATTATGATGATGATGATGATGATGATGACGATGGTGATGCCCATGATTGCAACTATGATGATTATGACTGTCATGCGAGTGTCGATCAGATGATTCATAAGGAATAGGAACATTCTTATCATACTCAGCACATTCCTTTTCTTCATGACCAGCACTGTCATGTCCATGTTTATGGTGGTGGTGTTGGTGATGGGAATGTGAATGGGCATGCGAATGAGAACAGGATCCACCGCCATGTGCGTGATGATGCTCTTCATGGAAGAAAACCAATCCCACTATGTTCACCACAAGCCCCCCAATTGAAACAGCCAATAAGCTATTCGTGGAAATCTCCTGAGGATCAAGAATCCTCTCGATGGATTCCAAAACAATTAATGCCCCAACAAGAACCAAAAACACCGCATTAGTGTACCCAGAAAGCACCTCAAATCTGCCTCTACCATAGTTATACTGACTATTTGCAGGCAATCTGGAAATGTAAGAAGCATATAAACCAATAGCCAATGCAGCACAATCAAACAGCATATGACAAGCATCGGATATTAGGCCAAGGCTGTTGCTCATAAACCCGGCAACAAATTCCACCACCATGTAGGCGGTGTTGATGAGGAGAAAAGCAGCAATCTTTCTAGATTTTCTCTCACCCAAAATGTGTCGAATCGGGCCCATTATCATTGAATA
Source organism: Tillandsia leiboldiana (assembly GCA_029204045.2). NCBI lineage: Eukaryota > Viridiplantae > Streptophyta > Magnoliopsida > Poales > Bromeliaceae > Tillandsia > Tillandsia leiboldiana. The sequence continues at coordinate 57,662,742 of CM055060.1, read as the reverse complement.
TAGTGATTCAGAAGGATCCGAGCTACCAAGTTCCACATAGTTCAAGGATGACGAACCCAAGTCCCTAACCGAAATCCACAGCAAGAAGCCACAGAACAGAAACCCAGGCAGCGAAAGCTTGGGAAAGTAGACGAGCTCCAACACAAGGGTGCAGAAGAAGGTCACCGCAAAATCTCGGCGGAAATCCTTGGCACTATAAAGCACCTTCTCATCACTATTATAGTTTTCACTAAGAATTACCCCAAAAACTACAGTATTAATCAAAGGCCAGCCAAGAGTAGAAAATGATATAGAACCACTATCACCTTCTTGCAAGAGAAAGCTCGCGAGAGCCGGGAAAAAGAGCATGGCCGTGGTGAGGCCGAGAGAGTAGAGCCTAACCCTCCTCGCTCCCAGCTGCCGCAGCGAGCCCCAATTGGTGGCGGCGCGCTCGAAGAAGCCGAGGAACCCCGAGAGGAAGGGGAGAAGCATGGGGGCGACGCGGGCGCATCCCTCGGGCGGAGGCGGCGACGACGACGACGAGAGGGGGAAGCACCCGACGCGATCCCAGCTGAAGAAGAGGAGCAGCACGGCGGCGGCTAGGGCGGCACCGCCGCGTATTGCGGCGGCGCTGCGGCGGCGTCTGCGAGGGGCGTCGGAGATGGCCTTAGCGAGGAGGGCGCCGGCGAGGTCGGCGAGGATGGCGGCGCCGGCGGGGCAGAAGCGGAGGGCGTGGAAGCGGAGGAGGAAGACTAGGGTTAGGAGGGCGGATTTGGAGGCGAGGCGGGGGAGGTAGGGTTTGAGCGGGGAGGAGGAGGAAGGGAGGGGGAGGAGGAGGGAGAGGGAGAAGGAGAGGAGGGAGACGAGGAAGGAGAAGGGGAAGAAGGAGAAGGAGGAGGGGGCGGAGCGGAGGGAGGGGAGGAGGGAGTAGAGGGATCGGAGGGAGAAGAGGAGGAGGAAGAGGGAGGAGAAGGAGAGCGACGAGGAGGAGAGGTAGTGGCGGCGCTTCGAGGGGGTAGAGGCGGAGGGCGTGGAGGTGAAGGGGAAGGAAGGGTGGAGGCTCTGGGAAGGAGCTGGGACGGAGAGGCGGAGGTGGTGGTTATGGCGATGGTGCCCGTGCCCGTGCCCGTTCCCGTTCCCGTTCCCGTTCATGGAGTTGGGGAGAGAGAAGAGAGATCCGGGGCCCGGCACAGTAGTATCGGCCGAACTATACTCTTCCACGCCGTGATTGAAATTTGATATGAATATTTTGTTCTGTTTTGTTTTGTTTTTTTTTTTATCATTCAGTAATGAAAAATGCTAGATGTACATCCCAAATGGGGTGTACATCTTACACCCACTCTATTTTAGGAATGGGTGAATTTTACTTGTCACATTGAGAGTGACGAGTGAATGAATATCCATCCTAGGATGAATGGGTGTAGGATATACACCCCATTCTTCAGTAATGGATATACACCCCATTCTTCAGTAATTCTATATGTATACGAGAGATTTCAATTTTATCGTACTAATCGTCTCATAATTTTATTTTATTTTATTATTTTCTTTTTTTTTGCATATTTGTTAATTTGTAAATTTTATTTTAGCACCTGAATAGATGTGACAACCATTTGCATAAAAACTCTATTGCATTTTGGAAAAAGCGAATTTTTACCGTTTAGATTTAAAATTTTAAAAAATTAATCAAAATATTATTTTTTAAATTTTTTTTATCTGCTAGTCTTCCTCCTCTTTTTCTTTATCCTTCCACCCCACTCTCATGCATCATTCAAGCCGCTGTCACTATCAACCCTACCGAAGCACTGCCTCTTGACGTCGTGTTCGTGCCTGCCCATATCTGATGGGCACAATATCACAGGCACGGGAGCGAGCGCGCAGCTTCGAGAAATGACATTCCAATGAGATCCATGACTACAGCGAGGGGACGATAGATCCATAACAGCAGCGAGGGAGCGATAGCGAAAAAAATGCTAACAAAATAATAATAGAATAAAATTATAAAAAAGTTAAGAACTATTATACAACTTTAAATAAAAATTATATTATTTGAGATAAAAATTATATTCTTTATAATAAGAGTTACTCCCTTTAAGCAAAAGTTATATTATTTCTCCTCTTTCTTCTCCTATTTTTCTTTTGTTTTCTCATGCATTTTTTGCGCCCATCCGAGACGGGCGAAGCACGGTAAAGGCCGAAGAGAGCGTGCTGACGCCGAAAAATAGGGTGGCGAAGACGGAGGCAGTCCATCTTGCCTACGCCCTGCGTGTGCGGGCGCAGGCGAGGACCCCCCACCTCCGCCTCCACCGCTGCTATGAATCACCCTGAAGCGCTACCTCTCAACATCACGCTCACTCCAGCCGCGCTCGTGCCCACGCCTACACCTATGCTCGTGCCCACGCCTACGGAAATAAAAATCAAACTTGTTGTTCGCGAGTCAACTCGTGTCCGGCTCGTTAATAAACAAGCCAAACATGAGCCGAATTTTTCAGCTCGATATTTAAACGGGTCAGCTCGTGTTCGGCTCGTTGACACCCTTATTTATATATTTTATTTATTTTAGAATAAATTTTATTTATTAATTATTTAAAAATAACTGATAAAATTTATTAAATTCTAAAATAATAAAATGTAAAATATATATTTTATTTAGAATATATAAATAATATTTTTTAAAAAATAAAAACTATAAATTTTAATAATTTTTAAAAAATTAATAAAAATATATATATAAAAAAATGTAGAAACTAAAAAAAAAAAAAAGAAAAAAAGGGCGGGGGGGGGGGGGAGGCAGCAAAATTGACCGAATTCCGACAATGCCAGAAAAGACGGTGGAAAAAAAAAGAGTAACAAAGTTGGAGAGTGAGAGGCTGACAGTGACAGACGGAGAGATAGATGAACAGTCTGCCGGCCAGGTCATGACAAGACTTGATTTTAACCCGAATTAATGGAGGCAATAATAAAAAAAAAAATCTGAATAAAAAAAATTATAATCCTCATGGGGCCAAAATTCATGCTGCGGTCAGATTGCGTCGACTATTTTTTTGCCATCTTTTTTATTTGCGAGTGCGGCAGAGTGATCAGTCGAGCAGCGAACCGGCACGTGACACGAGCACTGATCTCCGCTTCCTGCGCTGATCCCGGTCCGACTAAACCCTCTCTCTGTCCTGTGTATTTGTTGTTTCCTCACGTTTTTCTTTTTCTATCTCTCTCGTCCTTCTTCTCCGATTACTTCTCTCCGTTGTCGGCGACGATTCAAACAATCAACATCCATGGCTTCATGCGATTCCTCCTTCTCTCCTCCTCCTCCTCCTCCTCCTCCTCCTCTTCCTCCTCCTCCTCCTCCTTCGCCCGCGCCCTCGTCTGGTTCCTTCGAACCCCCCTCCTCGTCTCGTCTCCTCCCTGCGCGTTTGGGATCGCTTTGGGGCTCCCTGAGGAGGGAGAGAGTGCCTGCGCCGAAGCGATCGGGGGCGAAGAAGAAGAAGGGGCCTCCTCCGAGGAGGAGGACGCGGGGGGTTTTGGCGCGGGCGGGGGTCGTCGCCTTCTTCTTTCTCATGAACTGGTGGATGTTCTCGCGGCTCCAGGATCCTGCGCCGCGGCACCGTCGCAATGATCCCGGGCTCTTGAACAATGATCAGGTAGTTCCTGTACGCATTGAAGCATTTTATGTTGGTTTTCATCTCAGATTACTAAGCCTTCAAACCATTATGATGCACTCAGTAGAAAGAACTAGGAGAAATTAGTCGCACAAGCATATATAACAGTGCCCAAATTTTGTAATCCTCATTCACTATATGTTTGAGGGAAAAAAGTATTGCGATAGTGATATCATTTACTCTAAAGAGATGTCCTAGTTAATGCGATCAAAGATGCGTCGGATACATTTCACTGCGAACAAGTTTACTTGTCTCACTGATACTCTGGAAATTTCCGACTTGCATATGCATTCGACGTCTTATTAATATACAGCAAACTAGTATTTTCAGTCTCCAATAGAAATTCTGAAAACTTTTCTCTGCTTCTGTAATCAAAATGCACCGCATCTTGATAAGTATAAGACTGCATTGTGAGAATTTTTTGACCTTGTATTTATGTTTTTCCAAATTCTTGAAGGATGGTAGAAGTGTCAAGGGAAAAGGCAGAAGGGCTCACAGAGTTATGCTTACGAGGCTGCTGGCTTTGGCGGCCCATGCTTTGGCAGAGGTACAATTCTCATCTCGTTAAGACACGACTTAATCTCGTCCAATTCTGACTTCAATTTAACTGATATGATGTTGTTTAAATTTGGAATTATATGGTAGCTAGGCAGAAAGCAAACTGGAGCCTCAGGATTTATGGCAGGAGCCTGTTGATTCCGCTGTTTCGCGGACTCCTTGTGCTGATAAACGTAGTTGGGAGCCTTGTGGTAAATTCAATTCTAATAACTTCTTTGCTATTCTATCGACACAAATATAAGAGATAGAACCTGCACTTCATGCTTGATTTATTCCTTACCTTGATTTCACCGTTCTTTACATTTCTTACAAGCAAATTCCATTCCAATATCTTTAGCTCCTGATTTTTATTTTTATTTTTTGTGATTCTTGCCAATATAGAAGGGAAGAATGGCTACATCCTAGTCAGTGCAAATGGAGGTATAAACCAGCAGCGAGTGGCTGTAAGCATTTATCCTGAAAAAGAATAACTTTTTATGATGTTTTTCTTATAAAATTCGAGAGAACTCCAGAAAAGAAATTAAGGGAGTATATGGCTACTTATTGTAGTAAGACTGTGGAGCTTCTGTCAACATCTCATGCTTTCAACTTACCTTGGTGATTCGGTTGTCTAGAAGGTCTATCATTGTTGCTGCTTATTTAAAGCGACATTTAACAGCTTGAGTAGGCTAACAATGCAATTCTTAGTAAACATGCAAGAAATGGGAGTGCTTAACTACTACTGCTTTCAGGAGTAACTATTATGGATTTTTTGGTTGCCATATGATAGTACTTTCATCTAATGCATTATTATGACTAATGTTCAGAATTTCTGCTATTATTCAATACATCAGACTGCTGATTACATAATTTTGGAAAGAAAGAGCACGGCATACTAGATGATGCATTTATAAAAGTTATTTCCTATAGTAACATTATTTTCCTAAGAATTCCTTGTTTCTGAATCTTTAATCTGACATGATTGTGCACTCTCGAAGGGAAAAAAAAAAAAGAAAAAATCTTGCTCTTTATTCTTGAATTTTTTTCTTGAGATCTTGCTTTCATCAACTTTTTGTGGCTTTTGATTAAAATTGTTTGGACTTTAACAGATTTGCAATGCTGTTGCTGTTTCTCGTTTACTTAATGCAACTCTTGTCATTCCGAAGTTCCAGTATAATAGTGTATGGAGAGATAAAAGGTATGCTTTTTTTTGTGTTGCAATATTTTCTGCACGCCTTTTCCTTCTCTGCAGAGTATGCCTTATTTATATTTCTTGAAGAAATTACTACTTTAGCTTCCGTATCTGCATGATCTAGTATAAAGCATTATTTGTTGTTAAACCGAGTCAGAAAAGATATACATGATAATCTTATGTAAGAGCCTTACTGCAATCGTCAGTGAATCTATCTCTATTATCATCTACTTGTACCTGCAATAGTAATAAAAACTTTCAAGGTGAACACAAAAAAAGAGTCATTTCATGGTGTAATTTTCACAAATAAAAAAAAAATCATGGTGAATATGCTTTCCTCACTAAAATTACTGGGAAAACTAAAATTTCTAACCAACCATAATTCCTTTATGACATGGACATTTCCGGATTATCTGGTATTCTGAAAAGTTACGTACATATAAGAAACAACCTCATGTATCTATTTGTATACATGTGTATACATACATGCATCTGTATTTGTATATGTTCATGCCCCAGTAATGTGTCAAAACCTGCAATGCAAAATCACATTAATTTGACAAAATATTTGAATAGAGAAATATGTGCAAAACACTGCAAGTTTGTTAGAAAGTGCTTACAATATGCGGGGTGTTACAGTTGGCTTCAACGGTTGGAAAGTACTGAAGTTGGCATCATAGAAATGGCAAAGAAAAGTAATTAGAGTAGTTAAGAAAAGCTATGAAGATTAAATGACATCTGATCTATGAAAAAACTGAACTGGGGCAACAGTTTTGTTCCGCTTTAGTCTCAATCTCTCTATTTTACCTGTTATTCTGGCTTATTGCCATTTGTATAAAGATTAATTCGTTTGTAGCTAGTATATGATGCTTCCCAGATAAACTATATAGTGTATATATAGGATATGCTAATGCTAAGATTAGACCATACTCTGCCATATGTAGATATGGAAAGTGACATGATGAATTCTATATCTTAGCCAATTCAGCGATATATATCAGGAGGAGCATTTTATTGATTATTTGAAAACTGATATTCGGATTGTCAACGCGCTTCCGGTGGAACTACAGTCATTAGACTTGGAAGCCATTGGCAGTATTGTAAGTGTATTCTTGGAACTCTATTATAGGAACGAAAAGAAAATGAATGTCAAATTCTTTGTCTCGGCTAATTTAACTTAGTGAATTCTCTTTTAGGTGACTGATGCTGAAGTCATGAAAGAGTCAAAGCCAAGTTTCTATGTTAGAAAGATCTTACCGATTCTACTTAAGAACAGGGTTGTTCATTTCGCCGGATTTGGAAATCGTTTAGCTTTTGATCCTATACCCTTTGAGCTACAGGTATCCATTCCTTCCGAAATCTATCAGAGCAATCACATTATGTGCTTGACCGCTTCCATATGTTATGTCTTTGCCACTCCAGTCTTTATTCTCAAAACATATTATTTAGCACTTTGTTATCTAACGAAAGTTCTATTCAGAGGCTCCGGTGCAGATGCAACTTCCATGCTTTACGGTTTGTTGATAAAATACAAGAAACCGGAGCTTTGCTTGTGAAAAGGATGCAAAATTATCGTACACATTCAAATCCTTTGGAACGTAATCTCTTAGGTCGGTTTATAGAAAAAGTGAATCCCGATGGCAAAAATAACATCTCTTCCAGATACTTAGCTGTGCACCTCAGGTTTGAAATTGACATGGCTGCTTACTCTATGTGTTACTTTGGTGGGGGCAAGGATGAAGAGGAAGAGTTAGAAGCATACCGAGCCATCCACTTCCCTGTATTGACACTTCTTAGGAAAACGACGAAGTAATTTTAGTTCATGAACATTTATATTTTCGTGTTACTTCTTAGTTCTAATATACGAGAGTAATTTAGATTTTTTTTTCTTATCATTTTAGGGTACCTTCAGCTGCATTCCTGCGATCTGAAGGCAAATGTCCTCTCACGCCTGAAGAAGCAGTGCTTATGCTCGCTGCTCTTGGCTTCAAGCGCAGCACAAGCGTATATATTGCAGGTGCCGAAATATATGGAGGGAAGTCGAGAATGGCTGCTATAACTCGCCTGTATCCAAATTTAATAACGAAAGAGAGTCTCCTTTCTACTGCCGAAATCGAACCCTTTCGCAATTATTCCTCTCAGGTATTCAACTATTTTTTTTGCTTTAATTTTCTAAATAGCTACTCTTTTAATTATAACACTTGGCATTACTAGAAGTTTTGCTTGTCGACCATGGAAATACATATTAGCACATGAGAAGAAACACAAACTGTTTTGTACTCGCATGCTGATGCATCTATACTACAGGACTTGTATTTCACCCTTCCAAATGACCGTTATGAGGTGATTCCGAGAAATTAAGAAAATTATTTTGTTGAGATTTGATTTCCAATTTGATTATTTTGGCATTAAATTGTTTTATATGAATACATGTTTGGTTAATATACGTTTTCGGGATAAAATCATAAATGCCATATTGGACTGGCTTCGTACCAAAGTAGAGATAAATAAAAGAACCAACTTCAATGATTCATTATGTAAATTTTTAATTAAACTAGCTGCCTTGGACTCTGAATGCAGTTGTAGCGTAAACAAGAGCGGCAAATCTAATGCTTTATAATTCCTCACAGCTAGCTGCCTTGGACTTCATTGTGTGTGCTGCTGCCGATGCATTTGCGATGACAGATTCAGGGAGCCAGTTGTCATCCCTTGTTTCAGGGCACCGAATGTATTATGGTGGTGGGAAACTTCCCACAATAAGGCCCAACAAACGCCAATTAGCCAGCATCTTCTTAAAAAATTCCACAATAGAGTGGAAGGAGTTTGAGGATAGAGTGAGAAAGACAATAAAACAGACGAAGCAGGTTCATGAAAGACCGGTCGCAAGGAGTATCTATAGGCACCCACGATGTCCGGAATGCATGTGCAAGATTGAACAGTAGCTACGATTTTATTTGCGGTCACTCTTAGTACTTACTAACCAGTTCACCAATTGTTATTAGATTAATTATCCAGTGTACCAGTTGGTGCTTTTTGGAAATTCTGAGAAGGTTCATCGGAACATCAATGGAACATCAATTTATAGCCAAGAGTGGCTCTATCAGAGCTAAATGTTCCTGGGCCCCGAATTAAGTAGTGATCTCTGCAATGGGCTGCCTCCTTCAATCAGGCTACTTGATTGATTGTTGGTATATGTTTGAGGAGATCGGTAATTCCTTATCTTGAAGTGGGATCGCGATAGCGATGGGTGTATGGAACAATCCGGCCCACTAGCAATAATAACTCGTTGGACTCAAACTACAGTTCAAAATGTTTAAACTCAGTTATTATTACTAGTATCCATATCTTTTATATATTTAAAGATATCCACACTGTTTAGGCCTGACGTCCTTGTTAGTCCATGTCTTTTATATATTTAAAGATATCCATTTTGTTTAGGCCCAAAATTACCAGGCGATGTGAGGTTCGTCTTGCTAGTCCTGCCATCTAGACTCGGGCTCAATCCAAACTCGTAACATATTTTTTGACTGGTTATTGACTCTAATACCAAATGTAACGATCCGGTCCACTAGTAATAATAACTCGCTGGACCCAAATTATAGCTCAAAATGTTTGAGCCCGGTTATTATTACCAATGTCTATGTATCTTATATATTCATTCACAACTCTAATGCCATCCGATGTGGGACACGCACCACAATGTAACAATTATTTGAAGTGGATCAAGAGATTATCTCGTAGGGCTTGCTTTCCAGGCTGATAGTAGCTGTTGAGAATGAGAGGTGATTTGAGGGGCATCAACCATTCTTATTGTGAAGTGTGGATCATTGATTTTTGTTGTTGATTGCCTTTTATTAATTTCTATCACTTAATAGAGTTTATTGCGGTGTTGTACTATAGAATATGCAAGTCGATGCCAGTTGGGATAATCGACTAAGTAGAGCCTGTGAAGTCATTATATTTTGGTTAGCACTGATCTTTCTCGCATTTATTTGCTGTGGGAGTTGATGAGCCCCTTGTTGTAGTTAGTGAAAGAGAACCTTTTGTTTCAATCATGTACTCTGCTCCACCATTTTGTTAGAGCCTAAATCATCCTACCAAGAAGATCCCTTTTATGATTGGAGGATTAATATATTAGAATGTGCTCCAGCATCAGTTTAATTTGTCTATTGAAGTTAAATAAATGATAGCTGGGAGCCATCAATGCTGCAGAGGTATGCTTTGCTTTGCTGGTTCAAAAGGATATGTTATTTTATGTCAAAATTTTGAGCTATCTCAAATTAAATAAATTAAAAGGTTATATGATAAAATCATTTTTTTTTTTTTTTTTTTTTTTTTTTTTTTTTTTTTTTTTTTTTTTTTTTTTTTTTTTAGAGTTAGATAGTCAGATTAAAATTGGTGATATATAGTTAAAATAAATTTTATACATTTTTTTTTATCTTTCTCTTTTGGCATTTTTGTGGATTAGGTTTATCCGGTGACATTGAACGTTGAACAAACTATCCTCACGAAAGCATTGTCTTTTAGCCTTTTGACGAAGGTCGCACAATCAGCATTTGATTATATTTATATTTTCATTTCGGAATGAAAACCTTGCTGGCACGAGTCAATTACTAAACGAATTATTGTTGGTTGGTTGGTTAACAACCTCTCCTACTCAGTCAGGCACTGTATGAAGCATCTTATTTCAAGGTAATGCCGCGGGTACACTCTTTTATTTGGATATAATGTCAAACAGAAGAGTTGGCCCGAAAGTATATAAACATATATTTTTAAGTTTTCTAAGGAAATCGTATAAGTTATATATCTTAACTAATTCAACTCAGTATGTGCAACATTACACCATTTACGTTACGGACTAATTTGCTACAGTACTAATTTTAAAGAAATATACAGAGTTCTCATATTCCTAGGAGCTTATTTTGTTTGGTTCCTAGCTAATGTGGAAGCAACAAAATGATCAGTATTATACTAAGAATTACAATACAGATTAATCAATTTTCCCACTTAAATATACTCTTAAACTAATTAATGGCACAATACAAGTCATTAAAAAAAAAACACTTATAGATGAGAGAGACTTACCATATGGCGGTTTCTGTTTTTCTTTTAAAAAAAAAAAAATAATAATCCTTTCCTTCTTTATAGGATTAAGCGTATATTATACTATATAAAAAAGAGCAATGCTATTCATATATTTTATTTAGAGTATATGATATATATATCATATATTCAAAAATAAAATATTTATTACTAATCATATTGACTATATTTTAGAGTGGGCGAGGAATAAAGAGAATATAGGAAAATTTCCCTGAACTTTACTTTGATACTATATAGAGGTGTTTGGATCCTTTTGCTTAAAATTCACAAATAATTTTAGATTTTTTGTAATTTTATTCATACGAATAGGAACATCTGAAATGCTGGGCACGTACACCTTATTTTTCACTTGCAAGGAAATGCGATGGACTCAGTGTGATTTCCACGTACGTAGTGCTCCATCAAAAACCAACCAATTTGAGCTAAGCATTTTCCTTCTCTAAAAGCCAAATTGCTTGAGAACGGTCTAAATTAATTGATGTTTAACACTAAGCAAGGGGTTAATTAGTGAGGGTAATGAAATAATTGGTATCATTATTAAGAAGGGCAGTTGGGTACAATTTGGTACAATCTAATTAAGGACACATGCAGCGAATAAATGTTTTGATTTGACCACCCAATCTGATGTTTAGTTGATTGCCATGTTGCTTGTTTATCGGAAGGTAATCCATTCCAATCAAGCAAACTGCTACCATCAATGGCTCAGAAGAACAAGACAAAACAGGATTAACAGAATAACAGGTGGAACAAGCCTATTGCCAAATTGCATTAGTTCCTATTGCTGGAATTTCATTGTCTTTAGGCTCTATTTGAGTATGTTAGATATTTAATGATTAAATATTTAATAAACAATGTAACTTTCTTTGCAAATAGTTTTTTTCTTCTTTTTTTTTTAAAAAAAAATAATTTCTGCAGTGATCAAGACATATAATAGTTTTTTAAGAAGAAAATAAATATTTTTTTTTACCTTTTATATGTGTGTTTTTGCTATTGCGTTCCTCTTTCCGCCTTTTCTACTCTTACCCGACGCGTCCTTCCTTCCCGTCATTCTCAAAACATGTAGTATTTTCATCGCGGTTGCCGTTTGCAAGCACGCGCTCCACCGCAGTCTTATATATCTCTCCTATCTGTATCGTATCCAAACGGTAATAAAAACAAACGAAAAAAAAGGAATACAAGTATTATAGCCCGTTCACTAAAAACTCGGATCGAATTGTAAAATTCAAAATAGTTGTATGTTTATATAAAAATATAAAATTAGTAAAAAATTTTATACAAATTAATCTATTATATATAAATAATATATATAATTAAAATATATATTATAAATAATTAAATATATTTTTTTTTTTTATTTTTTTGCGTTTTTTGAGTTTAATTCAGGCAAACCAAGTAATGTTCAAACTCCACCTCAAATTAATTTCGATTTTTTTTTTTTTTTTTTTTTTCTGTTCAAGCTCAGACTTATTTAATTACGCGCCGGACTCGAGCGACTCGAATACCAAGCCAAACAGGGTGGCTCGCTCATATCCCAGCCATATTTCTAAAAAAATAACTTAATTAATATTAATTTTTAATTTTTAATTAGTGTGTTCTTCACTTGAATTAAACTCTCTTTCTCTCTCTCTATATATATACACACACAAAACTTTGAAATTAGGTTACTATATATAATCAATAGTACTAAACATTTGTTATTATCAAATTTTTAACAATTAAAATAACAGTGATTCTCTAGAGCTTAGTTTGTGGTTAGTGAAATAATGTGATGTAAAGAATAAATATATATATATAAAAAAATTTAACGGTAGAAAATTTAATAATACGTACTGAGTGTTTTGTATTATTGATGATATAATAGTTGAACTCCTAAACTTCAAATATATATGCTACTAAAATTCCTTCCTCTAGTCGAGTATCAAAGTCTCAAAGAATATGATTTGGACCCAATATGATGTAAGAGTAAAATTGAGTAAAAGAAAAATGCAACCATAGAAAACTTAATCGTACTAAGGCTGCATTTGGTTCGGATATAAAAAAAATTTAATTATACGGGAAATAGGTATAAGTTATGATATGAGCAGAAACTAATATTAATTTATGTTTGGGTGGGTATAAGAGTTATACCGGGTATAAAGAAAATTATGTTTGGTAAATTAAAGAGGAATAAAAAGAATAGAGAGAATTAAATTTTTATAAAATAATAAAATAAATTTTAAATTTTATAAATTTAAATAACTTATAATTTAAAATAAAATTAATTAATTTTTTTTTAAAAAAAAAAACTGCAGGTGGAACAATTGAGTTGTTCCACCTACTGCTTGGAACAATTATTCCCTCCTAATTTCGGAATTAGATGGAACAGCTGTTCCAAGCAGCTTTTTATTATTTGGGTATAAAGGAGGAATATCCCTCTTATCCCCCCTAATTCTTATATCCAGGGTCTAAGTGTTTTGTATTATTGATAGTATATATATAATAGCTGGACTCCTAAACTTCGAATATATATATATATATATACTGCTAAAATCACTTTTTCTAGTCGAGTATCAAAGAATATGATTTGGACTGCTCAACCATAACGAAGCTGATTAACCTATACTCCATTTGGCATGTGGGTTTAGTAAACAATGCAAGGAAAAATCGGCATCACATATAATGGTCTTAAACACACATATATAATGCTCATTTTGTGAGAACTCTTATTGTTTAATAACAATAAAACCTATTGAGCTACCACAGAGTACGTACAACAGTGGGGTAGAATCACATGGTTGGATTTGACATTAACCCTAACAAATTTGTAGGTCTTAGTTGTCTTTTGATATAAAAAAACATTTAGGGTTCCACCCGAGTCAATAGATGTTACGTTAACGTGCAAGCTCATCTTTATTTAGTCCCCACTAGTGGGTAAGAGAGTGCTTTCATGGTGTTTTCTCTTTTCCCTGGGTGATGTAAAGAGATAAATACATAATGGTTCCATCAATATGCCCGTGATTGAACACTGATGAATAAGATAAAGAAAAGAGAACCAAAATATTTTTGGATAATAAATTATACTGTTGGTTATTAAAATTAAAAATCAGTAAATAAAGTTCAATAACTTAAAATAAAATTTTGTCAAAGTTTTTTTTTTTTTTTTTTTTTCATCTAGTTTGAATAAAAGTATTTCAAAATATATTATTATTATTATTATTATTATTCTACAAATAATAATTATAACACTACATGAAACAGATGGTATCTAGGGCAATTGATTAAAATTTTGATGATTCCTAGCTAAAATTCTAAATTTGGAGCTTAGTTATTCTATAATTCTAGTTAAATTTATATGTTAAAAAGGTAATCGAAGAGTTTAGCTTGTTACGTTTCTCCCTCTCATCTCACTCCACCCACCACATCCCTACAAAAAAAAAAAAAAAAAAAAAAAAACAGAAAAAGAAAAAGAGATTGGTACTTGGAGAACTTTATCACATGGCCACAATGGCTAAAATATCCTAATAAATACCAAAAAATAAATTGGACGTGAGCATTATACGAAGGAAATTATAAATCAATCTCCATCTTCGAAAGAAACGTGCTTCTATTAATTACATGACGTAGATGCGATGATTATTTCCCCACCTCACATGTTCTTCTCACCCTCGAAATCAAGTTCAAAGTCAATGCTGTAATAATACAGCTAAATCGAAAGTTAAAAATTAATAATATAAAAGAAAAAAAAAGGAGAAGTATATATATATATATATTGCGATTAGAGAAATTGACACGTACATCACGAACCGCATGAATCATTTTTTTTTTTTTTTTACTAATTTTTTTTTATTTCTAATAGCAAAGTCGTTAATTAATTAAACCTCCTCTAAACTAAAAGCCGTGTTAGGTACCATAATATATATACTCTTTTGCTTCTCATCATTCTCTATGAACTTATTTCTCACACACCTCTCTCTCTCTCTCTTTCTCTCCTCTTAGCCATAATCCATAACGTAAAAAAACGCTCGCTAAGGCCTTATAATTGACTATAGGAGAAATTTAAGGGATTGGAGGAGATCGATCACACCGCAAATAATTAATTAGCTAAACACAATGTCTTCTTATTCCTACATCTCCGTCACTCAAAAACCCATTTCTGTGATCAAACTGAAGCAACCAAAGTCGTCCTCATCAAAACAGAACCTCCTCCTCCCTCTCCTCCCGTCCCCGCGCCGCGCCGGCCGCTTCTTCGTTCCGTTCCTCGCCATCTGGGCATTGCTCAACTTCTCCCAACTCCTCCTGCCCCCGCTGTCCTGCGGGCGCTTCCTGCCGCGCCTCCGACATCGACATCCGCCGCGTCCGCACGACGAGTTCTGGCGGTGGGCGCAGGCGACGGCGACGGTCCATGCGCAGCCGTGCCTGAGCTTCAGCGAGTCGTACCGCAACGCGTCGTCGACGGCGCCGCGGAAGTACATGATGGCGGTGGTGTCCGGAGGGCTCAACCAGCAGCGGAACCAAATCGTCGACGCGGTGGTCGTCGCACGGATCTTAAAGGCGGCGCTTGTGGTGCCGGTGCTGCAGGTCAATCAAGTGTGGGGCGACGAGAGGTGGTGCTAGGGCCTAGGGTGCTTACGTTTGTTGCATTATTAGTGAGGAGTGGTTGGGGGATTAATATGCAAGTACTTGTTTTTGTTCTAGTGCAGTGAATTTGGGGATATATTTGATGTTGGGCATTTCAAGAAAACGCTCAAGGATGACGTGGCGGTGGTTTCGACGTTGCCGGCGACGCACCTCGCGCGGCGGCGGGTGAGGGCGCCGGTCATGCCGTTCGATGCCGACGAGATTTGGGTGCAGACGCACTACACGGACAAGGTTTGTTAAAATGCTCCCTAAATACTTAAGAAGTCCAAACCTTAAATTATTTTTTTTCTTTTTTTTTTTTTAATAAATGCACATTTTTAGAGTATTAAACCCTAATTAAGAGATAGTGAAGTTGTTGTTAAAAGCTCACCTTTCTCAAATGTGAGCTTGTCCTCTCAAAAAAAAAACTAGCTACTACCATGTCATTGTGGGACCAACCAGTTAAAAGTGAGGGGCCCAAAGAGTTGGAAAATGCAACACGTAATCGTCACGAGGGACTCCTAATATTTAAAACATGGCCCCTTGGGTTCTTTAATAAGATGCACGAAGCATTTTAAAATATTTTATAGTATTTTGTTTTCCCCTTCTAATTAAGCAATAAAATGGCTCATACTGTTTGAATAGCATTGGTGGAAGAAGACAAATAACATATTAATTACAGTTCCCTCAACTGTTGTTCACTGTTTCTGTAAGCTAAATTAGTAATTAATTTGAGCTTGTGACAACTTGTAGAAACTCCAGGCTTTTACTTTTTGGTTTATTAGACATCTATCTCTACAGATACACCCAGCTGGTAGTCCAGCTGCTGTGTATCATGGGAAGTTCTCTGGAGGTCACCCCTTGGAGTTGTCTTAGTATTTTATAAAGAAATCTATTCAAATCAATGCTCAAACTGGCAATTTGTATGGAAAATTAGTTGCAGGACTTTGAAGAATGTGATCACATGGGGACACTGCATCTCCTTGTAAATTGACTTATTTTACTCAAAGACCATAGACCTTGTTTATTCTTTCTTTTCTTTCCTTTTTTTTTTTTTTTTGAGAGAGAGAGAGAGAGAGAAAGGTAGCATGTTATTTATTTATTTTTAAAATAAACTTAACTGAAAATATGAACCAACTAGACTTCGAACTCAAAATCTCGAATATCAACCATCAAATCCTTTACCAATTACGCTGGAGACGGCCGATGACCTTGTTTATTCTGAAAGCCCGTAGATTAGATTGTTCTTAATTAATAGCCCTTTTTAAATTTGTTTCCTTGGTACAAGAACAGCAAGTTACATTCAGATTACAGAGTCAGCCATGTGGTGTCTAAAGCAAGAATCACAGCTATTGCCAACTTAGATCACAATTGAGAGACGAGTTAAAATATTAATATAGGATTTTGAATTTCCAAAAGTAAAAGCTCTGACTGGAGAAGATTTTAGTCACAAGCTTCCTAAACTTACACAGAAAACTCTTTCCTTCTTATTTTCTTTCCTAACCATCTCCACATCTCTACTCGTAACATATGCATTTGACTTTAGATCCTTCAGTTCTTTCACAGTAACGAGAACTCAAAATCAGAATGCTCCTTCAGTTCTGACACTCCAAAGTACTTTTCAAATTGAACAGAGAAATTTCTTAGACCTATCTAACCTATGGATCAATGATATTCCTCTGCAGCTTAGCAGGGACAGCATACTTCTTCTCCGAGCTTTTGACTCGAGACTTGCCAAGAATCTCTCTGTTGACCTACAAAAGCTAAGATGCAAGGTAAGACATTTCATGGTCCTCTAAGTCAATTTGTTCGTGTAAAATTTAACTTGAGTCTTGGACCATACAAAATCTTGTAGGTGGCTTTTGAGGCTTTAAAGTTCCAACCATGGATTGAAGATATTGCAGAGAAATTCATTACTAGGATGAGAGTGGAAGGACCATACATGGCCTTGCATCTAAGGCTAGAGAAGGATGTATGGGTTAGAACAGGTTGCCACTCAGGGTTAGGTGCGAAACCCGACCTTTTGATTGCAAATGAACGTGCATCAAATCCTCAATTCCTAACATCTCGTACTAAGCTCACAGCCCAACAGCGTTACCATGCCGGTCTTTGCCCCCTCAATGCCAATGAGATCTCTAGGTACACTCCACTGGCATTTTAATCTTATCTCCTACTTTAATGAGTATATAAGACTAGTTGGTTTGGACCCATAATCCTAGATTGACATGCTTTGTCCTTTCTATTTTAGTAATATTATTCGCTCGTTGTTTGGTTTTAACTCTTAACTAGTGCAGTTCTCAACTATGGCATTGTTAATCTTCTTTCTGTCTTATAGGATGCTAAAAGGACTTGGTGCATCTGAAGACACAAGGATCTACTGGGCTGGGGGTGAACCTTTTGGAGGAGAAAAAGCACTTCAACCACTGAAATCAGAGTTCCCCAAACTATTCAACAAATGGAACCTAGCAAGGCAAGGTGAACTCGATGCTCTCAAGCATAAACCATCAGTGCTCGCTGCATTAGACTATGAAGTATGTCTAAGGAGTCAGCTCTTCATAGCAAGCCATGGAGGAAACATGGCACGCTCCTTACAGGTAAAATAGACTGCGACTTTTCTATATCGGCTTGAAATTTGATTAATTGGCCTTTACTAATTCTACTTATCTGATTAACGAGCAGGGACATCGAACTTACATGGGTTATGGCAAGCCTATCAGACCAAACAAGAAGCTACTAGTACAGTTATTCTTGAACAGGACCTTAAGTGATACTGAGATCAGGAAGAAAATAAAAGAAATGCACACAGATTCTTTAGATTCAACATCACATTTCAATGTTAGTACAAACAGAGATGTCATTTCCTTTCCTTTTCCGCATTGCATGTGTACAAAACAAACATAAGTTTGAGTTAACAAAGAAATTGGTCGACACAGCTTACGAGTACATAGCAGATGTTTGTAAATACTTTGAGAGTAATTTACAAACATCTCCTATGTACTCGCGTCTGGGAAACTCTTTTCAGGTAAATATAATGACTCAGTTAGTCCACTTATATTAACAACTTGCTTGGCTTGATTCATGTGGCCCAAAATGCTTAATCCAACATTAACAATGCTAAAGTGCTTGTTCCCCACATATGCATGTATAACTATTAGTGTATGATGACAAGAGGGGTTCCTATTCTATCCTATTAGTGTATGATGACAAGAGGGGTTCCCTAGAGGTGGGGTCACAACACGATAAACTTCAGTACACCAATTTACTAGTCCTCTCTTTTCTCCATAAAACAAAAAGAAAAAAAAGGAGAAATGTCAAAAATATAAAAATGGTAATTTGATGAAATAATGCCTCTAAAAAAACTCAATAAAAATTTTCAGCAGTTAAAACACTGCAAAAAGAAACAAGACCAAATTTATCTTTCTATATAGCAGAGTAAAACTATACCAGCTTACCTTAAGATCTGGAGTTCTCTTTCCAAGCCATTTACTCCGTTTGATTATAATCTAAACCTGCTCCATACTTCCATGCTTCCAAATGCCGTCTCCATTCATATTTCTTCTTTGGTGGTAGGGATTCAACCCATGACCTTCATAATAAATATTTAAAAGAAAAGGTCTTAAAAGCCATTGTTTCATAAGCAACAGCAAAATGTAGCACCAGAAAAGTCTACATGCAAGCTAAATAAACAGCTATGGCCCTGTACCTAATGACAGGATCAATAAAACTGGATAGAAACGTATAATAGCCAAGCATCATAAAATGAACCGACCAGTCAAGGATCACATCAGCTCCAACCTAAATAAAGCAACAACAAAAAATAGCAGCAGATTATTTCACAACTCCAGCAAAATATCAACAATCTATAAAAATGCAGATGCATTCAACAAACTCATTTATATCTCAGGGAAAATCTATTGGGAAAATGCTTTGTTAGTAAAAAGAAGTACCTTACAAATTCAAATTACTAGTAAATGCCAGAAAGGGACAGAAAATGCAGAAAAAAAATGATAACCTTGACTTCACCTGCTTAAATATTGAGGGTATGATCAGGGGCTGGGATAGCATAACAGAACCCAAAGTTTTTACCAGTGGACCAAACTGTATTACATCCTACAAATGCACAATGATATTAAATTACAACAATTTTCTGTTGCAAGAGATTGCGTGATGTCAACTATAAGACAGCAAGTTAACAAAACTAATTTTTTCCGGCAGTTTTATGTCGGAAAAAGAAAAATTAAGAAGAATGAATAATTAGAATCATGCACCAAATAACAACCTGGAGAAATGGCCGAAGAACTGAATCCCCAAGCTTCTGGTGAAATATAATGTGATTCCACAAAAGAATTTCAAAAGTCAAAGCTACATAAGCGTGTAATTTCTAAGGAAAATTTTATGGAAAAAGTTCTTCTACCTGCATGGATTGAAAATTCACATAAAGCAGTTCATTAATAAAATTTGGTGAAATATCAACATGTGGCCTTGCCGACATTGCCCTCTGAAACAACCATGATGCACTTAAATTTGGCTGCAACATGAAGAATTATATTAAGGCCTTTGCATCGGATTATCTTAGTAAAATTGAACTGGAAATACTAACCAAATAAGGATTTAGCAACCGCAAACTATGTGAATCTAAGAAATCTCCCGCCATTGCTTCATATATACCTTAATCTCCGAAAACCAGAAGGAATGTTAGTCTGCTTTCATCCATGTAAGTTCCTAAAAATCATGATCAAATAAAACATAGAACATAATATCATATCCTATAATTTGTGTTGCTTTCCCTTGGAATCTGTTTCTTCACTGAAACGTATGAAGTGTAAGGTAAATTCAGATTTCTACCCAAATTAATATGAGAATAATGTGAGAATAATGAGAATAACGAACATAACTAATTAGGGTTCTAACAACAGGAATGCTAACACTTATTTTGATAAAAAGAACATCAAAAGAATTTTTTAAATAGTCACTACTTGTGCTGATCAACTTATGATTACCGTTTGCAAATTGTAGAACTTATTCATTAAATTTCACAAATTCATCCATTGTATATTGTTTTTCGATTCCTACACAACGAAGTGAATGGTCCAACTTAAATGATCAATTTAAGCCCTATATACCAGTTGAAAGCCGGCTTAAATGTCGCGTAATGCTCCCAAAACCTCCAAAAGAAACTGGTGATTGGATTCCACTAGCATCGCCAACCTGCAGTGTATTGTTAAATGAAAATAATTGAAGAATAAAGAAATAGAATGAGTTAGCAGGCATTAAGTCAAAAGGAATCACAATATCATATACCTGTAAAACACGATCAAATGCTGCTGACAAGGGGCTGTAAGAATTAAGATTATGAGAGGTGTCAAAACTAAAACAAATAGATGTTAAAGTAAATTTTTATTTCGAATTCCACAAAGTTCCAAGAATACAACTAAACTTTGTAAGAGAAACATGAAATAATTGAATCTTAAAATCAGTTGGACTTGGAACTAATAGTAGGTTCATGATCATTTCAAAGTGCACGGTTCCTTAACATATATGGGTCCAATCAATAGAGCAAGGAGGGAAAAAGATGAAGAATATTCTTATATGCAGAAGTATCCCTAGTATAAAAAAAAACGTAGCTGAGAAACAAAAGTACAAGAAGAGTTTACTCCGCAACATAGTTATCAGGGTTGTTACCTATCACGATAAGTAGGAAAAATGCCGAAGATGACTCTGAGAATTTCCAATTGGTCAAGAGATATGTCCTATAGCAGAATAGACATAATAACTAATCATTTAAAATAAGTGATGAATGCAATAAACTAACTTGATTCATGAAATGAAGGTAAGGTTTCAAATGGATTGTGTTGAGGACTAATTATACTACATTACCTACATGATATAACTTCCAGAGATTTCCTTTACTTCACTGAGGATGTGGTCTTTAAGAATTTTCACTTTATGCTGAAAATGAATTCCCTTAATTCAGATGTTCCACCAACTATGACCCTCTTATGAAGAATAAAATGTTCCTTTTGAAGAATAAGGAACATGTTCCTTTTTAATAAAATGTTCCTTATGACCTATTATGAAGAGTAAAATGTTCCTCTTGCGTCAAGAAACTTATAACACAATGTAAAAGTTTATAAGATATGGGCCTTGATAAATATAAGACAACACAATGTACAAGTTTATGAGATACGGCCTTGATAAATATAAGACAAACAATGTAATAAAAATAAAATAAAATAAAAAATTAATTTAAAAAAAACGCAATACTAACCTGATAAGCTGTCATAAGATCCCAATATTCCTCTAAAAGCTCTTCCAACTTCGGAGCCCCAGGTTGCGCATCAACATAAGTGAACATATAAGTGGTGCGATCTGTGGGACCAGAACCAGCAGGAAATGCCTAGAAAACTGTTCAGATGAGACCAAGATCTGACCAGTCTATGTTGTACTAGATAATATGCACAAATTATGACTGATTAAAATCAGCTCTATCAACGGCTTAGTTTACCTTTTATGTAAAAGTTAGAGAGTGTGTTGAACATACTTTATGTGGAACTATGCAGAATGTCATTGTATTTAAGGAGTAAGGATATAATTGTTTTGAAGGTCCACTATAAGGTGATAATGTAAAAGATGTCTAATTTCTGGTGTCCTTTTGGTTAGAACTGAGATGAGAATAAGAAACATACCTCCCAAAAGTACTGTGCAACGGAATTTCCTGCTTTCTTCACAGATGAGCTGCTAAAAATGACATCACTCGTCGTATTATTACGAAAACCACGAGAGCAAGAGCCAACAACAAGGCATACTCCATCTGGTTTTCTAGCACGGCGTATCTATTAAATAAATTAGATGAGCAAAAACTTTATGGAATTGGAAACCAATAAAAACAAGAAAAATAAATAGTTTTGGCACTAATTATAGTCACTTGGATTGATATTGAACACAAAATAGGAATAAAGAGTTATCCCAGTGGCTTGCAATCAATTCTAAGCTTGGAATCAGTTCTAAGTAGTCCCATTCTTCAGTTGTTCTGTTTAGTTCTATTCTTTGCTGAGTAATGTTGATTTATTTTTTCTTTTTACGACGTCTACTTGCTATGGCAAATATGACAAAACTATCATATTGAAGTTATTTGTTCTTAACAGATCATCATGTAAAAACTAGTAGCAGGTTGTTTTCATCCATTGAATTATACCACCCCTCCTACACTAATTCATGACCGTTCCCCTTATGAAAATTATATATGGTTACTTCCAAAACCACGCCCGGATTGACAATACTTCATATCAGGTGATCCCATATATAACCCCATTGAGTGATTGAACACACAGACTTTGTGCATTAAAAAAAAAACTTTTGCAGCATCTTTTGATCTAAATTTCCAGAATTGTTCGGAAGTATCACAAGAGTGAAAAACTATTCTGAATTGTGGTTAGCTTATGATATGAAGATTATTTCATACTTCCATTTTTCATACCATACCTCACCAAACCTTGAACAACGGATTTAGCAATTTTAACCTAAGTTTCATACAAAACTGATCCTCCAGCTTATTATAATGATTGTGCAATCCATCCAATGTTTCGCCATTTAGATTAGCATATGTTAGGTTACAGAAGTAAGAAAACAGCCTAAAGTATCAACTTCTATATATAGATTGCCCAAGTCTCTCAAAGCCTGAAAATATACAAGCACAGAAAAGCAACAATTTCCACCAAGAATATGTAAGCAACATGCTTAAAGACATACCTGCTTCACAACTGGAGAGAAATTTCCCATAGAATCAATAACTAGGCGACAAGACAAAGCCTTACCATCATTCAGTTGAAGAATCTGAACAATAAAATTAACATGTTACTATCTGGCATCCAAGTCTTGTTGCTTATAGAGCTTCATCACCATTACACAGAATAGACAAATGGACAAACTATGCAACCTATATCAGGAAAGTTATGACAAAACTAAAAGGAAGCAAACATTCAGAATGCCATTGTTGTTCAGGTCATCGTCATTGTCATGTAATGGAGCAGAAAGGAATTTAATATACCAGAATAAGTAATAAAGTTTTATGCAAGATAGTAGGCTTTTGTTATAATATTTTATGCAATATTTAAAAAAAAAAAATGAAAACAAATTTCACATGGTAGTAGGCTTCTGTTACACTTCATAATGCAGCAATTACAGAAATGTAGAGATTTTTGACTTACCGCAGCATCATCATAAATGCATATACTAGACAAACTTTTGCCTTCAAATATGATCCCACCTAAGGAAATAAAACGCTTCTTCATAATCTCCAAAAGTTTCACTGGCCTACATCCATAGATTACAGATCATGCATTATCCAAGCTAGTCACTTAATGGCAATACCTATTTTAGTTAATGGCATCATTATAGCAAAAATAATCTGATATTGACTTACGAAACTCCAAGATTAAGGATGTCCTCCAGCCAAATGTCACCTTTCTTCTCAAACCCACACCTATTCTGAAAAAAGAGGAAACAAGAGTTATAGAAATGCTAGATGAAGATTATGTGATCAAATGGGCAATGGCAACAAAGAGTTCCATGAAGTTACAGGATTGAACTTAATTGCAGTAATCTGTTCAATTTCTTCTTCAGAAAGAAGACCAAGTTTGACGAGTTCCATGAGCTCTTTTCTTGAAATATTCCATTCTTGTTCTCTCTGTGAAAAAGCACAACTAAACACTTTAAAGTACATCAAAAATAGATGTTATCATATGGATAACTCTATAATTGCCATAGAGACTAACCCCTTTAAGCATGTTTCTTTCGACAATTCCAACATGAAGACCTCTGGAACTGAGTGCAGTAGCAACAAAAACACCCAAAGTGCCACCGCAAACTATTACGTCAAAGACTCTTCTAGCATTGTCATGCAGATCCGACTGGAGAGATGAACCAAGAACCCTAGCAACAACTTCATGAATTTTCTCTGAATTTGAACCTGACAAGCTCACATTAGACTCATGGAACTCGTGAAGAGAAAAGGATTCCCCGAAGTTATAGAATTTGGATCATAATGCAAAACTAGATATCAGTCTGTACACTAAACTAAACATGCAAGGGAGCTTTTTAAGCCTACATCTTTTATCACAATTTGGTTATTGAACATTTCTGAGAGATAGAAACTTGATATGCTTTACAGGTTGATGTTACATTCAGAAAGCTTATACTATCTGAACATGAAGTTGGTGGGGATATCAAGTCATTGTAAATGCCATTAACCTTGTCAATTCAGTTTCTGTCTAATATTTCAGGGAGCTTTCAGAGACCGACCAGGAACAGATATAAACCTCCAGCAAGTCTCTAGAAATGACAGCAATGCAAGATATTAATTAATTCTCCATAAGATCGACAGCAGAAATGCATGTTATGTGGAATGAATAGTTTAGTATATTCCATGATCTCACACAATATAAGGAACATAGAGCAGGAAAGATGAGAAAACACTTGAAGCGTAGACAGAAGAATGTTCAGCAAATGACTTATATTCTGCATATAAAGTATCATGAGGCTTTTGGATCATAGTTGAACAAGATGGTCAGTAACTTTTAGTGGAGAAATTTTCAAATTGAAGAACAACGCAAAACAGAAAGTGACTATAAACTTTAATATATTAAGCAATTTGCTGATAATATGAAACCTACCTATTGGAGCAGCACAAATACTAGACCACAGCTGATCCAATCTTTTCAAAGCATTGTATGAGTAAGCCCCTCCTGCACCACCAACTTCATCACTCCCAGAAATTCTTTCCATTATGCTCTACAAGATTTACAGTATTTAGTTAGATATTAATAAACTACCCGAAGATCTCTAACCAAATTAAATATATGTAAAATTGACAGTGATTATATAAGTAAAAAATTTTCTATTATCACAGGAAAACAAAGTAACAACATATTTATTATATCACATTCAATCAAATGAAGGAATCCCTCCCCAGCTTTGAATAGCCTTCCTGCTATCAATTGAAGCTGCTGCCCAAACATTCTATCCCTGATTTTTCATAAAATAAGCCAGAGGATCAAGAGTTCCCTATCCAAGAACATTTGAATTGAACTCCAGATTCAAGAACGTCGAATTTAAATATGAGTTAATGGAATCAAATTGGTAATTTAAATATGAGTTAATCGAATTCAACTCAGATTTTTAAAGCCAAATAATGAGTAGAGGTTGCAATTAAGATTTTCCTTCCTTCCACATCTAAACTTCTGTAATGGTGAGTGCCTAGGAGAGAGAGGAGGGCTTGAGATTAGGGAGATCGACAGGGACGAGAAGTGGGGAGATCTCGAGAGCGACTGGATAAGGCGGCGGAAGTGACTCAGTAGCGGGTCGGGCGGTCGGAAGGCGGATTCGAGCAGAGGATCCGCTTGGATCACATGCAGGGAAATGCCTGATGGGCCTGAGCATGTGGACAAATAAGCAACAGGAGGCCCAGTAGCCCATAATATAGCCAGAACCGACGAGCCCATCACATACTGAGAATTAACTCCCTGTCCTTGTAAAGTTTTGCAAACGGGTCCCTCAGTTAATATAGATGGGAAATACTACTTGTACACCCCCCACCGTGAATTTTACCGGTCACTTTGAAGTGACCAGTAAATTAACCCCCATCCTTGAATGGATGGGATGTAGAATGTACACCCCACTTGGGGTGTACAAGTAGCATTGCTCTAGATAACTCATGCATGTAATAATCAAGAAAGAATATAATAAAACTCCCATTTCCCTTCTCTCCTCTTCTACTCTCTTCTCTCTTCTCTCTTTTTTCCCTTCTTCCCCCTTATCTTCTACTCCCTTCCACCTCTCGAGCAGTCACAGATACTGGAGCTGGAATTATCAATTCCCATCATCTCTATTGGGTCACCTCTCAGCTCAGCATCATCAAGGCACCCAAGAATCAGGATCAGTTGGTCATCATCCCTCAAGGCCATATCCTCAAAAAAGCCCCCTTCCGGTTGCTAAGGTCATCTCTCGGGACCCCCTACTATTATCTATAGCCATACCTTAGGAGGATCCTGGGATTGCTGAGAGGTCAGAACCATTACAACTTCGTTCTAATTTCACAATTATGATCGCAATCACAATTTCCTTCGTGTAATATAACTTTCTCTAGCTGCATCCACACAGTTTGTTGCATTCTAATTTCGCGAGTTCTAAGACAAAGAATCGACCGCCAAGATCAAGGGTAAAAACAAAATCCACACAGACGATACACCTCGCAAACCAA
Organism: Tillandsia leiboldiana; assembly: GCA_029204045.2. Classification (NCBI taxonomy): domain Eukaryota; kingdom Viridiplantae; phylum Streptophyta; class Magnoliopsida; order Poales; family Bromeliaceae; genus Tillandsia; species Tillandsia leiboldiana. The sequence continues at coordinate 57,636,422 of CM055060.1, read as the reverse complement.
CTTCTTGCAGAAACAGAATGAAGAATATCAAGAGCAAGAAATCGAGAGAGCTTTGCGAGGAAGCGCTTACTTGGGTTCTTGAAGGACCAGCAGAGGCTCCAGGAAACCGAGCGAACGAGGGCTTCTTGGATGCCATCCCTCGTCTCCTCACCCCATAGCGAGTGGATAATAATAGAGGCGGTGATTGGATTTGGAGCGCAGTTTCTTGAAGCCGAAGTAGGAGCATGGCGATTAGCAGGTGATGAGAGACTTTTATGGGCAATTCATCGAACACCTCGTCGCCTCCTTTTTATAGTGTAGTTATTTATTAACGCGCACTAGCGAGGAGCTCTAACGGTAACTATTCGCCTTATCTCCTCCCCGATGGGGTCCCCGTGTGTGGAAACGTTCCACGTCGTTTGGATGCTCCCGAACCAAACCGCACCCAAAAGCCGCTTTGTTTTCGATCCGCGTTGAACTCGGATCGGATTTATATGTGCGACCGACCCGATATTGATGAGATAAAGGATTCTACAGTTTGGATTCAAAATTCGAACCAAAACTTAGATGCTCGATTTTTTATTTTTTATTTTATTTTTTTATCTTGTGTGTGTTTATAACGAAATATTATGCGGCCACAATTCTTGCGTTGTTAGTTAAAAAAAAATTCCACAGTTTTGTGTTTGGTAACTCAATTTTTATAAAATATTATTCTAAACTATTATTTTTTTAAAAAAAAATATGGCATGTATAATTTTTAATTAAAAAATTATAATTTAGCAATCTATCTATCTATCTATCTTCTATATCATGAATTTTCATATTTTTAAGGTGACGTGGCGCATTCTCCATAGTTTATAATATTTTTAATTTTATTTTTTTTACAATAATTGTTATCTCTCTCACAACCTCTCACCTCCCCTCAATGTCTTCTCTTTTTCTTTAACATCCCTCCCTTCACCTTTCCACATACATACATTGATTAATTTAATAATAATCTCCGCCATATATATTATTAAATTATTGTGGTGGTGGTTACGTTTAATGTTTCAACAAATCATAATTGTCATTTAATAAGTTAATTAAGTATGGTGTTAATTTACATTTTCTTCTTATATGCCATTCCCTTCCCCCAACTCTCCATAGTCCTACCTCCTTTTTTTTTTGTGGAGTTTTTATAGACCCCGTACAAAATGTTTCGGCGGCGTGGTCGTAGCGGTGGTGGAGGCGGTGAACGTGATGGCGGTGGAAACTAAGACGGTGATGGTGGAGCCAGAGTCGTAGGCAATGATTGTGGAGATCGATGTGGCGGCGGCAGCAGCGACAAATCCTTCAATTTGAGTGTTGAATCAAGAGTTTTGGTGGTTGTTTTGGGCTCTGCTGGGGTGATTTTGGTAGAATTTTTCACGCCCTGTTGCTGACATTGCCCGACCAAAGAAACGTGGGAGCGTGCTGCCGTTGTCTTCAAGTGCGTCGCCACCTCGAGAAGTAAAAATCGCCGCCCATTTCTTTTGATTTTTTGTGAGCGATTCTTTACGGAAACATCATACAATTTTTTTTTTTTTTTTTTTTTTGCCTCAGGAACCTATATCAGATTTTTCTATTTGGTGTTGCCGTAAACCATAATGCAACTTTTTTATCTAATACTTTATTTTATCACTTACTATATACATATTTTAATTTTTTACCAATTTTATTTTATTTTATTTTTTTTGCATAAATCGTTAGCGATTTATTACAACGATTAATTTTTTGTCTGCTGATGTATTTCTCTAATTCTCCGGTAAATCGTAATTCAACACATGATTATATTATTGCAAAAGGGCAAGATCCGAGTGAGTGCCCTAAATTTGTCATTTTATTCCGTAATTTGATATTGAATTAATCTATATCGAAATTTTAAAATAATTTATTTATATTATTTAATAAATTTAGTATAAATTTAGCTATAATTATCGCGCGGATCAGTAAATATGAATTAAAATTTCAGATTAACAATGCACCACATTCAAGAAAAAAAAAAAAAAAAAATCTAATCGGGTTTGGTAGGAACCGAAACCCAAAACCCCGACTCTTCGAAGGTACATAACACTTCCCCGCGCCCTCTCGTGCGGGAACGCAAAGAGCACGAAAACACGACGATGGCTTCGTTCCCTTTCCTCGGCGACGCCCCAGTTAAGGTCGAAAAGGAAGAAGAAAACGACGAGAACAAAGAAATAGAAGAAGAAGAAGATGATGATGATGATGAAGAGCATGCGAAGAACGTTGTCTCCTTCGAGAAGCATCGTCCCGCGAAGCCGAGCCATGGCCCATATAAGCGCCCGCTGGGCCGGTCCGTGCCGGGGCCAACGCTCGCCGTGAACCGCCGCCGCCTCGGCAGCCTCCTCGCGCGGCTCGCGCGCGCCCACAACTGGGCCGAGGCGAGCGGCGTCCTGAGCGTCCTCCTCAAGGGGACGCCGCGGGGGAGTTCGCTCCTCGAGGATCGCAGGAACTTCTTGGTAAACCCAAATTGTTTGAGAATTAGGGTTTTTGTGGTTGATGTGATGGTTAGGCTGTGTCGGTTTAGATATCGCAGCTTGGTGATGCAGATGAGGTGTTTGTTGATAGGTCGCAATGGAAATCCAGAAGCGGCTCGGCGGAGGGAGCAACTACCAGCTGAAGATCAAGAAGATGTACGGGGTTTGGATGAGCAAGCTCGCGTGGGTGAAGAAGTGCTCCAAAAAAGTAATAGGTTTTTTTTTTCTATTTATGTTTTTGATTTATTTTCATCTCCATAAGATTGGATTATTGTATTGCATGATCTTCAATTTCAGTTTGTGAAGATGCGAACGAAGTTTTATTGTAGCTTCTAATAATAGGGAAAAGTATTGATAGCTATTTTCCATGGTATTTTCTAGTAAAATTGAATTGTATTTCCAAAGAACTAGATGTTTTGATTTAGTTGTCACACAGTATTTCTTTGCATAGGCAATTAGGAAGATGTAGGCGAGTTATCAATATCCTTTTGAAACTTAGTGTTGTGCAATAATATATTTCATGCGAAAAATGCTATGCTTACCAACAAATTCTGCATCATTCTACAAATTATGAAATTTGATGAATGGATTTCTTTGTTGATCTTGTGAATTATGCCTACCTTTTCACGACACACGCCTTCCTGGAAATCAACTATTGCCTTCCTTGTGCGATTGTAAAATTATATAGAATTTGTTTGTAAGCATAGTATTACTCATTTCTTCCTATGACTGCTTTTTAAGTAGGCACAATTGTGGGCAAAGTGCCTTTCGTAGATTAAGAATATAATGTGGAGACTGGAGTCCGAGATCTCAACCCAAATTTTCTTAAGCCATATATGGTAACTTATTATTTATGTGTTTCATGTCCTTAATCTGTTTTGGTATTGGACAGAGGTGCTTGATTCAGCTGGAGCTGGCTCTTTTTTATCTTTCACAAGGGAATGTTCAAGAGGCACATAATACGACGAAATTGTACGTCTCTTACTGTATTTCAATGATTTCAGTCATTTCATGAAGCATGCCGCTGTAACATGTATCACTTTCTCTCTCTAGTGTTCAAGTAGCAGTTTGAATTTGACCAATATTTTATCTTGGTAGTACGTATAAATACAATGGTAAATGGCTGTTCTGTTTTTTCAGTCTTGTCCAAGATCGTGAGGGTGCAACTGAGCCAACAGTGAACTTGATACATGGGTTAATACTGTACCATCTATGGTATTCCAGCCTCCCTGAGGATATGCAGATTGAGGGCTTCGATATCCAGACATCCTCAGAGGTGAATCATATGGCCTTTAATGATGGTTATGAAGAAGCTTATATGCTGGAAAGTTCAGAAGATCATGATGCAGTTAACATTGAAGATAATAAATTTTCTTCTCACTGTGCATCAGAGAGCTCAATTGGTAATAACAAGGGTAGTTTCATGGATTACAAAAGTGATGCACCATGGAAGCAATCAAATGTTGCTCGTCCTGCAAATGACTTCTATATAAGTGGATCGGAAATGAATGCAGAGAGAGCTGCCTCTCCAAATTTCCACAGCAACTTCCAGAACACCTCCATTTTTCTCACCTGTGGTACGTTTTACTTTCTCTCTGCATTCGTTTTCTTTCTGTTCTTTTGTTATGTTGTTTAAAATGCTATGATTGTGGATTTTTCATTTTGTATTACACCTAATAAAATACTTAATATACCTTAACTGTATCTCATATATAAGTTATTGCTTTTGATTTGTGACTTGAAAAGTTATCTTCATTTTGTCCTTATTTTTCTATTGCCTATTTGTAAGGACTGGACAAAACTTTATTGCCAATACAACTGAAGCATCTTGATGGGGGCCTACAGCAATCCATATATCTATATAGGAAATTAGCGAATGAGAACTACAAAGATGCTGTCAAACATTTGAGACTTGCTCTTCATTCAACACCACCAGTAATGGCCGCCTTGTTGCCTTTGATACAGGTAATGGTCAATTTTGTCTTCATGAAAGCTGAAGTGTTGTCAAGATTTACAGTTAAAATCTTCTTCTGTTATTTCATTTTTGAGCTGAACATGTTCATTTACGTGCTTCAAAATTTTAAATTCTATGCATCTATTGTAGAAAATCCAGTAATTGGAATTGGTGTTGACTGATAGAATTCTTATTGTTGAAAGGTGTTATGAGTGGTGCCACACTCTTGATCAAACAGCTGTTAAGTTAAAATTTGTTTGTTTGGTCTCAAGTATCACTTGGCATAGTTGCAGCAAATTCCCATGAAACATTAAAAAGATAACTATTTATTGTAAAAAGTGGCAAGATTTGGGGGTTCTATCCCTTGCATGTAGCCCCTTCATGAGTCAATATGTTTTTGCATGCACAGATTGGGTTTGTATAATAGTTTGCATGACAATCCATGGGATAATAGATGATACTTATTTTTGAGGCCCATGGAGTTCAACTGATGGAACTCATGATGAAATCTACTCATGTTGCAATTGGCTCTTTCAATATTTTTGGAGTTAAAGCATGATCCATTACTCATCTAAATTCAAGCATGAGTATCTGTTAACTCTTTGTTCTCTTCTTTATAATGTTTCCGCCCTAAAAAAAGAAAGCCCAGCCCTAGGGCTGAACAATGAAAGGAACATAGGAATTTGTCGCTAGGTATTTGGCCAAATAAGACCGTCCATTTCCTATAGAACCTATCACTAAAATACCCCTAGAAGAAGATAGGGCTAAGCGGAGCGAAAAGGGTTTTCCATCTGGCATTCACTCTCATCTTGTCGCACATTCTACTTATGTTGTTTTACTTAACACTTTCTGCATGACTATCTCGACCATAACTAAAGGTCTGTACTTGGTTGTCAGAGATATGTGTAACGTATTGTCCATGGCATATCAGCAGTAATTGGACCAGCAATAGCTGTGATATCAAACTGTTAAGTAACAAACAAAAATGCATGAAATTACACAAAAATGGCCGCCAAAAGCTTAAGAGATACTAAACAGCTAATGTTAGAATAACGGGCTAGGTTGGTTTGTTTGACAGCTAAAAGGCATGTACATTTATTCTGTGATTTAATTATTATTTTATGTCTCATAATTTATAGCTTTTCTTGTGCACTCTGCAGTTACTGTTTTTTCTATTTTCACTTCATGCTTTATATATCTGAGTTTGTGTTCTGGCCAGCTTTTGCTACTGGGTGACCATGTGGAAGAAGCACTAGTAGAGCTTGAAAAATCCTGCCTTAGTTCTACTACAGCAATTTCTTTCAGGTTCGTAGGCAAGCCCTATCCATATTCTCATCATGCTTGCTTTAGAAAGAATTTTGATTTGCCTCTGTAAGGAATATCCATTTATTGTCAATAGAAATGCCTCCTAAGGTCTAGAGTTTTGAGGCCAATGAACCCTAATGACTGTTCGATTTCATCAGGTGGAACTGTTCCACGTGCTTTGCACTTTCTTAACTAAATACGAAGAAAAGGGGAGGGGCGAGCAAAATGGAAATTGCTTAAGGTTAGAAATTATGGAGAAGGCAGGATTCTGTAAAGAAGGGGCTCTATATGGGAAGTGCACATCTAATGCAAAATCATGAAATAAAAACAAAATCAAGTGGATCCCATATGTTGAAATCAAAATGTCAAAGAGTCGGGAAGTGTAAAGTTATACGCCAACTATTTAAATCGTATGGAGAGTCAGAATGGATTGAGCTTCTATACTTCAAAATTTGCTATTATGTTATTTTTTCTGTAGTGTGCTTTTTTAGGAATCCTGAAAGTGTTACAATAGTTTGCCTTGCTCATTTGCAAATATAAAGTTCCAATTACTCTTGTTAAAATATTTTATAATAATAATCATCCATCCTACAGATTAAGGGCTAGGCTACTGGAGTGTTTCTACAGCAATCAAGCCACAACAATTTCTAGTTGCTACGAGGATGCTCTGAAAAGGGATCCCACATGCATATACACATTGGAGAGGCTAATCAAAATGCACAAAACTGGTTTGCCTGAAACCTGAATTTTGACTTTTGTGCAAGCTTTGCTTTAGTTCTTACTTGGTATTAGATTTTTCATTTACTTTAAGATTAAGAAGAATTATTTACATGCACGGAAGTTATGGTTGTAAATATGATGTCCTACTGTACTTTTTGGCTGTCATATAGTCATCAGTGAGTGTGAAACAGAAGAGCTCTGTTCAATGGTGTGATGTAATATCATGTTGCTAATCACTAGATTAATCCAGCTTTCAGTCATTCTGGGGTTGTGACCTGTGTTTTGCTTTTTGACTGGATGGAATAACAGATCTTTCAACTGGTGTAATATTTAGTTGTTTGTAACAGTTCAGTTTAATTCAGTGATTACGTAGTGTAACTATGTTCGAAGAATATTTCTCACCTTTTTTTTGGGTGAAAAACCCTCTCAGGAAGTTACAGCACTATACAACTAATGGAGATGATAGCTTTGCATCTTGATTCTGCTAATGGGAAATCTATCATATGGGAAGAGTTTGCATCATGTTTCCTCAAACTACTCACTGCTGGAATTTCTGACTATGAAGATTGTATCTCAACGAACATACAGGGAGATTTTACCAACATAATATCTTCTAACAAAATACCTAAAGTGTTCACTGTGGGTCATGCAAAAGAGACATGGAAGGTTCGTTGTAGGTGGTGGGCGAACCGTCATTTCAGTAAGAACGCCTTTCTAGCCGAAATTCAAGCTGGTAAGCTGTTTCTTTTGGGGTATTTTAAGTTGTGCCATTTATGAAGCCTCCTCTGTATGTCATTATACTTATCTTTGGGCAGAAGATTTGATTGAAAAGCTAATCTGAAACTAACATTGGCTTGGTACATCAGGGGAATGGAAGCTTTTAGCTTCCAAAGCTGCTAGTGCTTCTCACCTATATGGGCCTAAATTTGAGTATGTCAAAGCTGGCGAGAGTAGCCTTGAGGAGGAAGGAGGGGCCGATCTGATTAAATTCCTGCGGACACACATCCTAAATTCAGTTAAATTACATGAAAATTTGGAAGGTGACAGTTCAAAGAAATGAAGAATTGTGCAAAGGTGGATGAAATTATTTGCAGATCCCAACAGATTAAATTTAATTATTGTGGAGCAGTATGGGGACCAAGCACTGTTTCTATGGAGACCTGTGGGACATAATTGGTCATCGCCACCTTCCTCTGCACCCATCTGAGGCAGCTTGTTGCTTTTATGGTGCAACTACGCATATTGGTATGATATTGTATAATTTGCAAAAATTGAAAAAAAAAAAAAAAAAAAAAAAGTATATAATTTGCAATTAGTTATCGTTCTGGGAAAGCTCTGCATAAATATGAATTGCAGATGGAAAGCAGAAGAGAATTCTGAAAGTTTTTATGCAGGTATGTTTGTTATTCTCTCTGATCGGGATTTGAGTGTACAGGCCACAAAACTTAACCAAGCAAAACATTATCAGAAACTTCTGACACAGGATGGGGTTATTCTGATAGAATCATGCCAATGTTGTCAACTTTTTTTAAGTAGGATATTAGAACTGTTTCACCATCACCCATCAATAGAACCTTTGTAACAAGTTTCATTTTTCATTTAAATTTGATGTACCTCATCAAAACCTTTGTAATGAGTTTAATTTTCTTCTATATTCTGTTTACCCCATCAATCGAGACCACCAGATGAACGAGTTATGATAGAGATATTTTATCATTTACATTTAGTTTGATGCGTGGATAGTTTAACTTCATATTGAAAAAAAAATCTCAGGCCTGTGCTGCATTGAAACAAAACCTTTGTAATGAGTTCAATTTTTCTTCTATATTCTGTTTACCCCATCAATCTAGACGCCAGATGAAAGAGTTATGATAGAGATATTTTATCATTTACATTTAGTTTTATGCGCGGATAGTTTAACTTCATATTGAACAAAAATCTCAGGACTGCTGCATTGAAACGTCAAACTTAGAAGAAACTTTATATTGCTTCTAGAAACTTCTAGAAACTAAGTGTTTATAACCTGTCAAATTAGATAAATTTCTTTAACTACTAAACTAAAACATACATAAACAAGTATTTTTTCCTTTTGGAAAAAAAAAAAAAAAAAAAAAAAAAAAAAAAAAAAAAAAAAAAGCACAGTACATTACCGGGCTGCATACATTTTCATCGCATGAGGGATATGACAAGTTAGATTAGATCATACCCGCCTGATCGTCCAGAAAATGTGATAATCAATAGCTGTGTTTCCAATTGAATGCATAGGCGCAGAGCACTAACAGAGAACAGAGTTTAGTAATCAGAACAACTTTCTTACTGATCGCAAGAATTCTTAACACCTAAACCTTCACACAAGGTTTCTAGCGACACCAAGCACATAACATTAACAATAAGCACTTTCGCCAGCCCAACTGAACTACTGGAATCAATGCATAGCAAGACATACCATACAAAAGACCCGAACATTTGAGTTTTACTTCGCCATACAAATGATACTCGTTTAAGTTAAAACCAAATTTAATTTCTCAAAAGTCTGTTTTCTACACTGTACAGTCTCATCTAGACAGCATTGAAGAGCTACCTTGGCATAAATAGTGTATCTCCTCGCACGCCCTGTTTGTATCATAACTACCTCTTCCGTCTTTTCGACTCAACCTGCGAAGAGAAATAAAAAGATACCAAGAAGAGATTGTCCGTGAAAGTGAGGAGCATTCATGTTTCCGCCAAAAAAAAAAAAATATATATATATATAGTTACTTGGCAACCTAACTAGCACAATACTTCTACAAAGTGGGAAAATTTATTAGCTGAAACTGCTAAGACAACACTGCTGCGCAAGATTTTCTACTCCCTTAATCAGGATAATGAATTATAAACTTGTAAGATTGCAGTTAAACTTTCGTATACTAGATTAGCATGAGATCCTTGGCTTTATACTAGTATAGATAAAAGCCTCAGAGAGAGAGGTTTTTCTTCTTTTTTCTTTAGTAGATTTTACCAATAGAAAAATGTAAATAGTAAGTCAATCATATGCAGGGTGAAAGAAAGGAATAGATTATAGAAGAATGCTACTTGTACACCCAAAAGTAGAGTGTAAAAATCTTGTGCCCACACATTCAAGGGTTTAGAAATCCCTTTTAGTTTTTTAATGTTAAAAAAAATCGATAAGACCAGTGAAAAAATATTGGCCCTTGGATAGGTAGGATCTAAGATTATTCAGCTCATGAAACAGATTTACACCCGCTTTTTGGGTGTAAAAGTAGAGCATTGCTCTACATTATATTACTCACCTTAGGCTCGGAATTCGGTGAAACAGGAAATGCATTTGAAGGCTTTTTAGCATCATCTTCCGAAGTACAATCTGAACACAGGAAGTGATCCAATTTTTTGGCCTCTTCAATAGTCATGCCCATACAAGACGGATGAAACCTGCACCAGGAGGTACATTATACATCAAATTGCAGAAGGAAGGAAAAAAAAAAGAAGTATAAACAGAAACATAAGAAGCAAGTAATATAAAGCATAGATAAAAATATGATGAACTTTTCTTCCAAAGGCATTCAAAAAGGGATGGGGGTATTTAGTAACAGTTTATGTTAAATACATTGCCCAAAAATAGAAATAAGCATACAAAGATGAAAGACTACCGTAACCATGACAGCAGCATTGCCACTTAAAATAAAAAGTAAAACTGCATCAAACAAAGGAAAGATTTTACATTCTCAGTAGAACATATCGAAACAGAAAAAGTAAATAGACAGGAATCAAAAAAAAAAATGCAAAGCAATTCTTCAGTTTATTAGTTCTATCCTAATTATAGCACTCAAACTTGCAATTAGCATCTAGCAAGTAAGGATTGCTAGTCGCTCTTCAGTTCTTCATAAATCCTTATCTTTGTCAAAAGCAGCATATAGTCATCCAAATTTCACCAGAGAAACAGAACAAGGGCACAATATTTTATAAATGTTTCCACTGAAATAAAAGATCAGGAGTAAAAAAAGAAAATTCAATTCACAAGGCAAAAGCAAAAATGAATCCTGCAAACTTTTTGAGGACAACAGTTCACCAGGCTAACTCGAATTAATAGTGGAGAGCTTTTTTGGGTAGTATATAGATTGGTGTCTTAACGTACAGAATTACAAACAGAAGCATCATGAGATTGTCAAAAAAAATTTCGGGATTCATTAATCACGTCTTGTGTATCAGTGCATCGAGACCTTAAGAATCAGGAAAGCAAGCAATATAATCAGCCCAGTGACACAGTTCCAGTCCAGACATAATAACATCAGCAATATCAAAAAGCAGGACTCCAGAATGCTTTAGAGAAGCACATGCACCGTGGGGGAAAAAAAGAACTAAGAGAAAAGAAAAGAAATTCATTTCAGTATTCAAGAGAACACAATCCTTGCGGCAAACACTCAAGAAATTGCTGCACCGATTCCAAAATGGCATGAACTAATAAACAAAATGCACGAAAGAGAGGTCAAGTGATTTGCTTAAGAAAGGTATAATCAATCCTGTGGCAAGTGGCGACCAAAGAAGAAACAGTGCATGCCACTACAACAACAGCTCCATTGCTGCAGAGAGTGCAACCAAAGAATCCAAATTTTACGTTACAAGCAGCAATGCAATTAAAGCAGTCCTAACTATGGATAGTATCAACTACAAGTTATATTATTCCAATCATCAAAGAAGATTTACCAGTCCTTGCATCCCTCGCACTGCACCATGAGGTCATCCGGATTATAGGGCATCTCACACTTACAGTACCTACACCATCAAAACAACATCCAACCATAAGATAGCATCAAAACTCAAAAACACGAAACACTCAAGTAAATAAGAAGAAGAAGAAGAAGAAGAGAGAAAGAATCATACACGGCGACACGATCGGGAGTGAACCCGCCGGTGGCGGCCTTGTACTCGAAGCGGCAGAAGTAGTCCTCGGCCCCGACGTTCTCGAGCTTGGTGTAGTTCTTGAAGGAGTGGACCGTGCACTTGCCCTCGATGGTGTGGGCGCTCTGCACGTCGTAGTGGTCAGACAAGAAGAGCTCCTTGGCGCCGTGGAACTGCCGCCGACCCCCGATCGACTCCTCGGGGCGATAATACCAGCGCACGCGCACCCGCACATTGTTCCGGTGATCCGCCTCGATCTTCTCGACCCGCGCAACGTACGGGGGCTTCTCCGAGTCGGAAGGGCGCATCAGGACACAGTCCCCCACTAGAAACACCCCACCCCACCCCCACCAAAAAAACGCACCAAAAATCTCGGTTTCTTCGTCTAATGTTGCATCTACGATCAAATATACGTGAAACGAGGTAGATGACGAGGGATCTAGTAGTACCTTTGACGATCTTGTTGGTGCCCTTGATGGTGTAGGAATCGAGGTCCCTTTTCCCAGGCTTGGTCTTCGCCATCGCCTAGCTCTCACGATCGCCTTCTCAGCTCAGCTCCGACTATGTAGGGTTTGTAGGAATGATGGATGGGGGGTGGTAGTGAGGTTCGCAGCAGCGATGGAGAGAGAGACCGAGGTCTGAGAGGTTAGAAACCCTATGGTGAAGAGAGAAAGAGGAAGAAGAGGAGGAGAATGGAAACCCTAGGGGGAAGAGAGAGAGAGGAGAGAGGAGAGAGGAGAGAGAAAGAGAGAGAGAGAGTGAGGGGACGAGAGGTTGGCTACTTAGCTTCCGACAAGCTGGGCCAGGAGGTAGGATGGATGAGCCCGGTCCACCACGTCATCAGTGAACAGGAATTGCAAACAGTTTTTATTTTATTTTAGTTTATTGTCCAAGTGTTGGGGGGGCGGGGGGAAGTTGGGATGCTCTTTATCATTCATTACGGGACGGAAAGAAACGGAACGGGTAACGAGTGGGCGGGGGAGCCGACGATGATACTTACCGTGGTACCAAAATCGCGCTTTGTCCGTTTCTTCTTGTGATTACGACCCGTTCCCGGGCCTTCCGGGCTTCGTGATGGATCTCGTTCGTTGCTCCGCTGCTAGATTTACCCGGACCTGGTCTGATCGATCCGCACAACATGTCTCTCTTTTCCATTCCTGGCGCCCACAAAAAGCAGTGATTATAAACGCTGTCTGTATCCATAGTTATTTTAGTTTGATTAGTGACTGTGTTAGTTCAATCTAAAGATACGGCGTTTGGCAAATCTCAAAAAAGAATAAAAAAAAAAAGGAAAAAAAAGAAAAAGGAAAACATATTTGAGTAAATTTCTGCACTCGACTTAATAGATGTGAAGTGTAATTGGTCGTACGAATCCAACGGTCGAAGAGGGGTCCCCACTTGTTTGGAAAGTGAATGGCCCAACTATTGCAACCCGAGAGTTTAAGCAGGAGAGATTTGTGCTCAATTCTATGGCAAAATCTGTGTACGAAGATTACGCGGCTAGTGGAATATTTAAAGCATTGCTTTTGTACGCGCTTCTTTAGACCTGCACCACACTGCTTCTCGAACGCTTTACACATTATTCACTAACTTTTGATTACTCGAATGTTGTAGCTATAACTGGGAAACACAAGAATACATGGAATCAGCTATAAACACTCCTTTATAAATTATCCATCGTAATGCTGCGACATACTCATTTCCCTTCTTATAAGAGAAATATCACAAATTTACCTCAACAGATCAACTTATTCGTAGCGTACACATTTCATTACACGATTTCAACCAGCCTATAAAGTAAACAATCTGGGTTTCTGGTAAATAAGCAAGCATTGTTAAGGCATAAAGTCAACGAGCATTGAGTACATCAATCCCCCGGCTGGTCCCAAGAGCTAATTAATTTTAAGCACAAATTTCCAACAAATAGACTAATTTTTGTCCAAATCACCATCAGACAATGTTAACCCCGCTTTAGGGAGTGTGCAGGAAACCTGTAACTGTTGATTTTGAAGGCCAATGCTTAATTAGTGGTCAAATCATTAGGATAAGCAAATATAAATTAATTCATCGGGAGAGAGGGACCGTTCCCCCCAACAGCTGCAAGAATTGTGGATTTAGGGGATTTATTAAGAGATGTAGACTAACAAGATCTTAAAATAATGGTACATAAGTCAAATTTATCCAAGCCTTTGCTTTTGAGTCAAAAAAAACTCCATGAGAAAAGAGGGAATCAGAAAAAATCGGAGTGAGAAAGGAGCTAAAAGAACGTAAGGTACCAAACATACAAGTAAGCGGGAAAATAGCCAAAAAAAAAAAAAAAAAGAAAAAAAAACAGGCACAGAAAGGGTATGTATGTTACAGGAAGATCCAATTCCCTTTACAATCTATACATAAGAAATAGATACACAGCTCAAATTGCAATAGTGGGACAAAGACGAAAAGACTCACCAGCTTCTGCAGATTAAGTTGGTGGGATGGGTAGAACAAAGGACTGTTGAGTTATTATAAGAGTTTCTGATCATAGAAAGCCATCTGAAGCTGCTTCACAAGGTTGAGCCACGCGCCAACACTTTGCCCATCAACAGTCACCCAGTCCACAGCTGTTGCCGCCGGCTGCTCCCACCACTCATCGACCTGCATAATATTCCTTTTGTCAAACATACGAACTAATTATCGCAATCCCATTCAGAGGAAATGGATTGTCATCTACTAAAATTTACCCTAAGATGGAAAGCCCAAGCCCAAATGGTTAATCCAAACCAGTTGACCTAATGAAATTTCATTTGTTTCTAATCAATTCACAAAAGAAGTTTTCAATTTTCAAATTCTTCAAATTCAAATTTTGGCTCAGCTGAGTAAAGGTCTGCTAGAGACCTAACCGAAGTGAAGCAAAATTCGCCATCAAACAGCAAAAAAAAAGAGAGAAAGAGAAGGGCATTAAGCAAAATTATTAAGCAGATACCTCACAAAAGAACAAATATATGGTTCGAGATAGTAGCCACATACCAAGCCCCTGACTCGTTGGCAATCCTCCAAGCATCTTTCAGCATCTCGAACAGCATTGCTGAGCTCCGGCAACCATCTCTCAGTAACAACTTTCTCTTGTTCACCAGCCAACTTCAGACAATAATTGGCAATCCTGTGAACAGGAAAAAAAAAGGCAGGGGGGGGTTTAATGAAGAAGAACTTCATCATTAGCAGAATCATAACCAAGATGCAAACTGTTTCATAAGACCATGCAGTCTGCTGGAAAACAAGTCAGACTTAACGGTTAAAGAGGTTATACATATCCAAAATCAGTGTCTTCAAAAGCTTTAGGGTTCATATCAAATACCCTCATGCTGGGTGAATATAATAATGTTCCTTATCCACCACAAGGGACGAAATATCAAGACACCAAGTTACCTCTCATATTCTTGTTGCACACGGCGTGCATGGTTCAACAATACACGATCATTTTCAACAAGGTTCCTCCTTCTATGAACAAGATTTATTGCTTTGGACAAATCCTCTAATATGCTAGCCTCGGAACCACGAGGCTTTAGACAGAACTCTAGGGACTCTAGAACTGATGCCAGGCCAGCATCAGAGCCTTCTGTACCTACAGTCATTACATAAATTGAATCTGAAAAAACATATTCATGAAGATATTTTCAACAATTTCACTACTAAAATACTTATAATATTAAAGAGTCAAAGAAACTACTCAGGAACACTGTTATTTGTCATAAATCTTCCATATAGCAAGAATGCCAGAAAAGAGAACAACACTGAAGCAGTTAAATAGATAGCATAATACCAACCAAAATGCGTTGATAAAACAAGTGCAGGTGTCATTGCATTCAGGATCTAAATGTCAAGATAAAAAGCATTCTGTGATAGGTAAACACATGGCATTGTTATTATTCAAAAGAAAAGTAGAAAAATCCATGTAACATAGGATAAGGTTAGTTGTACTGTTTTGTTATTGTTTACCCTGAGCATCGCCTTTCTCACTCTTCTTATTGTAAATCACTACAAAATTACACCTTTGTCAACATGAGGTTTGAAAGTTTCATAAGGAGCTTCTTTCATAGTCCAGAAGTTTGCATCTGAGGAAAGAGGGGAAGGGAATACGGATGGCTTTGGAATCTTACATTTAATTTTGAAGAGTCATGCTGAATGGATTTTATTCTGTAAGACTTATGAAAACCAAAAACCAAAAATCAGTACGCAAAAAATAAGCATAAGCAAACTAACCAGGATTACACTGGAGAGCAGCAGAAATCCGACAAATAGACGGAATTGCAGATGGATCTCTTGCACCGGCTCTTGCAGTTAACATAGCAGCATTCTTTTCAGCAGCTGCAAGCGCTTCTGCTCCTGTAGCACCATAAGCACCCACAGCCTCCAAAAGTGCCTGTTATATGAAAGCACAAAGAATTATTTTACATTTGTAGAAGATGACCTCAATCATGGCAGTAAATATATTCTGCAAGTACAATACACTATGATCAACCAAAAGGCAAGAGGAAAAAACAAAGAAGTTCAAGAAAAATATCTTACCTGGCAGCCTTAATCTTCTAATCCTACTTACATTTAATATCAAAGAAATTCAAGGACAATATCTTCATTGAAAATTTCTCAAAACATCAAAATAGCCTAGATGAAGGAGAAGGAACCTCACTCCGGATATTCCTGTAATTAAGCTTTTAAAGGAGTTCATAATCTTTTTAATATTATATTCAGATAAAACAAAAAAAAACACTTTTCAATCAGCATTACAAAGCTATATGACTTCTTATTACAGTTACTGACCTGTGGAGTTGCCGGCAACATGTATAAGCTATTATCCAAACTTTGGTCGAAGGCAGAAAGTTCCTTCTCGATGAGATCCTTCGCATTAGTTGACATCTCCACCACGGAAGTGCATGCTGGAATTATAGTCCTTGATGCATATTCTCTGGCAGCTAATGGTTGGTGGTCCCAAAATGCTGATGCATCCTACAAAGTAAAGAGATCATTGTAGAATCCCTTGGATGACATGAGATAAACAACAACAAATAAGATTGTTCATTTGCTGATAAGTGAGGCAACTTTTCGTACAAATTCCAAGAAAGAAGGCGAATCATTTGTAACAAAAGTTTAAATGCCACAAAAGGTAACTCACGGTAGACGAGCCCAACAGTACAAAATTATGAGGCTACCACAGAGTAACAACATTTCTATGTTCATGCGCAATGTAAATGTAAATGCCATTTCTTCCATTATTTGGCTTTTGCTCTGGCTTCTGATAGCAGGATAGTGGTGTTCTAATATTCAATTAACTGCTCCACATTTTACTACTCGTGACCCAAAAATGAAAGAAATATAACCGAACTAACCATGTTGGACCGAAGAAGAGCACTGTAAATGCATTCAAGTTCTGATCTACGAGAATCAAATTCTTCTATTTTCTTCCACTTCTTCTTCAAGGAATCTTCTGCCTCTTTCCACTCAGCGCATAACTTATTCAAGCGTTGCACCTCAGATGTTAATGTAGTCAAGCTCGCCCTCAATCCAGCAACCTCTCTTTCCTTGGACCAAACATCTAGCTGCATACAGAAAATCATCAAGCACAGAAGGAGGCCATTATCAATATCACATGGTAGAATTAACCAGCTATATGTAAACCTATTATATCACTAATACACAGGCATCAATAGCCTATGAAAGACGCATGCAAGACTTTTCCTGCGAATGAGGTAACAATGCACTGGCATGCACCACCAACTAGGCAACTTGGTATACCGGCGGAGCTGTGTAGCTCAGTATTTTAAGATTCAACATAACTAAGGAAAAAGGATCATAGTTTTATAGTGCAAAAAAGCTAGGAACATAAAAAAAAATTGACTTAAATATATATGGTGAAAGTTATGTATGATAGGCACCAATTATTTTTAATTCCAAAATGAAAATAAACATATAATATTAATCTACAGAAAAAGAACAAAATAAGATGAAATAAAGTCCAATAGTAAGATAATTAAATATTTTTGCTGCCTTAACACTGTTTTAATGAGTACCTCCAAATGTCTGTTGTTGCCCAAGTTATGTGAAGCGCTCCCAGCAGGCAGCTTCTGAGATGTAACCAAGTCACTGCCTCCGTGTAAGCGTTTCAAAAGCTTTTGGCACAAGGCTTTAGCTTCAGCAGCCTTGTTCAATGCATCTTCAGTGGCTACAAATTGTTGCACATGTGCTTTCTGTAAAGAAGTAGAATATGATGTTCACTCCAACATCACTTGCTTTTATATGAAGAAAACATTCATAAGGAACCTTTCAAATGCATACCTATCAGCAGAAAAAATGATGATGCTATTTGAGTCCTATCAAAATGGTGAAGTAATCATTAAAGAATTTGTTTTCCCTGTAGTCTATAAGGATTTGATATATAAGCAGAAGTTTCATATATGCCAGATAAGAAAAGGAGAGATCCTTGTAAGCACTCAACGAAAGGAAGTACAAGATTGAAGTCACTCAAAAGGGAAAGATATTAAGAACGAAATAAAGATAGCATGATTCACAAAGCTCTAACATATTAATATTTAAAACTGTCAGGGCAATTTGATAATTTTTTGTGAAATTGTGAGGACTAATGTACATAATGCACTACATTCTAAAACATATTATAACAAATTGTACAGCACTTAACTCATAAGATCCATATTACTGAACTTGCCAAACTAGATTCAAAGAAGAACAGATAAGAAGTCAAGGTGGGAGGACTCTTTATAGCTTTTCCAAGAAAACTCTTTAGTGATTCCAAGAGCTAAAATTGAGATGGATTGCAATAAAACTAGAGGGAAGAGGCGAAAAATGAGAGCACTGAAGGCGTAAAAGCTGCCTCGCAGGACCAAGTGTAACTATAATATGACAGCTTTTCCAAACAACAGAATACCCATTATATGCTGGTTCAGAGATAGAGTTGGCGCACACACAAAAAAAGGGTAAAATAGAGAGATTACTTGTCTTTCAAGAAGCTGATTATAAGTTCCCTTAGTTGACAACTCTGATCCAGACTTCCTGTTGCCATATATCTGATATGGTAAGGGCGAACTCCCATCAGGAGATGCAGCATCAATTACTGTATCATTTTCATACTTGTATCTACAAGAAAAAGGCGATTACAGCTACTCAGCAGACAATCAGTCAAATAATAACTATTAACTAAACTAAACAAGGAATGTTACGTAATAAGATGTCTATATGCCATGTAAGCAGTACACCACATATACAGTAAGAATAGCAAGGGCAAACAGCAAAAACCACAAATTTGGACAAGGAACTTACCTCGCATAAGGCATTAACTTCACAACACTACAAACTTCTTAACCTATATTAACTATCGAATAACAGGTAAGTAAGAGAAGTCACAGCCTCACATGGTGAGCATCAGATTGCTTTCTTTATGCTATTTAACTGGAGGAGAAAGAAAGAGACATGCGTATTGCACCCGACCCAACATTTCACTGCTAATAGACAGAAAAATCATCATAGCATGCAAAATCAAGAGTACAATCACACTGTCATGCATAAAAATATTTTTAGAAAACATATATTGGCTTAGTTATGATTAACATTCACCAAGATGCCTCTACCAAGAACGTAAATAAAAAAGAAAAAGACAATAATGAAAAGAAATATTCTTCAGTGATACCTTAAGAGTTCTGCATCAGCTCTGATGTCAATCTTCTCTGTTTCTCTATGAATAAGTGTCTTAACATGCGATGTGTACAGAGTAATCGACTGAAGCAGCAGTGAAGGGTTCTTCAGTGCATCTGTTGCTACTGCTTTAACATCTTCAGGTATTTCACCTTCCAAATCAATACCCAACTTCACAGCATCTAACTGGGAATTCACATTGATACCACTCCCTTCGTATGCTGGGAAAGTATTATGGATAACTTCAGTCATACAACCAGCAAGTGTTTCACATGCCTTCCGTATATTTCTTTCCTGTGCGGTCTCTATAAGAACTAGATCATCTGATAGCCTGCTGCCCTTGACAGTCGAGTAAACTGCTTCCTTCTCGATATGCACTTGGAGATCCTCAGTTGCATCAGCACCACTTGCATTCAACCTACGAATATCCCTTGCCTGATTCACATACTGATGAAGACGCCTTTGGTATTCAGCAAATATTTTAGCTGCCTCATCACTTTGCTGGTCATACGCCTCAAGCATTACCTGTTTGTGCCTAATTTGGTGAAAGAAAAAGTAATGAACAATATGAACACCATATAATACGAGGTATAAAGGACTAAAAATTAGTTCTACTTCTCCGCATACTACACAAATACATTACATTAGAAGTACATTTTATGAAGTTCTTGAATTTTTTTTTTTTTTTTTGTCATCAATTTCAAATGTCATAATAACACAGAGATTAAGAAACTCACGAACTCACAAATCTCACTGTCAATCTAATAAAAGAACTCACAATTAAGTTCCACTAGAAAGTATATGAAATCATCAATTCCTCCATCCCGACATCTGACAATAACCAAAACTAAAGAAAAACTCAATAATAAGATGAGATTGCGCATTCCACTACTCCGATTTCAGAATTTTGAAGAAGAAGAAGAAGAACAACAACTCTCATGATTTACCTGGCGTTGGACCTCTCGTCGAGCATCCGCTTCCGCTCGGATTCCTCCCTCGCGGCCTCCGTCATCCGCGCCCGCAGCTCCTTCCGCTGCCTCCTCACCACGCTCCGCAGCCGCTCTGCCTCCTCCTCCGCCAGATCCCTCTCCCTCGCCGCTGCCTCCCGCGCCTCCTCATCGCCGACGATCCCCCCTCCCCTCCTCCGCCGCGCCGCCGCCGCCGCCGCCGACTCCCCCGCCGCGCCGTGCACGAGGATGTTGCGCCGCCCCGTAGCCACCGTGCGCTCCGAGCGCACGCGCTGGAGGAGGAAGCTCCACACGGGCACCATGTTGCCGCGGCAGATCTTGCGGAGCTGGTCGGCGGAGGGGGGCGGCGAGGGGTACCCCATCTCCTTTTGGAGCCACTCCACGATCGCCTCCGGGCGCGGCGGAGCGGAGGAGGCGGCGCCGGAGCCCTGCATAGCCGCGTCGGGGAGGGGGAGCACCGGATCTCAGCTCGCCGCAGATCGGAGAGAGAGCAAGGAGACAGTGAGGACGAGGGGGGAGCGGGAAAAACCCTAGGTAGGTGGGGTTGGTTTGGCTTTTTGAACTCCGCTGGGTCTCGCTCTACTCTCCGCTTTTATTTATTCAAACAGCTCATTGTGTTACCATGAACCGGATTTCCATAAATTGTACAATATTTTAAATATATATATACACTAAAAATTATACATTTTACACAAAACCTCTGTCAAAATAATATATTTTCAAAAAACTTATGACTTAGAAAAAATTAGTTTTTTAGTCATTATGAATCATATTAGCTTTGCATATTAAATAACTATAATTAAATAATCTGGTGCACCAGGTGCAGGCAACTATTTTTTCCCTGGGCGGCTTTGTGGAGGGTGATCGAAATGTTACCGAGATGCCGGCCAAGTGTAACGGTCCAGTAACTGTAGCAAACAAAAAGTACATACATCAGTAACTCCTTTACTTTCTTTTCTTTTTGTAAGAAAAATACTAAATTAATGCATCGAAGAATAATATTTAAATCCTCAACCAACCCGTTGTAAAAAGAAAAATGCAACAACAACCTAAAAGGGAAAAAGGAAAAGCCAATCGCCTTTTGTTAAGGTATCGTTCGGTAACGGGATAAGTCAGAACTAGCTATTCTGGGGATAGGTATAAAGTACGGAACAAGAGCGAAAAAACGTTTGGTTCGGTGGGATAGGTATAAAGTACGGAACAAGAGCGAAAAAACGTTTGGTTCGGTTCCAGGAATAAGAGATTTTGTGTTTGGTATGAGAATGAGGAATAAGAAGAATAAAGAGGTTGTGATGATGAGAGTGTATTGGGAAGGAAAAGAGAGAGAGGAGAGAGAGGGATTTGTGATGATGAGAGTGTATTGGGAAGGAAAAAAAAGAAAGGAGAGAGAGGGATTTATGATGATGAAAGTGTATTGGAAGAGAAAAAAAAAAGGAAGGAGGGGTAGTTTGGTAAAAAAAAAAAATTATAAAATAATAGATAAGAACTGTTGTTCCAACTTATTCTGCTTGTACTAGAACTACTGTACCGAATAATTCTTGGTGCGTTTGGTATAATAAGAAGAATAAACCTTTTATTTTTTATTCTAGTCCCGAAACAAAGGGTGCCTAAGAAAATCCATTCAAAAGTAATTAGCAGGGCATAAATACAAGAAAAACAAGAGCGCAAAAAGTGAGAACATGAAGTAGTCGAAAAAGGCACATGCCGCTGAACCCCGCTCATGGCTCTTCGAAGAACTCTCCATCCGATCCTTAATCTACAACACATCGCCGCCTCAATCAAGAAATAAAAAAAAGTAAAGTGCAAGTTGAATCAAAAATCGATTCGAGCGAGATTGATCGTTAAATAGAAGGAGGAATCGGACCTCTTGATCTTGGATGGAACAGATTAGGGATCGGGGGCGTATCATTATACCCAAAACCCTCATCTATTGATCAAATCGAGAGAAAGAAATAGGGATCAACCTCAAAGAACACTAAGAAGGGAGAGAGAAGAGGGAAAGGGGTTTCGCTTCGCATCGGTGTTGTTGCGAATTTCGAACGTTCGCGCTGCTTCTTTGTTT
The DNA here is from genome assembly GCA_029204045.2 of Tillandsia leiboldiana. Lineage (NCBI taxonomy): Eukaryota > Viridiplantae > Streptophyta > Magnoliopsida > Poales > Bromeliaceae > Tillandsia > Tillandsia leiboldiana. The sequence continues at coordinate 57,614,342 of CM055060.1, read as the reverse complement.
TATATTTATAGAGAAGGGTTGAATAGTGGTTCCGCGTGTCGGGTTCGGATGGAGCCACGTCGGGCCGGGTTAATCAGCGCTTTAAGAAAACCCAGTCCAATAAGCGGCCCGACCAAGGCCTTTTCAAGTCATAAACCTATTGGGCTTAAATGCTTCGTTCTACTCTAGGCCCATTAAAGAAAAATATTTGGAGCAAATGGATTCTTATTCTATTTTTTGCCCCTCGCTTATCATTCAATTCGTAGCGTGTCAGGATAGGATTAAGAGAAGGAAGGATTCCTCGCCTCCCCTTCTATTTAGGTGGGGGTGATTTTTTTTTTTTTTTTTTCTTCTTATAATTACTTTTGGTCATCATTTACCACTCAAGAACAGGTAGGGACATAAGCTTCCTTAACTCGGATTTTTTTTGCATTTCTAGTCAACGATACATTTGAGTCATGCATCTCACTTTAAATAAAAATTTATAATTAATTTTGTTACTATTTTAGTTTAAGTTACATCAGAATAGTAAAGCACGGTTCAGATAGGGGCTACATCAGAATAGCTTAAGATGCTGCTGGCGGGATCACTTTAGGGGCCGGAAATGATGCTGTGCAGTGGAGGTGGGACGATAAGAATATTTTCTCCGTTAAGTCTACCTACTCGATGCTTAGTGACGGAGATACAAGGGAATCCGATAACTTGGCTTGTATTACACGAACATTTTTTGTAGCTTCAAATTATGCGTGCAACCAAATTTTCGACAAGGCATGTCAACTCCTGATCAATTTCAAGCGCAAAAACTGCATTAATCACATTGTTTAAAATAATTCGCTACCTACCCGCCCTAGCTATCATAAGAATCTCTAATCTTTTTTTCGTTTTTTTTTTGAATTATAGCAATACTAATATGTTGTTGCACCGTCGACGTAACAGGGTGGCATATTTCTGTCTAGAGCAAAGCTGCTGTCTCAGTAATTAGTTAAATCACTCTGTTTGCCAGCTTATATATATTTGCAAAAATCGCAATCATATAGTTGATCAGTCTAAAATATCTACTTCTATTAGGTAACACTATTCTTTCTTACATAATGATGATTTATATTAGGAGCTTAAATATTATATATCCTCAGAATCAAGTAGGTAGTTCGCCCAAATATGTACGTACTTTGCAAAAGAAATTTGACTTCATATATTAACTGTGAACTTTGAAAACAGCATTTCCCTCGCTTATATCGTGCATAAACAAGGAACTTAGAAAAGGATATGCCACCCATATATATATATATATATATATATATATAGAGAGAGAGAGAGAGAGAGAGAGAGAGAGAGAGAGAGAGAGAGAGAGAGAGAGAGAGAGAGAGAGAGAGAGAGAGAGAGAGAGAGAGAGAGAGGCATGCATTTTCGGTAAATTCGCGTGACATCTACAAAGGGTACAAGAGAAACTTATAAATTAGAGCATAATTTAGGACTCTATAATTATAACCTACACTGTCCCAAAAGTACAGAAACAATAATATTAATATATTGAATGTGGCTCACGTGATTTATTTAAAGCGATCTCTATCAATACAGTCGATACGTTTTTTTATCGACAGATGTGATTAAAATATTCTTACATTAAATTATATATATAAAATATAACAAAAGTTTCGATCTAACAGAAAATATCTGCTATTTTGCGGATCGTAAACGAGAACCAATCACAAGAAAGAATCATTTGAAAATTAAAAATCATATAGAAAATACAATTTTAATGTTTTATATGATCTAATATAATATTCTCCATTACCTTGCTCAAGCTTATGCAGATGTATTATTTAAATAAAATTGTTTGAAAAAATTATTAAACAAAATGTTTCTAAATTAAAAAAAAACTTATTTTAAATAAAATTGTCGCAATTACCAAACAATTTATTATTTAAATAAAATGTTTATAAAAGCTTTAAATTGCAGTAGAAGTTAAAACTTAAAATTATAATTTATATTTTTGAATTTACATTATTGAATTTACATTATTGTTCTCAACAAATGTTTTAAAATTTTATGTTTGTTAAATACCTAGCTGGACTTAAAAATCTGTAACTAAGCCAAATTAAAAAGGACTAAAAAAAGTCCATTTCTCACATTCAACGCTGCCAGCTTCTTAGGCATGAAGGCTACAAGTATAAAAATATAAAACGAAAAGATTTTTTTTTTTCTTTAATGTTTGGTTTTTAGGTGGCCTAATTGACAAATTATCTGCAGTTTGCATGCCATAGATATCACTTCCATTGCTATGGAATTGTTTAAATCTTGTTGCTTAATTAATTTTAATTTCCAATGGTACCACATCTCGTTTGTTGCTGGGAAACAGGAGAAAAAAGAAAAAAAAACAAAATAAGTTTCATTCACTTCGACCGTAATCTAATTAAAGCGTTTACTAGTTTTAAAAAATATATTAAGGTGAGTAATTACTTTGATCTAGCTAATTAATTGTTTGCATTTATGATCTGTTGCTAATAAAAGTTGTTTGATAGTTAAATTACTAGTACATATCTTTGACTGGTATAATAATAACGATGCATTAATTACTCGTATGTTTTATCACCGTCACCTGCATGTGATTATCATCACTTACAACTCAAAAGGAGTAACAAAATGAAGTGAAAAATAATGTAAGATTAATTAACGCCCACTGACACCATTTTTTTCTTGAATTAGGCAATGGATATAATTTAGGAGAAGAACTAATGATGCAATTCACTGAATAAAACGCGCGCTAACACGAACTAATAAGAAATTATCATATTAAAAGCGAAGGATTTTGTAAAGGAGTGATCAATTTCTTTAACAAATTGAGGAAAGTGAGGATATATTGGACCCAATCCTTCAGTGAAAGCACAAATTAAAGTTGTTCTTATTTACAATTTTATTTGACAAAATTTTAAATTCAAAAGTTAGTTACTTTATATTTATATATAACTTTCTATCATTCTCTCTCTCAAAAAAAATAAGAAATAATAATAATAATAATAATAATAATAATAATAATAATAATAATAATAAGATCAACAAAACCATTATAAAAAGCTGTGATTAAAGCCTTTAAAATGTAATTTATTAGGGATCATTACTAATAATAATCAATGATTACAACTCTCTCTCTCTCTCTCTCTCTTAAATTTAGTAGGTATAAGTTATCATTGGTGTGTTTAAGTATAGAATAGAGAGAACATGGGTTTTAAATATGATTGAGCTCCGACTCATGTGATGGGAATGATTAAAAGGGGACATAATCTAACGCTACCTAATTAAATGTTTCTCCGGAGGGTCTCCCAGCGCGGCTGATCAGCAAACACGACATCTCAGGTGCCAATCAAAGCATAACCAGCCAAAAATATTTCTTAATTTTTGAATTTAAAATTTTTCATATTAATATTTATATTTTAAAATTTTAAAATTCTACCTACATATTGTACATGTCTTTGAGTTTTACGCCATTATCTGTTTTATTTCTTTTCACTATCCCTTCAATGTAATGGAGATATAAATATTGTTATTCTTCTTTTCGCGCTAATTACTTTTGCTTTTCGGGAAAAAAAAAAAAAAGTTTTCATTATAGGTTCTTAGAATGGATGGAATTAACTTTAAAATCAAGGGGCAATTTTCTATATATTCCTAAAAATTTTCTTATTTTTATATTTATCCTTCTTAGAAGGCTAATAGTAAAACTATCATTTTTACGTTCCAACTTCTTTATAAAATATTTTTAAAGTTAAATTCTGGAAGCTACCGTTATCTGTGTAAAATTACCATTTTGCCCTTTCAAATATACCCTTCTATCATAACCAACTTTTTCTTATGTACCCTTAAAATTTTCAATAGTTTTGATAGATAGGGACAAAATATGTATATCTGATAGTTTTCAACTCCGATTATTATTTAACTCTAGTTTAACCCTAGTTAACTTAACAAAGGAAAACGATATGGATATTTTTAATAACGGTGAAACGTATGAATGATATATTGAAAAGAAAAAAATAAAAGAGATAAATAAGATATATTTCTTCAAATTTCAGGGTACACAGGTAATTATCTTAAAATATAAAAATAGTGATCCACAATTAGAACGAGCAAGCCCACGCATAACACGTGGCAGGATGGCCCCATAAGGCTGGTCCACGTGGGCTTCAGGGGAAAAGGGCACATAAGCACGAAGTGTGTGGGGGTGGGCCCGGGTGCATGCATGGCGTTTGCAAGTTGGAGAATGTCGCGCGGGCAAAATAAATAGGCAACAAAATGGAGTCACATGCAGCCGCGTCGTGTAGAGTGGGCAACTGCACATGCTGTTGCAGAAACAAAGAAAACGAAATTTACTAATCTCAAGGTTCTGGGAATGGAAACTGAATCCTCTGCAGGGGAGAAAAAAATAGATAAGATAAACATTGTAATGGATCTCTATGGATAAGTCATATATATAGTTTTGCTGTAGATAGATGTATGGACGCATATATCTACCAATAAGCTATATATTAATGCTGGTAAAAAAAGGCTACTGTTGGAGGAACTATAATTCATCATCCTCCAAAATTTTAAAATAACAAAAGTCATTATATAAAACTAATTATGTTATTGCAAGTTATAGTAAAGCTTCATTTTTGTGTGAATCTAAGTCTTTGTTTAATAACGTAAAAAACCAAAATTATCTCCAAATTTTTTGTTTTCTGAGAAAAAAAAAAAAAAGTTAGGCACTATCCACTTCGTTCACTTAATTATCAAACAAGTGTTATCATATATATTATTGTCTTATATATTATTTCTTGATATGACATGTTATCATGTATATTACTTCGTTATTAGCATATTTTTATTTTTTATATTATTTTTTATTATAAAATGATATAATTTTATTTTTTCATGTAAATTATTTTTCTCTCTTTATGAGATAATAGGTGTTGAGGTCGAAAATATCGTCATGTGAGACGCACTGTGACCAAGTTAGGAGGCGACACGTGGCGCAGACCATCAGCTAAGGACATCAACCGATAAAAGGAGTAGCTAATAGAAAGGTGCTCGTATGGTAACCGAGATTAATTTCGGCTGAAGATAAACTGTCAAACCATCTCAGCTGAAAGATAACAAGAGGCGAAATCAAGATAGACTATCGGCTGCTCGAGCCGCAAGAGAGAAGATCTTGAAAATGGCAGGCATGGGATCCGGGGCACGAATCACGCAACTGGCTTTGAAGTAGCAAGTGGCTCCCAGCATCGGAAAGCGCCAAGGATCGCGCCTCGGCACGACAGTTTCGAGGATGAACGTGGACTGAGAAGAACTACTATCCAACCGAGAAAAATCAACTCAAAAGAAATTAAGTAGTTGATAGATACGCGAAGATTTCTCTTAAGTTACGCCGATCATCCAAAACGGCAACCATACATCTGGTTCGAACGAGTATAAATAATCGAACTATCGAAGAAAAATGGGTTCTACAACCTCATAAGCTAATGACCACCCATACTTTTCAATACCTGCATCTACAGTTTTTCTAGACTAAGTTTATCGCTTTTCTAACTAGCTTTTCATGCCCGCATCTACAGCTTTCTTTACAACTTTTTCAGGAATAATTCTAATTATAATAGTTCTCCTGTAACCGTCCTTTTAGCAATACAACTTCCAATCGGTATTAGACCGCGTTAATCCTTGTCTCCAAATCCTGGTTCGATTCTTCTAGGCCAAATTTTGTTGAGAATTCAATTGAGAAGAATTCGGCTGAGCGGATTCCTTCTCGGCCTAATCATTTGGCATGCGGTGCATCACACCCAGAGCGTCAACTTGGAGGCCGATTGCGGACCGGGTTAGGTCAACGATCAACGATGCATTTCGTCCCCAACAATAGGTTTAGATGAATAAAATACAGAAAATTCTCAAATCTCTTGTTTCAACAAGTAGGTTTAGAATTGTATTTTGTTAGGATTTGATTAGATTTGTAGTTGAACTCTAGTTAGATTAAAATTAATATTTAAATTTGTTAGAGATAAGTTTGTTAAGATTTAAATATTAATTAGAATAAAAATTTATTTAAACTAGAATTTGGATAGTTTTTTATGTAAGTTATAAATATAGTATATGTGCTATTAATTGACGGTGGTGTTAAGATAACAACACCCATATAGTGATGGTCACATCTATGGAAGTGGTGGGGGCTATGATTTAGCCACACCCATATAGTGGTGGTCACACCCATGTGGCATGGAGGTGGTGGGAGTTAGGGTTTAACCACACCCATATAGCATGACCAAGGTGTCCATGATTTTGGATGCACGTACGAGTGCGTTCAAAGCGATAAGTCTTCTAGGTTTATAGAAGACGAGAGAAGGGTGAGAGAGATTCAGAACGAGGGCTCAGATTAAAGCTACTCTATTGTAGAAGAAGAGTCGGTGTAATTCTTCTCTTGGTTAATGAATCTTATTTCACCCGCATATTTTTTGTTTTGATTTTTTTTTTCTTTGTGGTTGAACTAATTTCAGTTATGTTTAGAATACGGGTTTATAGTAAAAATTCGATTTGATGTTTTCTCTGCGAAATCCTAACACTAGGCGGTACCGGAGTGAGTATCGGAGCGGGTTGCGGATTCACTGAATCTGGTATCGAAACGAGTACCGAATTTTCCAACATATTAATTTCTAGAGATTTAAATTATAAAGAATGTTGAATGTTTTAATATTATATAGTCAACATTTTGTTTTTTTTTTTTTACTTAGACTATATGTATTTGCATGGTTTTTAATTTGGACAAGGCTAACTTTTAGATTTTGGTTCATTTGGATGAATGCTACACCACCACTCTTGCTCTGGATAATTTTCAATGTATCTATTGCTAGGAAACAGCTTGTAACAAGCTATCAAAGAGCTAGCTAGTTTGTTTTAATAATAATAGAAAATTGAAAGGAGTTAGCTACTATTTAAGAATATGCAAAGTATCAAACAATGATGAATGCTGAATAATGAGCAGTAACAGCTTTTTATCTTTGGGTTCACAGGTCCACAAATAATGAAGCAACAATATTTATAATTGCCACGATGTTTGTGTCTCAAGAGCCCATAAAAGTTCGTAGTCAAAATACGGCGCAAGCGTATATTGTGACCAAAACGGTTGGAAAGATGCGACCGTTATATAGTTCACAATGGGCTCATTGACTTTTCTAATTTCATGCCCAATAAACACTATATGTTGTCAACTTGTAAATTATTAACCCCCTGGTTAGCCTAGTTAGCGATTGTTCTTAACTTAAGTAACAAAAAAAAATTAGTAATTAATATATCTGATCTCAAATTTAAAATTTAATTACTTTATATTTTTAACTAAATATATCTTTCATTATTTTTGAAAAAACGAACAATACCGTATTGAGAAAGGGTTACATTAATAAAAATTTACACAATTTTATAAATGTTATAAATTATGTTTCTAATCGTGCCCACAAAATTTTGCACATTTGAAACAATATAGTGATCTTTATCATTTTCTAATCAAGTTCATTTTTGTTCCTTCATAAATATTGTTTCTATAAGGAGTAAGAAATAAGTTACAGCTAGCACAAGATGAATGATGGAGAAGTTATTTCTTTTGCTTTCAATTAGGTCACAGGTATTATGCGAAGGAATCAAGCTACAGAATATCGTCCCCCTACATTGAGTGTATAATTAAAAGTTATTGTACTGAATTTTGTGTAAATTTATATTGTGCCATTTGTTGGTTTAAAGGAGTCAATATTTTGTCGTATAATAAAAGTTTAAATTGGATGAGGTCATGTTTGAAATGACGGAAGACCGAATTAAGTCGAGTCATTTTTAAAATGGCGCGATATTAATTGAGCTGAGTCACCATCGAAATTTATGAACATTATATCTATACAATTTAAATGAATTGATTGTATATTTCTAACGGTTCGATTTTTTGAGTTTAATGATTAACGATAATGATCCAACAAATTATATTAGAGTCAGAAATTACGAATTTGATTCTCAAACGCAATGAATATGTGCAGGTATTGAAAAATAACATCTTATCATGTGGCGGAATGTCAGATTAGATCAAGTCATATTTGAAATAGTAAAAAATAAATTAAATCGAATTATGTTCAAAATGATATAAGATTAGTTAGGACCAAATAAAATTCAAAATTCGTAGTCATTATATTTACGCGTTCTAAATGAACTAATTTTATATTTTCAAAGATCCGACATCTCCTATCATATATTTCTGGAAGTATATAAAAAGACAGTAAACATTAAATAAATATAATTAAAACTGCCAAAGTAGAGAGTCATATATAGCAAAATTAAACAAGTATTCTAGCCTGGTCCATTTTTACAAAAAAAAAATGAGAGTAAAATCTGAGCTGCGAGATTCATGCCGTCAACAAAAATTATATGAATGACCCCAGACACTATCTTAAGGACTCAATTAAGGAAAAAGCTAAATATAAACTCCAAAAAATATGTATATCTTACATTCCATTCATTCAAAAATAAGATAAATTTTATCTATCACTTGAAATGATTGATGAAGAAGCTTTCTCTTTGGATGAATGGAAGTGTAATATATACATTCATTTATGAGTGCACAGGTTAGCATTCCTCCTCAATTAATGTGTTCCAAATTTTGATTTGACATATTTCTAAAAATAGAAAATAAGTCAATTCTAGTGAAAGAGGTCACATCATAAACTAAAAATTTAGAAGCAAATTAATAACACAAATCTCATCAGACTCAATTTACAAATAAAAATAAATTTTATAAATTCATATTATCAAAATTAGATCCGTCTATACAAAATAAGATTGGCATCGCTCGGAGCCTAAGGTGTGTTTAATTTTTCAAAAAATTATCTCAAAAAATATTTTTCAAACTGAAAAACATATTTTACAATTTAAAATATCAAACTGAAAAATATCTCCCATTTTTTTTCAAATTAAAAATTTTAAAAAATTAATCGAAATAGGAGGCGACGCGGTTCTCGTTGCCATCGGGGAGGGCCGCTGAGGTAGTAGAGAAGGATAGGAGAGAAAAGTAAATAAGAAAAAAAAAAAAAATAAGAATATTTTGATAAATATTTTAAAATTTTGAATCGAATTTAAAAATTCAAAATAATGGACTATTTTGTAAAATTTTAAAATTGATGAATTTTTTATAAATTGTTTTTTTTTTCAAATTTTATAATTTTGTATTCGAGAAAATAAGAATTATAATTTTTTTTTTTTTTTGGGTTAAAAAGTAAACTTTTAAAATAATTTTTAAAAGAACCAAAACATGAAACACCCGGGAGATGAAAGCAACATGCAACGGTGGAATCTTACTCAAGGACGAGCTACAGCAGAGGGGGAACCAACAATTCCACCGTCCCGTGAATAACAAGACGTTGCTTTCACCCTCGAAAGCAATTAAGCAACTCACCAAGTCACCATCCGTAGCTGCAGCCGCATCCTACTCTCACATGCGCCTGGTACATCGATAGCCTCTCCTCTCGGTAAAGTATTTAGACTTTTTCTCTATCGACAATTTCATCTATGTTTTATCTATGATCAAGTATTTATAATAAAAGGTACCATTTTATTATACAACAATTTTTTTTGTGCTAGTTGTGGAATTAATGACGAGATTTTGTTTGATAATCCGAGCACGAGTTTTTATCTTTTGGTTCACCGTAGAGAATTTATTAGTTGATTAATTGAAAAATATTATTCTATTATATTATAAATATTAAATTTTAAAAAATAATTATGAACTCTCAAACTGGACCACAAGGAATAAACATAAATATTACGAATCATTAACCCTGAAAATGCAGGACCATCCGTCCCTTAATGTTTCCTATAGATCGAATTGAATTATTATTCCTCTACCCATCACATGCTTTGCATGTTCTCTCATGTGATTAAGTACAATGGACATAACCAATCCCATACTTAGAGCTCTTTCATAAGGTACGGTGAAGAAAAAAGCGTCATAAAAATTTCTATTCTCTCTTATCCCCGGATGAATGTAGCAGTATTGTTTTCATACCTAAAATAATTAATTAAAAATTTAAAATTTAGATATTTTATATTTATAATTAAATTTATTTTTTAAAAATTAAAAGAAAAGCACAACTTGTTATGCTTCTAATCAACAACAACTAATAAAAGTTATAGAAACATGACCCAAAAGATTTTTTTTTTTTTTAAAAAAAAAAACTTTTCTCTCTAATTATTAAGTTCCCACCATTTTTCCGTACTCGGCCAAACACCCTCTACTAATAGGCTATATAGTAAGTGGTTGGAGCAGCACCTCTCGACCTGCACTTCCACCTTCCCCGTCCCCTCTTCTCCTGCTCCCTCAGCACTGCCGATGTGAATGTGTGAATGTGTGAATGTGTTGTGTACAGAGATATACATATAGAAGTGAAATGTAATAGCGCAGGAACGGGTGGAGGGAGATCACATTCAAGCACAACTAATAGCAGTACGTAGTAGTAGATAGTAATATATATAGTAGTAGTATGGAGGAGGGGATGAAGCAGCGGGTGAATTGGTGCATGAACAGGCTGTCGGACAGGGACACGGAGGCGATGGCGGCGTCGGAGCTGGAGGCGCTGGCGCGGTCGCTGGGCCCGGACGGGCTGGCGCCCTTCATCAGCGCCATCTCCGACGCGCGCCCAGCCGACAGGCCCCCGCTCAGGCGCCACTCCCTCCGCCTCCTCTCCCTGCTCGCCTCCTGCTACCCCGCCCCCTCCCTCGCCCCGCTCCTCCCCCGCATGCTCTCCTCCGCCCTCCGCCGCCTCCGCGACCCCGACTCCTCCGTCCGCTCCGCCTGCGTCCACGCCGTCCGCTCCATCTTCGCCTCCTCCTCCGCCGCCGCCGCCCCCGCCCTCTTCCGCCCCCTCGAGGACGCCCTCCTCCACGAGCAGGACACCTGCGCCCAGCTCGCCGCCGCGCTCTGCCTCGCCGCCGCCGTCGACGCCTCCTCCTCCTCCTCCGACGACGACGAGGAGGAGGTGGTGGCGCGCCATCTCCGGAGGCTCCTCCCCCGCCTCGTGAAGCTGCTGCGGAGCAGCGCCTTCAAGGCGAAGCCCGCGCTGATCTCCTTGCTCGGCAGCGCCTCGACGGCCGGCGGCGCCGCGACCCCCGCCCTCGTCGGGCTCCTCGTGCCCTGCCTGGCCGAGTCCCTCGCCGCCGACGACTGGGCCGCGAGGAAGGCCGCCGCCGAGACGCTCACGGCGCTGGCGGTCGCCGAGAAGGACCTCTTGCTCGGGTTCAAGGCCTCTTGCCTCTCCTCCTTCCAATCCCGGAGATTCGATAAGGTTTCGCTCCCTCCCTCGCTCCCTAATTACTCTATCTGTGTGATTATGATGACCCGTGAGGCCTCGTTTAGTTTTTGCTGCTTTCCAGTTCTGAATCTTGAAATGCAGGTGAAGATTGTCCGGGATTCGATGAATCGGATGCTCGATGCGTGGAAAGAAATTCCCACGGTTGTCGAGATCGATTCGAATGCCACGCTCGCCTCCAAATCACACTCCATTAATCCTTCTATGAAAGGTGATTTGAACAAAAAATTTCCCTCCTTTCTTTTTCTCCTTCCCCATTAATAGCTTTTCCCGCGACATTTAACATGTGCACATTAAATCAGATAATCTTCGTAAATCAGAACTTTCACTCTCGATTTCCTGGGCTATGCATTCTAGTAGATCTAAACTGACATTCGTTAATGCTATAATATTTTGTTCTCATTTACAATTCTGGATGGAACAGAAACCGTAAGCTCTGCTTCAGTCACATCTGCTTCTTCGTTTATCTCGAGAAAGAGTAGATTTACATCCAGTAGATCACCTCCCCCGGATGCCTCGCCAATTTTCGCAGCTAGAAGGACCGTTCCTTCCATTAGGAACAAGAAACTCACGGACTGTACAAAAACCTCTTACTGCAAAGTCGAAATAGCTGCTCCAAACACTCCTTCGATTGAAGTCATTAGAGAGGGAACTGGTCGGGCTCAAGGAGGAGAGAAGGGCGATATTAGGTCCAGGTTAGAAGCGAGAAGGATGCTGTTTGAAAAGAATCGTGAAGAGGAAGGAAGCAAGTTGGCCGGATTGAAGGCTGGGTCACGGGTGGTCCCGTTTGATGAGAATTGGAACTTTGAATCAACTGCCGGAGGCGACAATACACCTGACGAGCTTAATGCAGGTCACAAGGATGGTGAAATTTCATTGATTAGGATGCAGTTGGTTCATATAGAGAAGCAGCAGTCCAGCCTATTAGACCTTCTCCAGGTAACGCCTTTTCATATTTCAAAACGTTGCATTACAATTTATACGTTCTACATATTTCAAAACTTTGCACTTGTTCTACCTAATGGCGTGGGTGTTATGAGCTGCTTTGGATACTTAATAGTTGAATTTTTCTTATATATTAGATGATTGTGGCGTTTTGTTGGGATTGTTAAGTTTAACTTTATTTGTCCGATAGATTCACAATTCTTCTTCTCTTGGTTTATTACCAGAAGTTCATTGGGAGCTCGCAGAACGGAATACATTCTCTGGAGACACGAGTGCGCGGCATAGAGATGGCACTGGATGAGATTTCATGTGATTTAGCCTTCTCTTCTAGAAGGATGTCGAACAACGATTTTGAAGCAAACACGTGCTGTAGGCTACCCGGAACAGAATTTCTGAGCCCAAAGTTTTGGAGGAGGCTTGACGGCCGGTACTCTTCTAGGTTTTCCATTTCTGATATGGAAAACATAGCTGAGAAGGAGAGGGCTCCTTTTATACAGAATAAGCAGAGGTATGGAAATTTGGGTGGATTAGTCGTCAATCCTTTAACTGAGGCCAACCCTCATTCAAGAGGGAATTCGGAAGCTGCTTCGGATAAAGTGCTAAAGGGCGTTAGTCAGGGTGCAGGAATTTTGCTTAATAAAGATGGCAAGAAGCAAGATGTGATTTGGTAGAACACAAGGTAAAGTGTTTACTTCTTAGTTTTCATCTACTGCCTTTTTAAGATCTCAAGAAGTTGATCCCACATGACAGGCACGATAACCAGAAACAGTGTGTCGCAAGACGAATACAATAAAAATTGGCAAGAAGTAGTATGTTTTGTGTGTTACCATTCTACAATCTGCACCCAATGTGGTTTGTTTATCAATCATTTTACCATCCGGATTTAAAATGTACCACTAAAATCCATATGGTGCTTTAGCATTGAGTTTCTGCTAAATAACATGTTAACAATTCTTCATCTTATATTGTATGTCCAAGTACCATGATATATGTTGCCATCTAAATTAGCTCTATAGCTTAGATGCTTTGGATCAGAAATCTAGTATTCAATCACAAGTCATTTTCTGTACATCATATTCTGCGTTCAATGCTCATTGCAGCTGAAAAAAATTCTTTCTATTGCAGACCATATAGAGCAGAGCAGCTATGCAGATATTCCTTCGATGCATTACAAATTATTTTATCAAAAAAAAAAGGAAATCATGAATATATAGCCCTCTCGTGGGAACTCTCAGAGGAATATATGGGGTCAGCTTGGATTCATTGCTAGGTAATCATTTATATAGCAACAGCTGTTTAAGTTTTCTTTCTCAATTATTTCACTGAAAATCCGGCGATCAAATGCTATTAGGGCTGTATTCAAATGCTATAAAATGCTCGTAATATATCATCCACAGTTCCTTCTTGATCCACCGGCCCCGGCGTGCGGTCTTGTATATACCAATAATTGTGCGCCGGACATTGAATTGCAGATCAAGGTCGGGTTAAAAAGAATTGGTCCATCCTCTGTAAAAAAGCTCCATACATTGTGGATGATAATCTTTTGCTCTGTTCTATGCTGATGAAAACCAATGAAAGATGCAGAGATAGGGGAAAATGTTTGGTTGATGTACTTTTGCGCAATGTTCGCTATGAATCCCCGTATCATGCCTTCGACTTCCAAGGGCATACAGAAGAAGGTCGCTCTTCTCCCCGCATCAATAGAAAGCGATTTGCATAGCAAATGAGGCCTTTCAGATATGAATATGATATGTACCTTGTATTGCTTATCTATTTTCTCCCAGCGTGTCCAATCTCCATTTCTTTTAGTTGATTCTCATGTAGTTTTTTTTTTTTTTTTTTTTTTTAAGAGGAAGGCAGCATGCATTCAATACGGAGGTGAATTTAGCAAAGGGAGGGGCAACCGAAGGCTGCGAGACGCAGCGGGCCCCCCCCCCCCCCCCAAAAAAAAAAAAAAAAAAAAAAAAAAAAAAAAAAAAAAACTAGATGTAAAATCTGGTCCAGTATGACCGAAAAAGCCTGATGTCGACGAGGATCTGGTAAAAGCAGCGGGTCTGGTTTTCGAAGATCCTTTTGTTCCTCTCCAATCAACAGAACCACCACGTGGCTGCGATAATGATGAGAGCTCTCATGTAGTTTTTATGCTGCTCAATAAAACACATTTCTCCTCTTTTAACTTATTAATATGATAAACAACGGCCAACAAACTAAAAAGATCTGGCTCTTTACGTTATGCAGGCTAGGAATTACAAACTTTTCCCAGTATCCATTCTGAGAAAAAACAAGAAAAGAACTTTTACCACTAACTGCATATTTACCAACACGAAATAGAGACACCAGTAAAAGAAACAAATAAAAATCTTCAGAAGCCTACATAACATGCTTCCTGCTTTCAGAGAGTTAATAGCAAAGCATGATGAGGAAAAACTTCCACATGATTCAGCAGTATCACAACTAGGAAACACCAGCGACATAAGCAAAGGTACATACTAACATTTTTCACGTGTTTATCATTTTGATGTCTTCAACAGCGATTAGTTCTAGAAAGTTCAAAAATTGAATGCGTACGCCATGCGCTGATCTAGTCTCCGTGCATATTATATTTTGACCAGTGAGAACTTTTTACAATAGATATATAGATCACACGAAGCAAGTCCACAATAAATAATACGGGCAATGGCTGCTGGGTGCCCCGCATTTGTATTGCATGATCAGTCAAACTGCCAATACGTATATATACTCTTCTGCAGGTCCTCTTCATCAGAACTTGTACCTGTAGAAATTCATTATCAGTGTGAAGTGGCCTCAATTTAATCTGAATATTAGGAAAATACTGCCCCATGTAATCAAAATTAGGTGGCGGTAGTAGTCTCCATATATGCATCGCAGATAGCAAGCCATTCTCAAACTACAATAATCTCAGCAAGAGGAGAACAGCCATCATCTAGAACAATAATACTAACCAAATATCATTATCTTTCTCTATGATATTGGCTGCGGCTGTAATTCCAACTTATAAGCTTGTATTTCCATGGGAGAGATGAGTACATTCCCCTCTTGAGCTACATCTCCCACCTGCTCTATATAACCCAGCATCTCTGCATCATCATGTAAGAGATTCAAGGAAGTGGCTTTCACATTCAAAACTGCTAGATCTTTAAACATATAGAACAAATTCACCGGCTCATCGCCAATAGTCGAGCACTGCAGTCCACCTTTTCTACAGTATGACGCATCCCATCCCCTCCTCTGCAAAAGAATAGCAAATCTAGAATCCAACGGCTGAACTTGAGGAAACTTTTGAGGCTGTGGGACCTTGAAGTTCACGATATGTAAATCACAAGGTAAAGACAAAGCTAATGGGGCAAATGATCTCCTATGCATTTTGGAGGGTTTATGCTCGGGCTTCTTGCTTATGAATGTATGCATAGGGTAGTTCAATTGGGCCCCAACACGGTGGGAGAGGAGAGATGGCTGGAGGTTAAGTACTTCATGGGAAGAAGACAATGCAGAAACATTAGATTCACTGAGTATGTGGAAGAGAACATTCATCGGGCGGTTGTCCATCACGCCTTGGCCCAATCCACGACCATCATCCATAACCAAGCGGCGATCTAACATAATCTCCAGCCATCCATTTTTTAGGCTTGCGGCCCCTAATGACTGCTTGGAGTGAACAGAAAGCCGGTCGCCTACTGAATCTTGTATGAAGGAAAGTGAAGGCATCGGATAGTAATTCCCCTGTAAAGGAATTTTATCATATGTTTGCCTCCGGATCGTTTGAAAGCCATTTAGATCTGAATAAAAGACCCTGTGATTGTAAATATCAGTCTTGAATCTGACTATCAATTCCTGGTCATTGAATTCATGACCAAGAAGTTCGACATGGTATTCTTTCTCAATAACCAAGTCCTGTACTGTATGCTCACCATTGTAGATCCGTGTACTGTAAGAAATCGGCATTTTATTCTCCCACATGGTCTTTGGGATAGAGTAAGCCTCTTGCACCAATGGGCCTTCGGAAATAATCAGATGCCCCCCTTTCTCAACTATCGGTTTAGCTTCTCCATTTGGTTTGAATAAGTAGGCCCCACTCCCAAAGCTACTATACATGCCTATTTCTTCACCAATTGCTGTTTCTTTACCATCCCTATGCTTCACTTTTTGCAGGAGGCCATGAGCTGTATCAAAAGTAAGAGTATAATGACTATTACGGATCTCTGCTTCTTTGCCCTCTAGCTTCGAGCAAATATAAGGTGGAGGACAGGGCAACTTTTTGTGTGTGACTACTTTTAGAACAGCAGGTGTAGGTTTTTCACAGACTTTATTTCCATGAGCAATATAGTAAGTCTCGAGCCCCATCGAAGGAACAGAAGCTCTCCAGTAAAGCCGATGTCGCCCAGTAGAAGCCTTTTCAATGTTATCATGCTGCCATTCCGGTGAAACTTGACTCTTAATGCATGACCCATTTGCATCTAGAACAACGATATCAAGCTCAGAAACAACAACCATAACAATTTCATCCCTCATTTGCTCCGATGGATTGAAAAATACCACAGAATGTGATTCTCCTTCATGTAAATCAAGGATTCTATGCACCGGCTGGACATCATACTTTGATCTCGATTGCTCAGGTTCAAAATGTGAAAATAAAGTAGGATCCGACTTATCATGAAAATCCCCTAAAAGGACTTCCACTGCCCTAGACATAAATAGCTGTAAATCCTGCAAAGAAGTATGCATTCGAGTCCCATAATCCTCCACTACATGATCCTTGGCCGTGCCGGTTACCCCATCGTGATGCTGGAAAAGAGCCAAGTTTCTCCTTGCAGCAGTTAATTTGTGCGAGAAACTTACAGGAAGTTTAGAACATTGAGATTTCTGACAATACCCTAAAACTAACGCAGCCATCATCTCAGATGCACGGAGTGTCTGCTCAAGTATACGGTCAACTGCTTTAAAGAACGGTCTTGAAACAAAGTAGCCACTCCAGTAGTCTTGGTTTCTATCAGCATATGTAAAGAAGTCCCCTGAGAGGGATGGGAAACCTCCTATCTCCCTAGAACCCAACTCACCAGAATGAGAATAATTTATCTTTTCTGCCTCGTCGCGAAGTGTGAGAAAGTAATCTTCAAGGGTGCCAAACTTGACCTCGGCATTCAGATCAAGGTTAGAATTTATATAATCAAACAGCTTTTGATAGTTACGAAATTGGGCATCTGCTTCTTCTAAACTAACATAGCGAAAGTCGTCGCCTAGAGGAACAAGAAGGGTGTTTGTTCTATACAGTGTTGACTTCTTTTTGTATTGATCCAAAAGTTGTGTTGCTCTCTCACGCACATTGGCTTGA
Organism: Tillandsia leiboldiana; assembly: GCA_029204045.2. Lineage (NCBI taxonomy): Eukaryota > Viridiplantae > Streptophyta > Magnoliopsida > Poales > Bromeliaceae > Tillandsia > Tillandsia leiboldiana. The sequence continues at coordinate 57,596,717 of CM055060.1, read as the reverse complement.
TTTGTTTCAACTGGGTCAAATCTCCAGGGGCATGCTTCGTAACTAAAGCCTCGCATACGAGCAAAATCGAATTGACAACAGATAGCTGGTTCTGGCCCACAGGTGTGCGGAATATCATAAGAATAGAATGGCATCATGTGAACAAATATGTCAGTTGTTTCCTCAGCATCCCAGCTCTGCCTCCATATGTATTCCAAGTTCTTATTCCAAGCTAGCTCCTTTTTTAGCTCATAGTGGGTTCTCTGAATAACCATGTTGCGGAAACCCATCCTTCGAAGAAGATATGCCATGGTTGCTGAGTAACCAAAAGGGTCTATTGCCCAAGAATTTCTTGGAATAACTCCAATGGTTTGATTGAGCCACATGTTTCCTTCCATCATCTGAATCACAATGGTTCATGGACATCAGTTAGATAAGAAGTCAGTCTTCGAGTACATGGATTTTACTGAATAAATACTGTTGCAAACAATATAACCAAAATATTTTAAACAGAAATGGAAATTAATTAAGTTAACAAAAGTACCTAATCGGCATTAAAATTAAAGTGCACGAGGAATATCCAGTTATGGTACAAATACATATAACTAAATCTATTTCTGAGTGAAAGCCAGTAAAGAAGGATAAACTAAAGACTAAAGTTGGCCGATAGATGGAACTGACTATAACAAGTGGTATGGAATGACACAGGTGTATTACACTATCATGGAAAAAGTATGGAACTTTAGAAGCACACACCAATAGTGTGCCATGTTTCATTCAGCAGCATTACAAAATATAGCAACACCATGCCAGGAAGAAGCAGACAGTGCCTCCAGAAAAGAGACAGAGACAACTGAATAAATCCTAGTATATGTATGCTATGATCAATGACTAAGATATCGCATTCCACTTTATGGAGATTCAATTCACTGAAAACATTTGATTGACAAAAACCAAATTTGGAGATGAAAATCGGATTCTTTCTCCAAAACCAAATACAATAGAGGCTAGTAGGATGAAGCAGATGCACATAACATATTCTCATATTAATAAAAGAATATACAGCAAGTAGAAACTCAAGAAACAGCTTTAATGGGAAAACAATGGAAAGCAATTATTTACCTGTTCTATAATAGCAAAATAATGAGAGTTAGCCTGCAAAAAAAAAAAAAGAAAAAAAAAAAAAGAGGAAAGAAACTCAAATTAGATGAGATTATTTTCAGAATGGATAAGAAAGAAGGTCATATACTTGTTCTACGGATTTTCAGAATCCAGATTTAAATGATAAACCTCTTTATAAAATAATGCTCCTACATAAGCCATTTTTAATAGAACCAAGCTACAATAAATGACTATTCTTCTTGCAAAATCTGGATATAAGAAATTCCTTCACTTCCTACGCAACAAGTTACCAGTAGAAAAAGTTAATTTCAAGCCTGTGAGCCACAAATCAAAGCAGCAATAGAAGATAGACTTTTACAGATTAGTCCCTTCTATTGATGCCCTGTAAAAAACCGAAAGACTGTAGCAATATATCTAACAATAATATTGCAATCAGCGTAGGCATTAGAGGCAATTCTCCATTTAAAACAGCATGATCGTTCTATATACCATCCTCATCAATCTCTAGTTCTTTTCGAACCAACTACTTAAAATTTCAAAGTACTTATTTTAGATACTTCTTGTCAATTAAGGAAATATTAGCAGTTGCAAATTAGAACAATTAAGATCCGAACTATCAAACATTTCTCTAATATGCCTATAATTTCATCTTACCTCATCATTCATCACCCATCCTCCTCCCACAATCTCTAACTGCCCGTTCTTCACCAATTCAGTGAAGCTTTCCTTCTTCTGATCCGAAGCATCCCTCCACCATCTCTCCAAATATGACGTCTCCTCCCAGATGAACTTGCGGCGACTATCCTAAACAAAATGAAAGGCCCAAATCTCATTCCTCGCATTAAAACCCTAATCATCCAACTACTAGGTAGAGGAAATCTTCATTAAAACATCCCAACTCAAATTAGCAACAAGATGAAAATTATAAAATAATTATACGCAGCGGATCTGAAACATCTCGCGAAAGGAAACCGATTGCTTGACCTTTGAAAGCGATTCCACGATCGTGTCCAGTATATTGCGGGATTGGCGACTGTAGTACTCCTCCACGGTGAGCTTCCACCCGGGATCGTTATGCGAGTGGGGCACCACGAACACCTTTAGCTTCTCCGAATCCCACTCGTTGCCCTTGTAGGTCACCTCCCACCCCTGCTTCCAAGCCCCGCCGTCCTTGTCCAGGAACTGGATCTTATCGTACAGATCCTTCGTAGTGATGTCCACCGCCGCGGCACCGATCTCGCCGCCCCTCGCGGATGCGGCGGCGCCGCCCCCGCCGCCGCCGGAGGAGATGGGGCGGCGGAACGCCGGCCGACGGGTGAGGACGGCCCTTGGGCGGGGCGTGGACACGGCGCTGGGGACGCCGTAGCGGATGACCACGGCGAGGAAGAAGAGGATGGAGAGGGAGAGGCCGATGGCGAAGAAGGTGGAGGATGGGGAAAAGGGGCGGGCACCGCCACCGCCGCTGCGGCGGCGCGAGGCGGCGGAGGAGGAGGGCTTTCGGATGGGCTTGGGCTTCGTGGTGGGGAGGAGGCCGACGCCGCCACGGCGAACTCCGGAGAAGAAGCGCATCGTAGGGGAGGGGTTAAGGGTCAAGTGAGGGGACGACGAAGAATAAGTAGCACTGAGTAAAGTCTCGCGACTTTAATGTGGGTGTTTTGCCCTTTTTCTTTTTTTTTTTTTTAAAAAAAAAAAAAAAAAAAAAAAAAAAAAAAAAAAAAAAAACATAGTAATTTTGTGCCTAAAATTGTTTTTGGGCTGAAAGTATTTTCGACGATCTTATTTTTAAAATTTAATTTTTATTTTAAAATTTAATATTTTAATTTTTGGGAATGGAGTAGTTAAAATTTACTTTTTGTAATCTGATTCTAATTTTTATTTCAAATTTTAAAACTTTATTTTGATTTTATATTTAACTTTTATATTTAAATTTTTTAATTTAAAATTGCAACATTTAAATTTTGAGTTTCAAAATTTAAAATTTAGATATTAACTTTTAATTTTAAATTTTAAATCTCAAATATTAAATTTAAAAATTCACAATTTTGAATTTTAAGATAATTTTTTTTTAACTTTAAATTTTAAATTTTAATTTTAAAATTTTAAAATTATAAGTTTAAAAAATCAAATTACAAATTTTGAATTTTTAAATATTAATTTCGAATTTAAAAATTAGATTTTAAGCTTTAAATTTCAAATATTCAAATTTTTATTTTCATTTTTTATTTTTAAAAATTTTAAAATTGAAATTAAATTTAGATTTAAAATTTAAAATTTTTTAATTTCAAATTTATACTTTAAATTAAATATCAAAATTTAAATTCTTGCACAAATTTAAAATTTAAAACCTAAATTAAAATTTAAAATTAAATTTAAATTTTAAAAATTAAATCCAAAATGTAAGTTTTTTAAAAAAAAATTGTAAAAAAATTATTATTTGCAAACGACAAAAAAATAATCTGCCAAACAGTTTTTCAAAATTATTATTTTTTATAAACTCAGTAAAACGTTTTAATACAAAATAATTTTTAATAAAAACGTTTTACAATTTTTAATAAAAAATAATTTTTAAATACGCAGGTGTAGAATGTGGCGTTGTTAAGAGTGGGTTTTAAAATGAGCTGATTAGAGTGGAGTTGGGAAACTTGGATTCCATTTCGGCCCAGATTACGCGTGGGGTGGGTTGTTAAACTGTTAATAAATCAACAAACTCGTATATCGATTCATCCGTAACTGGATAATGGAGATAATTAATATATCCAGTGTGAGATATGCTAATCTAGCGTATTTGGATTTTAGTAATTATTGGGCATTTACCAATTTTGGATATTGGAAACGTTGCAAATGTAGCGAGAACTCTTCACTGTTGGGCTAATAAATAGGCCAAATTATCAATTGTTTCTAACACAAGCGACAAAGAGTTTGATGGTTCACATCCGAGATCCGAATTCGAAGTCTAGTTGTTTTATATTTTCAGCTAAATTTATTTTAAAAATAAACGAAACGGATAGTATATTATCTTTCTCTTAAAAAAAAAAAAAAAAAAAAAAAAGAAAAGAAAAAAAAAAAGGCAAAATTTTGTGAAAAAATCAAAAATTATATGGCTTTCCTTTTCAAAGAGATCATTTAATAAACTGTTTAACAATTTTTTAGTATTCTTACATTATATATGATAAATAATTTATCAGATAATTTTTCTTGGAGAATACTTGGAACTTGGTTTTTTGTTCGATAAAGGGTGGATAAACGGCCCAGGTTAATTGGACCAAGGCCTTAACATGAACTTTTATTTTTTTTTTTTCGATAATAGCCCTGGATCATTTTCACTATTAAACACTTGATCAGACTTTGGAGTCCCTAGATTCCAAGCAGGCAAGCACACAATCTCTCTAGCAGAGTAAAAGTTCTATGAAAAACTCACTGTAGCTTATATCAATCAAAAAAGCATAATTACATGGATGGAAAATCGCTTGCACTTTATGCTCAGGTCGTATTTCCTACTTTTATGCAATATAAACTTACCACACCTTTACAAGGATTATATAATAATGAGAGGTCAATCTATAAATCAATAGAAATCATAAAACAGGGTACAAAAAAATGCTAGATCGTAAGAATGATAATGGAGGATATGTAAGTTGTGGAAATATAATGAATGCATCGAAACAGTAGAGATTAAGGTATGTGAATATGAATCAAGGCTATGCAGGTTGTAGAATCTTATAGCGAAACTGCCATGTAGCCCATACTTTTTTTTTTCTGCCCCTATCAAAAGTAAAGTAATGTAAAACTAAAACTTATTAGTGCACTGGCCTGCCACAACAAATGCTTCATAAATTTATGTATCGGGCACTCGAGTCTACATTAATATACTCAGATGCATAACAATGTAAATGCTACTAGTGAGTACAAATTTTCATTATAGTGTTAGAAAAATAATCGTACTAATTTTGATTGTGATTAAATTATTTAATTATTTTTATTTGTTTAAAATTGAATAACATAACTTACCTTTAATCGCTATTCAAAAAATTGTAGATGAAAGAAATTGATCCGGAAGCGTGCGAGGCACTGCTCTAAGCCGTATTTTCGTCCTTCGTGCGGATTAATCGGAGACACCACCCTAAGGTACGACCGGAATTCCTCTTCCTACGTACACGACCGCGAAATAAGTTGACGGAGATTCTCTCAACACCCGATAAACAAAATTAACCAAATAAAATTTAAAATAAAACTTAAAATAAATTTTTTTTTTTCTTCTCTTTCTTTCTTTCTTTTTCTGACTGACTCCCTACTATAGCCCACACCTATGTATATATATAGGAGCAGGAATAGCCGTTGGTTCCATTATTAATTCACCTAAATGGTGAATTAATACCTTTAAAAGCAGGTACGTTGGGTTCCAACGTTTTAATATACTTTAACACCTAATAATAACAATAAAAAGTAAAAAAGTAAATTAATTAAAAGAGAGTAAATTAATTAGTAAATAAGAATTAATAAAAATATAAAATTATTATTGAGAGTTTTAAAAATTTTAATTTTTATTCCAACATATAGTTCCTTGCAGATCGCTCTCATCAAACCACTCGCTATGAGTATTGTTAGATGAGTTCCTGCAAAGTTGATCAAAACCACCAACTGAGTTTACATGCCGCAAAAAAAATGGTTCAACATTTATTAGTTGTTCAGCATCATTTTCTACTTTAGGCTTTAGCTGGAGTTGCTTTTAATTTAGCGTATGACAATTAAAAAGATTTAAATTTCAAATGCAAGAACAGTTGATACAATTATATTTGCATTACCTCTATAAAAAAAAAACTCATGAATATCGTATATTTTTTTCCTTTCTAGATTGTTTTTTTAAACATCATAATTAAACTAAAATTCCTTCAAATGTTGTTATCCACCGTGCAAATAATTTGGGCTTGTTTGGAATTGCCCAACTTAGAGCATGATTTTGGCTAACCCAATTAAGTGTATAGCACCATCAATTTAGATTCAATAGTTAGCTGTGACTTATTAATTGTTTCTAGCGCAAGCGGCAAAGAGTTTGATAATTGATATTCGAAATCCGAATTCAAAACCTAGTTAGAAAGAAAATTTAGTATTATAAATTATTCTTTATATAGAACTATGAGAAGAAGCGACAAACTTTGAAAAACTAGTTTCTACTTTCATTTGTCTGTTCTAATGCTACGCCTCGAACCACTCGACCATCTCTCTTACATGATTTTATTATTGACCAGAAACTGAGTGAATAGCAAATCTATCATTTTAGAGTGATTAGATTTTGGCAAAATAAATTAACCCTCACTCTTATCATATATATATATATATATATATATTGTTTAAAATATGCTGAGCAGTACTCATTTACTAACTAAATTAAATTATCAGAATAGAGTCAACTCGATTGTGTGATCAATTTAATTCAAATAAGAAATAATTTCTGTTATATTTGAATAGTTTTACATAATTATTGACAGTGAAATATGTTGATAGGCTCCGACGCTCGTCATTAGGACTGAAATCACGTGTTACCGCCATAAAAGCCACGTGCACTTCCCCATTTTGATTCCCTCGAAAACCCCGCCCCCTTGGAACTCTGAAATTACTATATTACCCTCTCGCTAAATCATCAACCACGCACTAAACTTCCATTAATGTTTGTCATTCAGAAGGGTCATTATCGTCCAGCCAAGTTTTCCCGCGGCGCCCACAGTTCCAAAATTTGAATCCGCGCGGGCTACGCAGGTGCGGGCCCCACTCCTTACCGAGTCCGAGCAGATTTTTTTTTTTTTTTTTAAAAAAAACCAGAAGGAGCGGACAAATTCGTTTTGAATTTTTTTTCCAAATCGCTCCCACGGCGCCAAATTAAATCCCTCCCTCAATCCAAATCACCGCCCCCTTTTAACGGTCGCCATTCCCTCCCTCCTCTCTCCTCCCATGTCCTTGTCCTCACCTTCTCCACAGATCTCCTCTTAAACCTTATTTGGAAGAAGAAACGCCCATGACTTCGCCGCCCCCGCTGCCGCTGCCGCTGCCGCCGCCGCCCCCGCCGCCGCCATCGTTTTTGGAATCAGGGTGTCGGCATCACGCCTACAGCAGGAAGCAGAAGTCGCTGGGGCTCTTGTGCTCCAAGTAATCTCGATCTCGATCCATTTTTTGGATTTTTTTTTTTCTGTTTATTTTTATTTATTTTTTTTTTTTTTTTGGGAATTTTGGCTTTTGTGCTCCAAGTAATCTCGATCTCGATCCGTTTTTTGGGACTTTTTCTGATTTTTTTTTGAAATTTTGTAGTTTCGTTAGCTTATACAATAGGGATGATGTGGAATCGGTGGGCTTGGATGATGCAGCCCGAAGGCTTGGGGTGGAGAGGAGGCGGATCTACGATATTGTCAACGTTCTGGAGAGTGTTGGGGTGAGATCTTATTTTTTTGATTATGATTTTTTTTTAAAAAAAACAAAAAAAAAAACATTAGTTGATTGGTGATAAAAATCAGATGAATATGGATTGTTAGGTGCTAGCAAGGAAGGCTAAGAATCGGTATTCCTGGATCGGATTTTCGGGGATCCCAAAAGCCCTCGAAGATCTCAAAGTTAGTTCTCTTTCATTCTCCATTTTGATTTAATTTATGCTGTTTTGTTTTTCGTTTTTAGATCCATTTGTTTTTCTTCAATTGGATCAGGGAGAGGCATTAAGGCATATTTCTGTCTCCTATTCAGAAGACTATTCTATGAAGGTAGGCTAAGATTTTGCTTTTAAATCTTGTTTGTCAAGTAACCATTGGAAATTTATCCTTTTTTGTGGTTTTACAAAGGTTTCGGACGATGAAGATGATGACAAATCATCAGATCAGATGGTGAATTTTGAAAGTGAAAAGTTGAGTCCAACATTTAACGCCTCTTCTTTGAGCAGTGCTTGTTATAAGGGAAGATCTGGTATGGTACTCATTTTTCTCATGTTCCCTCTTAAGTGTCTTGCTTCATTGTACAATATCATGTTTTTATTACCTAGTTGAGATCAGAAAAATGCTTCGTGAGTAGTTTCAGTGCTTAAGATTTGATTAATTATGCTAGTTACAGATCAAAGAAAAGAGAAGTCGCTAGGCCTACTCACCCAAAACTTTGTTAAACTTTTCCTTACTACAGATGTAAGTCAAATTAAAATCAAATATCTGGTCTTGTTAAGATTCTAATCCTAATGCTGTTATTGACTAATCTGTCATTCTTTGAGCAGGCTGAAACAATCTCACTCGATGAAGCCGCAAAAATACTTCTCGGAGATGGTCACGAGACGGTCAATATGAGAAGTAATAGCACTTTCTTAACATTTTCCATTCTCCTTTGTCCAGTTAATTGTTCCGTTGAAACTTATTATCTCCTTTTAAGATAATAATGCAGCTAAGGTCCGGCGGCTGTATGACATAGCTAATGTGTTGTCTTCTATGAATCTCATCGAGAAGGTAAGGTTTCAAGTGCTTATGTTTGCAAAGAATGAGAAGATCTTTTCGGTATCATTCCACTTTACAGTGGTCTGTCGATTTGTGCAGACTCAGCAGTTAGAGACGAGGAAACCGGCATTCCGGTGGTTGGGCACCAAAGGCAAGCCAAAAGAGGACAATGGTGTGACCATTGCAATACCTCCGGCTCCAAATACGAAGCAGCCAAACAAAAGGGCTTTTGGAACAGAGATTACTAATGTGGATTTGAAGAGGAGCAGGTTGAATTCTGCAGTAGACAAGAAACCTAACAAGATGCAGATGAAAAGTGATGATCTAAAGCAGTGCAATCTGACGGCGCAGAAGCAACTGCAGGACTCTAAGGGTGGTTTTGTTTTTGGACCTTTTCAACCGACTGTGGCGATTAAAGGAGGCGGCGATGGCCAGACAAGCGATGATAAAGTTCGGGACTGGGAAAGTTTGGCTTCTTCCTTCCGACCTCAATATCACAACCAAGGTATGCTCTTTGTTTTTATTCTTTGATGGTCTCTTCACTGACAAAATTAGTTTTGCTAGTTATACATTTTACCAAATCATGGGTAGCCTGTCCCATAAAATATACGACTGGTGCATTTCTGGGCAAGAAATACATTGTCTTCTCCATATAGGTCTTAGTCAGGCTACTTAAAAAATAACCACACAAGTGTTTAGTGATGTTTATCTAATGTTCAAAACTCAAGAAATGCACTAGTGTAGTTACTTTTTGGAGCTCAGACATGTTAGTAATGAAAGTATTTCTAAACTCATTAAAGATCTTTATGGCAAGAAAATGAAAACAAAGATTTCATTTCTGTTATAACAGATGTGCAGGGTGCGTTGTCTTACAGCTTTTACTTCACATGATTAACATGGTTGGGTGTGTTATCATTTATCCCTTCAAATCTTAGAGAGGGTAGTATAGCTACAACATTATGCTATATTAACATCATAATTCGTAGATAACCTTTTAAATATACAAAGTATATAATCACAAAACATTCACACTTGCACACTTCAAGTTTCAAAGTATCTCTCTTTCAGAATGAATTTGGCAATGGAAACATCAAATTTCTTTGCTATACCATTTGTTGCAGCAGGGGGAAATCAAAATTTCCTAATGATGAGAAGTCGAAATTTTACAAATTGACAGCCAAAGAAGATTTTGTCATGGAGAGGTGAAAACCAGTAAAAACCCAAATATGTAAAAATATATGGTATTGCTAATTATGCTAGTATAAATGAAAGGATGATCATACAGAGGTCCTAATAGACTTAGTTATGTGCTTAATGCAATCTTAAATGCTAGACAAATTTGAAACTGCAATTTTAAAAGTACCTAAATTAGAAATTATGTCTATTAAACTATTTATTCATTTAATCTTCTTATGCAGCACTGAGTGAGCTATTCGCTCATTACACGGAGGCGTGGAAGTCGTGGTACTCAACAGTCGCTCAGGGAAGCAGTGAATTTCAGCTGCCCTTCAGCAACTCCGTCTTTAACCAGTTTTTGTAGATCAATCTGGATTCCACCTATTCCTTGGATGGCCTTAACATAATTCATCTGTACAATAATTTGTCACCGAAATACATCTCGTCTTAGCCTCGGGCTTGTGGTATTCACTCAATACTCCAGCTGAATGCAGTCTTCACAAGCACACAAATTTCAAATCAAATGTCTTGCTTCTTAACATAGCTTACTGATGTATCTATTGAAATTCTCAAGTCATCCATTTAAATGGCTCTTTTCTCTCATGATTAAAGCTTTGGATTAGTATACTTTCTGGAATGAGCATGATGGTTGAAGGCGGTTTCACTAATGATGCTGTGATTCCACATTATTGACAATGCTAGAGGTATGCTTCAATTATCTTTATGATGTTTGAAAGGGTTTGATAAACTACTATGCTTTTGTTCTTCTGTTGATCTCAGGTTCAAATTTGTTCTGCAGAAAAATAATCTGAGTTATTCACTTGTTTACAATGTTTTAACACTAGTTTTTAACAGTTGATGAGTGAATATCTTGGGCTGTATTTATAGTAACTATTTAATTTTGTTGGTCTATATTAGATTATTGCTGATGATGACTGATGAACTATACTGATGCTGATTCTGATGAAGCTGATAAAAAATATAAGAATATACAGCATCAAACAGTCCCGACAATAAGTTTACGTGCCCAGAAATCACTATTAACTTATACTAGCATTTGGTGATGAAAAATTAAGTGATTCAACAAATTAAAAAATGGTCACCTACATCTTAACAAGAGAATTTTTCTTTGAGATGGCATGATGTCTGGTGTTCTGTTGCGGAGGTATTTCCTTAGACCATTCTCTGCATATTTCTCTTCCTCAGCAAAGTTATCAAGCATAGATCGAGGTGATGGTAGGGCGTTTATCTGGGTGACGTGTGGAATCTATAATAACAACCGTAGGACACAGGTGTTGTCCTGAGCACGATTTGGTGGGGGCGAGTAGTTTTGATTATTATTAGGAAAATGCTATGTGTACACCCCTTTCGGGGTGTACATCATACACCCCACCCATCTAAGGGTGGGGGTGTGATGATGGGTCACTCGATATGACCCGTAAAAAATATCGGTACCATTAAAATGGTGGAGGTGTATGATGTACACTCCTTCAGGGTGTACATGTAGCATTGCTCTTATTATTATTATTATCATTATTATTATTTATTATTAGGAGTTTTAAAACAACTTTTTATTCCATACGGAAAAGACCACCGCGCGCATAGAAGGTCCTGGTAAAAATATAGTCGCGCCCGCAATCTACGCACCGACAAAACTCGGGCTCGAGCGAGCCCGTTATACTCGCCTTCTCGAATAATCTCGATCCGTACCAAACGAGCCCAGATCTAGAACGCATCAACTTCACCTCCTCAACTTCACATCACTTCCCCTACTGCCATCTCCTCCGATCCTTTCCTCCCCGAGAGCTAGCGATGGCCCTCCTCCTCCGCCGCTTCGTCTCCTCCTCCTCCCCTTCCACCTCCGCCCTCCTCTGCTCCCTCTCCCACCGCCCCCGCCCCTTCTCCTCCTCCGCCTACGACGACGAAACCCTAATTATCCAGACGAGCGTCCCCTTCACGGGGCACAAGATCGAGCCCCCCTCGCGCTCCGTGGAGACCACCCCCAAGGAGCTCCTCTCCTTCTTCCGTGACATGTCCGTGATGCGGCGCATGGAGATCGCCGCCGACTCCCTCTACAAGGCGAAGCTCATCCGCGGCTTCTGCCACCTTTACGACGGCCAAGAGGCCGTCGCCGTGGGCATGGAGGCCGGTATCACCAAGAAGGACTCCATCATCACCGCCTACCGCGACCACTGCACCTTCATCGGCCGCGGCGGAACCCTCGTCGAGGCCTTCGCCGAGCTCATGGGCCGCAGCGCCGGGTGCTCTACAGGTAAGGGCGGATCCATGCACTTCTACAAGAAGGAGGCGCGGTTCTACGGAGGCCACGGGATCGTCGGGGCGCAGATTCCGTTAGGTTGCGGCTTGGCCTTCGCGCAGAAGTACTCCAAGGAGGACACGGTCAACTTCACGTTGTACGGCGACGGGGCGGCGAACCAGGGGCAATTGTTCGAGGCCCTCAACATGTCGGCGCTTTGGGATTTGCCTGTGATTTTGGTTTGCGAGAACAATCATTGTGAGTTCATGAAAAGTGAAACCAGGGAAGCAGAAGTAACGCTGCAGGATTGTGTGTTTTGGTTTTCTGATTGCTTTCTTCTTGGTTCTTGCAGATGGTATGGGTACAGCGGAATGGAGGGCGTCTAAGAGCCCGGCCTACTACAAACGCGGCGACTACGTTCCTGGGCTTAAGGTTATACTCCCCTTGTCTTATCTTCTCTTGATAGCAGTGAATTAGTATCTTTGCTGAAGCTGTATGTTTAGTTGTAACTTAACATAATCAACTTAAGCAGCTCTAGTTTTGTCCCTTACATTGATACTTAATCCATGTAAATTACCTTCTCTTTTTACCTGGAATGGAGTTATGACTTATGAGCATACAGGTATTCTCGGCTAATCTTTTGTTGACCTTGTTTTATACTTCTTGAGATTATGGATGTTTATTAATTCCTGTAAGTTAGGTTTTTATCTCTTCCTCTCATACCATATATCTTTCATTTTTTTGTCGAATATTTTCTTCATTGAACACCAAAATTTGTTGCATGGTTCGGATCTAAGGGCATAACTTTTAGGCTTGGTGCTATATATTTTATGGTGAATTTTGCCAATAATGAAATGATTCGTTCTTCATAATCAACTATCTGATTCCTGAAACTTTCGCATTTTGAAATGACTCATGGAGTGTGAATCTAGTTATCTGGTTCATTGACAAAAGAAAGTATGTTTTCGTAGCACGGAAAAGCATAAAGATGGAGAAATTTTACTGTCTTAGAGGATATCCGGCACCAAGGCCTACTTTTTATTTTTTTAACCCCCGGATCATCTGTTCTTAGATTTTTAATTTAGATCAAAGATACATGCCCTTGGTGTTTTTGCTTCTCTACCTTTTTTATTTTATTTTATTTTTTTATTTTTTTATTTTTTATCAGTTAGCTTTTGACTCCATCTTGCACGTAGTCTGCATACCTGCTGATCAGCATTATAAGAAGAAAGCAAGAACCCCCGCGCTCCGCCCCCCCTCCCCCCCCAACACATGATCCCATATTAGATGGTACCACACCTACTTGTGGAGCTCTACTGATACCTTGTGCAGTATTATTCCTGCGATTGAGAGAAGAGAGTATTTATGTATTCATTTTAAATATTGATTTTAGCCTTTTACAATACAGTATATAGTATGAATGCCGTCATGCTTACTATTTTCTGATGCAGGTTGATGGTATGGATGCTCTTGCTGTGAAGCAAGCATGCAGATTTGCGAAACAACATGCTCTTGCCAATGGACCCATTGTGAGTTCCTGAGTGACCGTGGTTTTTTTGTTTAATTCTTTCATTCACGATCAGCTTATGTTTTCTGTTTTGTTGATTTTGGTATATACCATTATCTTTTGTTTGTATACTATTGAAATTTCATATGAATCTAGTTTTGACTGTTTTAAATCAATTAGATAAACACATTGTTTGGACATGAAATAATGGAAATTTCTGCATGGGGCATGATGAGTGCTCTGTGCTCTTACTATACAATTTATTGTTGGCCTTTATACTGGAAAGGCATTGGTTGGTCAAGTATAATATTTGAGCCTATAATGCTATTTACTTCAAATGTGTATTTGTGTAAGATAGTCCATACTAGGGGTGGCACAATGTAGCCTGATTCAGTTGACTGATCTGAGCTTGGTTGGAAAATAAGAAGGTGCGAATATTTTTCTAATTGTGATTTATAATTTTAGGTTGGTTTTGGGGGTTCTAGAATTTGGATAAACCGACTCTTTATACTTGAATCCTGAGTTGTTTGCTTGTAGAGTATACATCTGTTAATTGGTTTTAAATTCTTGGATTTGTTCTCTCTCTCTCTTCTTGACACGGTCGTTCAAATCACAATGATTTTCTTATTGCAACATATAAGCTATAATTTGAATTGGTGAGGACCTTTGCTGTTTTGTTTAAAATAGGTGAACAGCCTTGTCAAAACCATGTGGCATCCTGTCTGTGAAATTCGACATCCATGTTATGATTGCGCTTGGTTTTGCCTCTTATGTACACACTTGTGCAGAGTGGTGAACCTTGTGTTATTGTTGGTGGAAAGTTCGTTGTTATTTAGTTGGCATCCCAATTTGCTAGATCACTCTATACGTGATTGTATTTTTTTGAAGTATTAAGCCATATTCAATATTCTGAATTTTTGAGTAATACTTGCACATTTCATCAATTAGTTTGCATTCACGCTATATAATATTCTTCTGAAAATCTTCAGATTCTTGAGATGGACACTTATAGATACCATGGGCACTCCATGTCAGATCCAGGTAGCACGTACCGCACTCGAGATGAAATATCTGGAATAAGACAGGTCAGTATACCTGTGCTATTCACTTGTTTACCAGAAATTCAAATTCTTGAAACAAGCTTTGTAGTCTCTTTGAGAGGGCTGATTGATTTATACTATCCACAGGAGCGCGATCCAATTGAAAGGATTAGAAAGCTGATATTGTCTCATGACCTGGCTTCTGCTTCTGAGCTCAAGGTATATATTGTTAAAAACTTAAATAGAACAAGCCATGATGAATCCTGTGCTTCAATAGGACCAAATTCTATGATGAAAAACTTAATGAGATTAATCTAATGAAGAATATATATATGTATATAGTAGTTGTGATCGCCATATTATGTCTCAGGATATCGAGAAAGGAATCAGAAAAGAAGTAGATGATGCCATCGCCAAGGCCAAGGTCGCAACTGTATCAGAAATTATTGTTTTTAATTCAGTTTTCTTTAAATACATCTAATCAAGCTTTACTTTTGTGATTATGTTTGCCCCTTTACTATTTGCAGGAGAGCCCTATGCCTGATCCGTTTGAGCTCTTCACCAATGTATTTGTGAAAGATTATGGAATAGAGGTACACTCATCTTTCCTTCCTACTCTATTACTTTTATGATTTCTTCTTCTTTTGTTGTATTTATCTTCTCTGAAAATCTTGTATTCCATCTTGTTCAATTTTAAATGTAAAGAAGCTTTCAACCAGAAAGTGTGTCACTCTCACTCTTAAAACCAATCAGACAAATCCTAGTATTTTACTTCATTTTGTTCATTGTCAGAGTGTGGATCAAGGACAATGTGCTTCTTATTGTCCCTAAAGTAATGGTTGTCTTGCCTATGCTTGACTTGCCATTGTATCTTGATGGTTTGGTTGGTACAAAATCATACAAGTACAACATGATTCGGCAGTGCATAGTCCTTGCATGCCAATGCATACTCTTAATACTCGTGCATGTCAATGATCGGTTTCTGAAGAGTTATTGAATTTATTTTGTTTTCTTTGCAGTCATTTGGTGCAGATAGGAAAGAGGTGAGGGCTATTCTTCCTTGAAATCAGCTAGTCTTATTCATTGCTCTCTGTCTACTTTCCTTGAAAGTCTTGCAAGTGCGTAAAAAATAAAGATGGAAGGTCTATGTCTAATCTCGGTTTTCAATCCCTTGAAATGTTTTGTATATTAATATGTATTTTGATGTACAAGGGCTGTTCTTTATTGCTGCTATATATTTTGGCTGGAATATTGATTTTAGCTTATCGACAGTCCTTACCAGTAATTATTTCCTGTGGCGTTTGAATATCCATTAATTTTGACACCATATGGTACCTCTTTCATATTGCTTGTTCATTGTTCCTTGCAAAGTAAAGTTGTGTTCTTGGGCCTCACTTGGCTATTCTTCTATTTTGGAACTCAAATTCTATGCAGTTTTATATGCTTGTGAATGGGCTAAGCTATTTTTCGTTATTGTTGGTTAGCAAATAATAAATGTTTAATTTTTGCTGCTGAAAAAATGATCCATGTATAGACTGCTAATAATCTGTCATTTGTTCCATTTAATTGCATAGAATCTGAGTTTCAAAAATGACATAAGCGTAAGCGCACGAGGCCTTTTAGCTCTTTTTACTTTCTATGCTAGAGAAGATAGCTAATTCTTGATAATTAGTTTTACTTCATCCATTTTGATCTGGTTTTCGTCTTTTCATAAAATTTTAGCGTTCTCACGGTCGCTTACATTAGTTGATGCTGGCTTTTGTGTTTGTAGAAAACATTTTATTACCATCAATTAAGGAACTTTCTGCGAAAACTCTGGAAGAGTTCCCCAGTAGTAGTATAAGCATATGGCTTTTTGTGTTGTAGATTCTTGAACTACGTGTTTGCAAGTTGAGATCGTATGTGACTCAATAGAGTGAGTCTTGCCAGATTCACTCTTTTCAAGATGGCAAAATTTGATGTTACATGATATATTCAATTTGAAGTTGTGGGATCTTGGGTATAGGAAAGAAGTGCGGTGGGTTTGAGTCTTTGTGTTAGCTTTTAAAATTAAGGCTCGTGACTCTAGCTTCCGGAATTCAGAAAAAAAAAGGAGAAAGTATTGTTGCATTATTTTCTGTACATCCGTGCCCATAAACACCTTGTGGTATAGGAAGGCCCGGTGAAACCAGCTACCTGTTGATGTCAATTTTGCTGTCCCGTGGTTTTCTTCTATGGCTCGGAGGTTGTTTTAGTGTGATCTACTCTACTCTAGTATTTACCCCCACCGAGGTTTTCGTGACTGATCTGGCTTCGGTCTGCGGTTTCTTCTCATCTGATCTCTCGGTCTCTTCGGCCGAAGAATCCTCCTGTTTTTCCTCTCTTTCTTTAGGTGGCCGCCTGTCTCTTTTAGCTGCCACCTCAAAGACCTTGTGTCTTACCTCCAACTCTTGTCATACATTCTTATCCGTTGGCTTCACCACCGCGGACCGAACCAGTGAATGCTTTGATTGAGGCGGCTTGGTTGAATCCCCCGTCTCATGATCGTTTCTTCTCTAGCCTTACTGGTAGCTAATTCTCTGACCGAACCCATGCCACCTCTGAGTTGCTTCCCACTCCTTTCTAGTATCAGCTTGCATCCGTTACATTATTTCTGACTACTTCCAAACAACCGGATTATTAGTTGGTGACTTGGTTAGTTGGATCGAAGTCGAAGCAATTCCAGTATTTAATATAATTACTTCAGTATAATACACTGATCTTGTTTTCTACAGTCTTATCAAAGTAACAGTTTTTTTTTTTAATTTGTTGCTTTCATCCTAAGCTTTATCTGCTGTGTCTGCAGACAGTTCCACATGTAAATTTTGCTGCAAAAGCTAGACTGACTAACCGTTGCGTTGATTTGAAAACATTTATTGAAGAATGTCAAAGCCGGAGTTCACCAATAAGACTCTGAAACTGACAGGGAACTGGCTGGAGAAAAAAATAATTCATCCTACTTGAGCATTTAATTGTACATTTTGGGTGTACTTGTATGCATGTGAGTAAAAATCTTATAGCTAGGAAAGGTCCCTATAAGGAATATATGAATGAATACGTGACCATATATGAATATGTGATATAATGAGAAATAATTTGTGGGCGTACGCAGAGATCATCTAAAAGCTACCTGACATCTCTCGAAGGAGCTTATTATTTCATCAGAACCTTTTTTATTGCATCAGAGCCTTTTTTATTGAGGATGGCAATCGTAATTTATTGTTATTTGATGTCCAATCATCAAATTCAGCTAATCTTGACATGGTAATGGCCGAGTATATTCTGATTTCTGAGAAGTCAGTGCTGAAAAAAACTAAGATCAATTGATTGATCATTGATTTATAAAGTATCTCAAATCGCAAACTCAGAAGCTAAGCTTAATACGAAACAAGAAAGTACAGCAAAAATAAAAAAATTGCAAGTGCAACGATGGCTTAAAATATTTAGAATTCTTAAAGTAAATCATATAGTAATAGCTTAACAATTTTTGTGTAATCGGGTTGGATGGTAATAGGTATCACACTATCATCTCCTAAGATAAAGGATGAAAGTTTTTTTCCCTGTACATATGATGAAAAGTTTGTAACTCTTCAGAAAGAGGTTTTTGTTTATATATCTTGTTAGAATGCAAAATTATTGAACTGTCATGATAAAGTATAAAGGTTTATGCCCCTGAAAATCATACTTCTTTTCGTTTATAGCCATGCCAAGGGCATATGTATAACTGGTTCTGCACAGTTGTCGTGCAGATTGGCAAGTGATAAAAAGGTTTCTCAGAGTACGCGTTCAAATATTCACTCGTTAGATGTGCCTTCAAATTGGAAATCGTTTTGATTTTATTTTTCTGATTCAATGATAGCTCCGCGGTATGATAATAAATTTTGAAAAAAAAAATTTGGATGTCTGTGATGGAAGCGGAAGGAGATCAAATCCAATAAGAGAAAATGGTTAAGAATCTTTGTTCTCTTTTCTTTTGCCTTAGAGAGAACAAGCGATTGTATTAAGAACACTTTGTACTTTCTTTTTCATATAGTGAAACCCTTCTTCGTCCATGATTTTTTTCTGCAAAATTTTTTTTACTTAAATCTGTATGTTCTTTAATTTGCCATGCATTTGAGATTAGCTTTTGTATGATGATCATCTTTGATTTTGTCTTCGTTTGTGCGCTCGTCATAACATAATTAAATTAACGTTGTAACGGTGTAGGTAAAGTTTTAAGAAAATAATGTATTAGCCAATAGGATTTAAAAAAGGTTATATATATATATATATATATATATATATATATATATATATATATATATATATATATATATATAGAGGCACAGCTTTTGAAACAACACCAAACTCACAAAATATTGTAATCATCATATGAGCAACAATTAGCAGAGCAAGTGGCCAAAATCGCGAGATTATATAACATGCAATACTAAACTAAATTAGGCAATAATTATAAAGTCTCAAGAACAATTTGTATTCCCTTTTCCATACAGTGAGATCCTCCTTCTTCGTTCGTAATTTTTTCCCGTAAAGAAATTTTCAGGTAAATCTTCGTATTCTTTAATTTTATCATACATTTGAGATTTGTTTTGTTTGGTGATTGTCTTTGATTTTCGTTTGTGCGCTCGTCGTAGGATCACTTTATATGGGCATTTGTATAATTTTGCATATTTGTAAGGATATTTGTAAATGCTTCTTTTTGAAATTGCTTTCTTGTGAATCATACGCTTGTCTGAACCACTTTCTCATATATATATATTGTGCACACCGGTAGCCTGTAAGTGTTGACCAACAAAACAATTAGGGGAGGAAGGGGAGAGAGGGAGTGAGGGAGATGTAGCGTATTGAGGGTCCTATAGTGGGAGGTGTTGAATCCTTTCTTCTGCCACCTATACTCAAGAAGGTGTTCTACTGGATTGAATTGCTAGGAGGAAAGCACACATCCACCGAGGAAATTGGTAACACTTTGCAGCGCATTGAAGCATTACTACAAGATATAGAAAGAAGGGGAGAGACCGAAATTCTGAGAAGCTGGCAAAGAGAAGTAGTAGAACTTCGCATTGACATTCAAGAACTTCTTGATGCATGTTCGAGTCACTTAACGTACTCTCAAGAGATCGGGTGTCTTGGATGTCTCTGTATGTATGGCCACAACATTGTGAATACATGTCCTTTATGTAAAATTGCTGAAAAGAAAGCAAAACTCATCAAGAAAGTCAAAACGGTTGAGAAGGCTCTAACAGACCTGTTGGGGACCGACCCATTGGCTTTGGGCGATCGCCTAGAGAATCGTAATGTTGCTCACATCATCGTGCAAGCCGAAGTTGTTTGCATGAAAGAGCCACGACAGAGGCTATTCAAGCGGTTGGTGACAGCAAGGGAACAATCGCAATTGAGAGTGATTGCGGTCCTTGGGGACACTGGGGTTGGTAAAACAATTCTTACGACAAATGTTTTCGAGGATAAGAGGGTGAAAGCATGCTTTGACTATCATGCTTGGGTTTCAGTGGACAAAAAGCTGACATAAAAGGATCTATTGATAAAAGTCGTCAGCCTTCTTTATTGTGAGACGAACATGATTCTTCCTAAAAGTGTTGATAGAATGGAGATCAGATAACTTACGAATTTAATCAGGCACTACCTCGAAGGGAAATGGTATGTTATCGTTTTCGATAATTTGAATAAAAGGAATGTATTGAATTTTGTTCTCATGAATGCATTGCCTAACGATAATTATGCGAGAGTCATAGTCACGACACGAATCAAGAACTTTGGAGCTCCGTCTGCTGATAATATTGATCTTGAACCATTGTCCCCCAAAGAAGCTTGGGAACTCTTCTATAGGAGAAATTTTGGATTTGAACATTGTCGTGATGATTTAGAAAATCTCGCGAGAGAAATCATTAATCTGTGTGATCGATTGCCGTTTCTAATTGTTGTAATTAGTGGCCTCCTGTCGAGGAGGCAGAGAAATGAACAAGAATGGAGGAGCTTCTGTTCAGAGCTGCATAACTGTGGGATTGGTCCAGTTGTTACAACAGCACTAGCTACGAGCATCAATGGACTCCCTAAACACCTCAAGAATTGTCTATTGTGTTTCAGCATCTTTCCGAGAGGTTGTGCAGTCACGTCATCAAATCTGATTCGAGTGGATTGCCGAAGAATTCATAAGAGAAGAGATAGGAAGCACATTAGAGGAAGTTGCATACAGCTACCTCACTTGTCTCACCGAATGGAGCATTATCCAAGTGGCAGAATATTACAATTATGGGAGAAAAAGAAGTTGCAAGGTTAATGATTTGATCCATCAAGCCCTTATGGCAATAGATAGGGAAGATAATTTCAGTACAATATCGATGCAACATGGAGCCCAGATGCGCCGGAAGATTCGATGCCTATCGGTTCAGGGCACAGAGTAAGAGATCCCAGCTAAAATAAACTTCTCGAAGCTACGCTCTTTGTTTATTTTCCGACCGATTTCTCAAATGGCAAAGATCTCTCCTAGCAAGAAATCATTGAGGGCCTTGAATTTGGAAGGTACGTGCATTGACAGGTTTCCAAAAGAAATAGCAAGTCTAATTTATTTAAGATATCTTAGCTTGAGGAATACAAGGATAACTAGCCATCCGAATTTCTTGAAAAATCTCCAATGCTTACAAACCTTGGATCTCAAAGGCACCCCTCTCTCCAGATTACCAAAAGCGATCCTAAAACTTAAAAACCTGAGACATCTTCTTGTTTACCACTATGATGCACAAGGCCGAACTCCCGTGATCTATGGAGTAAAACTACCGAAAGGAATGCATAAATTGAATGCGCTACAAACTCTGTCAATTGTGGATGTAGATGACAAGAGTGAGAGAGTTGAAGAACTAAAACATCTTAGCCAGCTGAGGAAATTAGGAATGATGAACCTGAGAGAAGAAGATGGACCCAACCTATGTGAAGCGATCTTTCATATGGATCATCTTTCCTCCATTTCAGTGACGTCCGCCGATAACATGTCTCTTGAACTACAAGATTTGGAGGTTGCCCCACCCCGTCTACAAAGGTTATACTTGCGGGGCAAGGTAGAAAAATTACCATCTTGGGTTTACTATTCTCATACGCTTGTAAGGTTGCCCCTAAGAGGATCTGAATTAGTTGAAAATATTTTTGGAGTTCTTCAGAATCTGGAGAACTTGGCTGACCTTTCACTGATCCAAGCATACGCTGGGAAACAATTATCTTGCCAAAGAGGAGGATTTCCTGCGCTCAAGATATTAGATCTCGATCAATTGGATAACTTGGTTAGAGTTACAATAGAGGGAGGAATGCCTCATCTGAGCAAGATGATCATAAGGAGTTGCGGAAGACTAGAAACTGTGCCATTCGGTATTAACGAGCTGGGAGAACTTAAAGAACTCCACCTATTCGAAATGTCGGAGGAGTTTCTCTCGCGAGTAAGGAGTGAAGGGAAAGATTTTGGCATGGTTCGACATATCAAATATATATGCTACTACAGAGAAGGGGTTCCTCGAATACTCACAGATTCAGTAGCCGAAAAGCCCATTGGAGCAGAAGATACAGTCGAGTATGTTTGAGGCTTTTTCTTTTATGAACAGTCATACACACTTCCTCTTTCTACCTACATTTTTCTGTAATTGAATAACAATTTTCTTATCTGCTTGTTGATCATTAATAGGGATGATTACTGTTCAGCATCTGAAGGCCACGATTGGGAGGCAAGCGCCATTATACATGATCTCTCAACAAGTTAACATCATGAAAAAGAAGCTGCTTTAAAGGGATGTGTTGGTGTTAGAGTTGCAAGTAAAATAAGGCAACATCTATGGAAATCGCAAGATGCTTTGTGTTCGTCGTAGCTCCATGTTCTCTGCTTTGGAGGGGCTTAGACTCTGTTCTTAGTGATTAATTTGCTTTGTATACAAGTGTTGTGGTTCTGAATACATGTTAAGTACATTCCTATTTCTCAATGACATTTGCAAACATAATACTTGAAGACAATTGTGTTTGCGATCTTGAATGACTCATCTCGCGCGGTTCCTCTTTTTCGGGATTCCCGTGGGATGGTATTCATGATTCAGATGAATATTTATATGTGGATGGGTGTATGGGTATCAGGTATTGCGAATTCATGACTTCCAATAGATGCAAGCATCTATTGTTAATTACCCCCATGTAATTGGGGCACATTCGATTAAGAGACCTTTGTGAAGAGGATAAAATAAATCTTATCCTAATGATTGACCAAATTCTAAGTATATGTGTTAGGATTTAGCTGGATTTGAAATTGACTTGATCCCGATTATATGTGTTGAGGACTAGTCGACATTAAACTCTAATTATATGTGTTAGAGTTTAATTGGGTTCAATTGGCTCTAAGTATATATATTAGAGTTCAATTATATTTGATTTTACATTGGCGTATGTTCCAAAGTGGAGACATGACCAAACCCCAAGGACATGTATTGAGGTGGGTCGGATTTGATGCTACTCGAAAGTAGAAAGAGGCTAAGTCCTGTATGTATCAGGATTGACCGAGTTTGATATATCTTTTACTCTAGTTATATGTGCTAGAGCAAGAGGTCGATTAACCCTTAATTTTTTTTTTTTTTTTTTTATACGGTGGTGGCTTCATTAATTAGCGACTTCGAATGAGGTTGAGAGGTTCGAAGAAACGGAGGATCAATGATCCTCCTCCTCTCTTCCAACGAAATACGTTAACATAGGAGTCGGCGACGTTGGTGATATGGGTGATGTTGATGATGTTGATTGACGGCTTCGAATGGAGGGGGAGAGGTCCGAAGAAACGGAGGATCAATTATCCTCATCTCTTCCATCGAAGACGTCTACATAGGGAATGGGTGGTTGGGTGATTGCGTGGTGATTGACGGCTTCGAATGGAGTGGGACTCTCTTCCATCGAAGACGTCAACATAGGGGATTGGGGGTGATTGGCGAGGACGGCGAGGATGGCGATGATGATGAGGATGGCGGCCGACATAATTTTATTTTATTATATATATATATATATATATATATATATATATATATATATATATATATATATATATATTACCTGAGAAATACGTCTGAGAAGATGGCCAAGGAAGTCGATCGGAGGTGCTGAGGAAGTAGGTTGTGATATTTTTTTTTTTTTTTGATGTTACGATGTGGGATATGGGGTGGAATTTGCGATTTTTGATGTTACGATGTGGGATATGGGGTGGAATTTGCGATTTTTGATGTTACAATGTGGGATATGGGGTGGAATTTGCGAGGAGATTGTTTTTTTGTGGTGAAATTGCGTTATTATGTTTCAGACAAGGAAAAGAAAAATCTCTCATTTTCTTCTTTATATTTTTTCTATTTATAGTGGGAATGGGTTAGCTGAGGGAAAAGCGTGTGTGCTGAGGGTTTGTTGAGGGAAAAACGTGCGTAAAAATATCCGTTCGTTGAGGGAAAAACGTGCGTGGGAATATGAGTTCATTGAGAAAAATACGTGGTTTAAATTTGAATACGTTGGAAAAATTGTTATATTCAAATTTTAAATTTTAAATTTTAAATTTTAAATTGAATATGTTCGAATTTTAAAGTTGAAAGGTTATGTTCAAATTTCAATATTGCGGGAATATGGTTATATTTAAATTTCAAATTTCAAATTTTAAAATTGAATATGTTCAAATTTCAATATGTTGAGCAAGTATGGTTCAAACAAATTTTAAATTTCAAAATCCAAAATTGAATATGTTCGAATTTTAAAATTGAAAGATTATGTTCAAATTTCAATATTGCGGGAATGTGGTTATAATTAAATTTTAAATTTCAAAATTGAATATATTTCAAATTTCAATATGTTGAGGAAGTATGGTTCAAACAAATTTCAAATTTCAAATTTTCAAATTCAAAATTGAATATGTTCGAATTTTAAAATTGAAAGGTTATGTTCAAATTTCAGTATGGGTTTAAATTTTAAAATTGAACGGTTATGTTCAAATTTGAGGAAGTATGGTTGTATTTAAATTTCAAATTTCAAAATTGAATATGTTCAAATTTCAAAATTGAACCGTTATATTCAAATTTTAGGAAGTATGGTTGTATTTAAATTTCAAATTTTAAATTTCAAAATTGAATATGTTTAAATTTCAAAATTGAATATGTTCAAATTTCAAAATTGAACGGTTATGTTCAAATTTGAGGAAGTATAGTTGTACTTAAATTTTAATTTTCAAATTTCGAAATTGAATAGGTTCAAATTTCAAAATTGAACGGTTAATGAACGAGGGAATTTGCTCGGATTCAAAAGTTCAAAACAGAATATAGGCAAGTTTGGGTAAGTCAATTAAGAGATATTTTAAAATGTGGTTGAAGATTTGGATAAGTGCGTTTGAGATAATTGGCGTATGAGAAATTTCGGTTGGATTCAAAATTTAAATTTGGGTACAGGTAGCGTTTGAGAGATATTTTGAAATTTGGTTGAAAATTTGAATTTCGAATGAAATATGAGTTTGGATAAGCCCGTCGAGAGATGCTTTGAAATTTGGTTGAAAATTCAAAATTTAAAATTCAATTTGAACATAATTTTTGAAATTGAATTTTTAAACAAGAAGTTGACTATATTGTAAAGCCCGCTGGGCAGAAAAATAGGATTCGACTGATTTGATAGATAAAAAAAAATTGACGGAACTTTGATGAGAATCATAAGCTTGTGTTCACAAATTATCTAAGCTTGTGTTCACAAATGACTTGTTAAAAATTTTGAGCTTAGAAATATACGAACCAACTATAATCTTTTCCCTTTTTTTTTTTATATAATTTTTTTTTTTTTTACCCCAATAAATTGTACTTTACTACTTTATAACACAAATAGAATTGAAATTGTGTGATCATCATTATGGTTTTTTACGGCCTGAGTTTTGCATTGCACTCTTTCATATGCCAATTTAAATAAGAAGCCTGCTTTGATTTGAAACATTTACCTAGTTAGCAGTCTCTGGCAAGTTTATCTTTTGACATTTCAATATCATAGTTTGCTATAATACTGATAACAACCATATTGTGACGACTATTGCTTCCAAACTCTCACAGCACATAAATGTACTTATCAATCTGAATTAACAGCTACGTGATCTTAATAATCATCCTTATTCCTTCAACTCTCCTAATTCCCCTCGAATTCTAAATTGGGTAAAAAAAATCATCCTTATTCCTTCGAATCTCCTAATCCCCCTCGAATTCCAAATTGGATAAAAATGTATGATAACTGCCCAACAATAGATCATTTTGAAATACCACCTTCAACTTCACATATTTTGATTCACGTGATATTAACTTTTTTTAGTTAAATTTCTTAGTTAAATTGAAAACTTTCCATTTTGGGTTAAACCCGAAACATGTCAAAAATGGGTTTATAGATAACAAGACCAGGTTTGGGCAAAACCTACTTTACTCTAGGCCGAGGCCTAATAAGACCAGATGAGTTTTCTTATTATAATTGATAAGTCTATTCAAATGTATGGATTGAACCCACAACATAACTAATTTTTTTAAAAAAATTTCTTACCACCACCACCGTATGTGGCTTATGTAGTGCCGACAAAGTAAATATTTAATAAAAAAATTTGTATTACCATTTCGAATTAATTAATTTTTGATATTATATATATTTTATGACTAATATACATGACTATATCCTGGTAACAAACTTTATCATCAATTTTTTTTTTTTTTTTTTTTTTTTTCTTTTTTTTTGTTTAGCACCAATGATACATTTTCTTATTATGCTTGAATTTTCATTTGGTTTTTAACTTTTTGTTGTTCTAAATTTGGCTTTCCCTTTCGAAAAGAATAAAAAAATTATTAAAGACTTGGAAATAGAAACTTTTGTTGCTTCATCTTATTCCAACAAATTACTCGTGTTTTCTTAAGACAAAATAAATCTTGTAACAGCTATTGCTCGTGTTATATTCCAAGTTGCCTGATTTTATTAATTATTCCAGTTGTTACAAGTCCATCATTTCCGTGGACGAATTCCCCATGACGATCTTCTAACATTATTTGTTTGTCGTTAGCGGCAATTATTTGTGGCTAGCAAATTGTATATTTGTATTAATAAAACATTTTATAATTAGCTAAGCTCTCTTACTATTTGATGGGTAGGCTTTTTTTAAGATGAACAAGGAAGCCAATGAAATTATCAGTTTTTTTCGCTTGAATGGTTCAAAGATTCTCCAAATTAAACAGGCTAAGTGCATCTTTTAAGTCTCCTATCAGTACCAAGCGAAACTCCAAATTATTCAGATAATATATAATTTATGTCAAGTAAACGCGAGTTCTTGTGTAATTATCATAATTGATTATAACCTCTTGTGTAACAATCTGCTGAGCGGGGTTGGGCCTACCGCTGACGCAAAAATCGCCATCATCCAATATGCGGACGACACTATTTTCTTCTGTGAAGCTAAGAAACGCCAAATCAGAAATCTGAAGTTCATCTGGCAGATCTTCGAATGGGCTTCCGGGCTAAAGATCAATAGAAGCAAGTCGGAACTGTTCTACATTGGTAGAAACGGTACCAAAGGGAAGCAATTAGCGGAGCTCATGGAGTGCAAACTGGGCTCTCTGCCAATCAGGTACCTTGGGCTCCCACTGTCGCGGGGGTATATCAGGAAAGACGACTGGAGAGGCATCATCTCTAGGATCGAAAAAGGGATAGAAGGCTGGCAGGCCAAACTCCTCTCCCGGGGGGGGCGACTCACCATCGTTAACTCGGTGCTTTCTAATCTCCCCCTCTACTTCCTATCCGTGTTCAAAGCGCCCATTTGGGTCCTAAAACGCATTGACTCGCTGAGAAGGGCCTTCTTCTGGCGAGGCACCAGGGCTACTAACGGGGGCCTCTGCCTTGTTAACTGGAAAACGGTCTGCAGGGCGAAGCGAGACGGGGGCTTAGGGGTACTTAACTTGGAGCACCTGAACACCGCTCTTCTGGTGAAATGGTGGTGGCGCTTCTTCACATCCGAGTCGACCGCTTGGGGACATCTGATACAGAGACTGTATTATACCCGAAGGCGACCTCTGTGGGAAGGGACAACCTTCAAACCTTTCTCGCAATGGTGGAGGAGTGTTCTTAGTACAAAAGCCCTATTCCGCTGCTGCACCTCCAGATCGGTCGGCAACGGACGCTGGACGAGCTTCTGGTCTGACATCTGGCTGGGGAACACTTCTCTCCGCTGTCTCTTTCCCCGAATTTTCGGGGCAGCGCACAGCAAAGCTTTTCGGGTCTCGGATTGCTTCGGCCGGCGAGGATGGAAACGATTAAGGACCATCAGAGGCTGTGCCACCAGCAACGCACAGGCTGGTGCCTCGATCCAGAGCCTAGCCGACTACCTGTCAGATATCCGGCTGTCGAACCAAAATGACACCTTCAGATGGCGCTGGTCAAACTCCGAAACTTTCACAGTGCGATCGCTGTACCTCTTCCTGCAGGATTCTGGCGTGCGGGCCAGAGGCTTTCAGAAAATCTGGTCCATCAAAACTCCGCTAAAAGTCAAAGTCTTCATCTGGCTCCTGCTGAGACGAAGAGTTCCAACGAAGGACAGGCTTCTAAAGTGGGGATGGGCAGGGGACACCAACTGTCTCCTCTGTACTTGCACGGTGGAATCCGCGGATCACCTTTTCGCCTCTTGCGAGGCCGTGCGTCTCCTGGTGAGCTACCTGATCCCCTACCTGGGGGATGCCCGCTGCTGCTCTACCGTGAATGCGCTTTGGGACCTGTGCGGTCGAGACAGGGCTGCACGAGACCAGGGGGAACTCAACGCCCTTGCGGCTGTCTGGTGGACCATATGGTTAGAACGCAATAATAGGAGCTTCAGGTCAGTCTCATGCAGTTTGGGCCACCTCTGCCACGAAGCGCGTTCTATGTTGTTATCCTGGGCCGCCTACTGCCCTTAGCTCGTTTTTTTTTTTTTTTTTTTTTTTTTTTTTTTTTTTTTTTTCGAGACCTCGCTGTCTTGAACCCTGTAGCCTAATTCATTTTTTCAATGAATGAAGCGGCAGCATGCTGCCTTCACCTCAAAAAAGATTATAACCTCTTGCATTTCAGGTTAAAGAATTAGACAATGCAAGCTCCCAGCTGGCATTACCACTCTAAACTTCTTTGTACAAGGGTCGCCATTGGCCAAGTCAAATAGTATAGGTATAAATTTGTGGGAATTATAATGGTAGGAATCTTACTGAATTATTACAATACATTTTAAATTAACCAATTTAAGAGTTTTTTGCTTGTGCTATATTAGTTGATATAACTCCAATCCTTCAAAAAAAAAAAAAAAAAAAAAAAAAAAAAAAAAAAAAAAAAACATAAAGCTGAGTCTACAATTATCTTGCAATAATAAATATTACAATTGCCTGCAAATTGATATTGTCATAGAATCAAGACATGTTTTAAAATTTTTGCTCGGCAATAATAAATATTGCTTTGAAAATATTAATTTTCATTTTTTAAAAACCCTTCCATAAGTTACTCTTTGTCGTGATTAAAAGAGATCAAGTTAAGTTAATGAATAGACTATTTTATCCTCAACTACCCCCTTGTAGGGCAATAAATTAATCTATGTTGGTTTTAATATTTTATATAGAATATAGTTTTTAATTTTATAATTTATGGAAGGGTTTTTTTAATTTTTTATTTAAGTGTGTGACTGTGGTCTTTCATTTTTTTTTTTCTTATTTAAAAATTTTGTTATAATGAAAATTGTTTTGCTGATAGTAAGTTTGCCAAAATCTTGGCTTATTTCGGTAATCCATCAAATTTGGATGAGTTTTCAACTAGTAAGTAAAGTGTGGAATATAAAATATATAATTACCGTTCTCTATTTATTTAAATTTTTGAAAAATATTAATTATTAATTTTATTTTATTTAATATGATATCGGAATAGAATGTTTCGAATTCGAGTTATATCAGATTTCTTATTAAAAAGATCTGAGTTCAATTACGAGTGTTGAATATAAAATATATAAATATCGTGCTCTAACCGTTTAAATTTTTAGAAAATAGATATTATTTTATTTAATTGAACATAAGAATATTAATATTTTTTATATTTATAAAAATATTAGTATTATTTAAAATTTTGAAGACCTAGGCAATGATGAAATTATAGCTTGTTAGATTATTCCTAAGATGTACACAGGAAGTCAATCGGATTATTTCTGGTGAATGTTGGGTGCATAGCAGCAGAAGTTCCGTTGTCTCCTCTCATTTATTTTCCTGCCCCCCACCGCCCCTGCTTTTCTGTCTTCTCGGCGATGTCGACCTTCGCGGATTCTGCTGCTGGTTTTTCTCATCCCAGCGCTTCCTAGCATTTTTATTTTTATTTTTGTATTAATACTTTGTCTACTAAATGTTTAATAGATCCATAATCGAGAGTTCTCTAGCAATACCTGTTCTATTTAACTCTCCAATTATTATGTTGTAAATTTTCTTTCGAATCGTTTGGTTAATCCAAAATATTCCATCCATCGATATCTTTCGTTAAAAATAATAATAATAATAAAAAAATTGCTTGGTAAACACCAAACCAGCTTATTTCCTTCGTTTCGTAAACCCGTAATTTTCAGAACCAATTTGTAGATTCAGGTTCGATGTCCGGAACTTCTGTGTCTGTCTCGGGGAAAGACCGACTCCAAAAACTGCTCGATGAAGAGGAGAAGATTCTGATACGGGTTTTCAACGCAAATATCGCGGATGTCAAGTCACTTTTGGAGGGTAATAAACAGATTGATAATAGACACGAATGGAGGAGATGACACCTACAATCTGAAAGCGTCTCTCGGAGAACTAAGGGAGATTGCTTACGACACTGAAGACTTGCTCGATGAGCTGATGTTTTTCTCCGGGAAGTACAGCCGGCAAGGCACTAACTTTCTTTCTGGGGCCGTGCAATCCGTCAAGTACCTGTCTGCTCGCTGCCGCGTATTCATGCAGGTCCGGGAAATGAGAGCGCGCCTTCACGCCATCAGTCAGAGGAACTCGACGGTGACGAACTTCTCCGATCGGGAGAAGCCGGCCAATCTCACAAGGTACAGACTGGATGAGCACCAGCTGGCTCCTCTTTTCCTCTAGGAAGCCGACTTCGTCAGCGCCGATGAGCCTAAAAAGGACGTGATTCAATTTTTGTTTTTTTTTTTTTTTAGGGAGAGAGAGAGAAAAGATAGTATACTATCCACTTCGTTTATTTTTAAAATAAATTTAACTAAAAATATAAAGAACTAAGTTTCGAACTTAGATTTCAATTTATTTTTGAAATAAATTTAGCTGAAAATACGAAGCAACTAAGCTTCGAACTCGGAACGGTAAGGACGGAAGAGATGAATTTGAAGGTGATTTCTGAGGTGGGGATGCCTGGATCGGGCAAGACCACTCTTCTGAGAAGCATCTTCAACCATGAAAAGGTTCAAGGGTCGTTTGAGAACCATGCGTGGGTCATCGTGACACCCGAGTACTCGATCAAGGAGCTTCTGAGAAGCACTTTGAATCAGATCTTCGAGGAGAGGCAGGAGCCGATGCCCAAGAGCACCAATGTCATGGGCAGCTGGCGGAGATGATAAGCCGCTGTCTCAGAAACAGAAGGTACATCTTTGTCTTTGATGACGTGTGGAGTTCTGGTGTTTTGGATTATTTCAAGTACGCACTTCCCAATAATAACTGCGGTAGCCGCATTGTGGTTGCTTCACGAAGTGCTGAAGTTGCTTCAGCCTTCAAGGTTCCTACTGATAACTCTTGGAGCGAAGCGAAAAAGGGGCTTGACTCTGATTCAAAAGATGTTCATCATTATTATCTTAACCCGCTTCCTCATAATTATGCTTGGTCGCTCTTCTGCAAGAAAGCTTTACAATCTGAGTCTTGTCCTCCAGAGCTGGAGAACCTCTCTTGGAAAATCATTGACAAGTGTTCCGGTTTGCCTCTTGTAATTGTGGCAATTGGTGGGCTACTATCGACGAAAGAGAGAAATGTCAAGGCTTGGAAAGGAATACTTGAAAGCCTAGACTGGGAAAAAGATGAAGGTTATCAGTTCAGGCATGTTATGAGGTTGGAGAAAAGTAGAGCCCCTGAAGCTGAGCATGTTACGGAAACGGAGGGAGCTAAAAGTGCCGAAATTGAGCATGCTATTATGGGGCTGGAGAAAGGCGAAAGCCCAGAAATTGAGCATGTTAGGGGAACGGAAAAAGCTAAAAGCCCCAAAGTTGAGCACGTTATGGCGGTGGATAGAGCTAAAAGCTTCGAAATGGAGCATGTTATGGGGGCGGATAGAGCTAAAACCCCCAAAATTGAGCATGTTATGGGGACGGACAAAGATAGAATCTCTGAAATTCAGCATGCTAGGGGAACAGAGAAAGTTGTAAACCGCAAAGTTGAGCATGTTACACAGGTGGAGAAAGCTAAAAGCCCCAAACTCGAGCATGTCATGAGGATCTTGTCAATCAGCTACAAAGACTTGCCTTGCAACCTAAAACCTTGTTTCTTATATTTCAACATGTTTCCAAAGAATTATTCCATTAAGCGTGTGACACTAATCCGGTTATGGATTGCAGAAGGATTTGCGACAAGCGAGGAAGGAAAACTTTAGAAGAAGTTGCATTGGGCTATCTCAATGAACTGATGCGGAGGGGCATGGTTCAAGTATCAGAATTTTATGATTATGGAAGGGTGAGGACCTGTAGAATTCACAATCTGTTCCGAGAGATCATCATCTTAAAATCGGAGGAGGAAAACTTTGGCTCCTCTCTTACTAGAGAGATCAAGAAGATCGAAGGGACGGTTCGGCGCCTCTCTATTTTCGAAGCCAACGACGATCTTCTTCAAAATATGAGAGCTTCCTACCTTCGTGCTGTGCTTCTCTTTGGATCAAATGCCATAGGTTTCCCGTCCATGCTTGACATTTTCTGTAGATTTAAATTACTGAGGATTTTAGACCTAGAGGGTGCACCAGTCGAGATGCATCCAAAACAGTTTGGCAGTTTATTAAACTTGCGCTATTTGAGCTTGAGGAATACGAAGGTCAGTGATCTTCCCAAGTCCTTGAGAAAGCTAATAAACCTACAAACATTGGACCTCAAAGGCACCTATGTATCTGAGTTGCCCTCGCGGATCATCAAGCTCAAAAACCTCCGCCATCTTCTTGCTTATCGCTATTACATAGGACAAGAACCGCCATACTACTATGCTCTTGGCATTAAAGTTCCTCAAGGAATAGGGAGACTGGGAGAATTACAGAAGCTAATATATCTTGATGCAAACCAAGAGAGCGGCGTACTTAGAGAATTGGCTGGACTGACACAACTGAGGAGGTTGGGCATTGTCAATTTGAGAAATCAGGATGGTCTGCATCTTTGCTCATCTGTTTCAAAGATGAAGAAACTTCGTTCTCTTTCAGTATCATCAATTTACATAGAGGAGCAGCATGAGCAGCTTGATCTACAATATTTTGAACCTCCGGAAATGCTCGAATGTCTATATCTAAGGGGTCCTTTGGAAAATTTACCTCCATGGTTTTCCTTTCTCCATAACCTTAAAAGACTGCAACTCAGGTGGTCGAAATTGGCAGAAAACTCACTTGAAGTACTTCATGGACTGCCTAATCTTGTTGAACTTGTGCTCGTCCAGGCATACGAGGGGCAGAGATTACACTTCAATCGGGGATTTCCCGAGCTCAAAATGTTAGCTCTTGATCTCTTGGCTAATTTAGAAAGTGTTAATTTGGAAGGAGCGATGCCTAACCTTCAGAAGATTTACATCAGGTCTTGTAAGAAATTGTTCACAGTACCAGAAGGCATAGAACAGCTAAGTAGCCTTAAAGAGCTTCACTTGTTTGACATGGATGCATTGATGGACAAATTAAGAGAGGGGGGTGGGCAAAAGGTCAATCACATTCCTGTTCTCCGCAGCTACCATATACAAAGATATCTAGGGGCTCCTTTGATATGAAGCACAACGGATGGTATGTGAGTGCATATTAATTTTCTTTTTATGAAATTTTGCTATTATTTAGGCTTTGACTTGGAATAGTTGCTTTCTATTTTATAGTGTCGTTGGTTTAGTAAGTCCTAGGGCAATCAATACAATGTGGTTTGACAAGAAGAAGGTCGAATAAATCAATATGCCTAACATTTTATCCAGCATGATCTTCGAGATTTAAAATTTCATCAACTGTTCTGGTAATTGAAAATGCATTGTCTATTGAAAAAAAAAAAGTGAGACTGCATTCCAATAGGCATTCATTTTTCTCTTATTTACTTTCTTAGCTTATGTCAGCTTTGAGATCCATTAGTTATCATATTGTTGCCACGTCTGATACTTCTTCTGTATTGCTTTATATACCATTTAGCTATTAGTAACTTTCAATTTGTTTGACTTTTTCACTTTACCACAAAAGAAGCAGGGTAGAATAGAAAGATTTTGCCATTCTGTTTTGGGTTTACTAGCATTGCTTAATTCATTGAGTTACCAATGATAAACTTCACTAACATCGGCAACAATGTTTTTACTGACAGATACTGCCGACTGATGTAAACAATCTGCTTGACTATCTATTCTAGTCATAGAATATTTTGTGCTATGCCATTGTTTTACTTTGTTTTCTAAGTTTGCAGACCTACTTAGCACCAAATTTTGTATTTGTGTTCTAGGTTTCCTCATGAAGTCCTGGTTTCCATCATGCAACTCAAATCTCACATCAGAAGAGGATCTACATGATTACATTAGCACTTTGAAAAAAATCAAGTAGTTAGCTTCTGTCAATTGGCAAGACTGCAAATCCCTTTCATAAGAAGTAGACAGAAGAAGAAGAAGAAGAAGACAGACATGCCTGCTGTAGTTGCTGTTATTTGGTGGCTAAGCTGTTTTGTCCATGGAGTATAAATATTGTGCTATCACTACTTGTAAAAGCACACTCCAACTTAGATCGAAAACAATATTATTAATGTGTGTATCGATAAATGTCTACTATATTGATTCAATTCCTTTTAAATATGTAATTGCAGGACTTTATTGTAATCTAATTTCACACTCATTTCATTCAATTAATCTTGCCAATTTCACACTCATTTCATTCAATTAATCTAATTTCACACTCATTTCATTCAATTAAATATGTAATTCCTTTTAAATATGTAATACGCATTATGCAGCTTACAAATCTAAAAGAGCTCCACCTATTTGAAATGCCGGAGAAGTTTCTCTCAAAACTGAGTGGAGGGGAAGATTGTGACAAGGTGAAGCACATCGAGTATATATGCTATTACAAGCAAGGGGTTCCTCAAAAAATACTATCTAGCCTCCCTGGTATTCAAATTAGTGAGGAACAGTGATTTCTCAGCTGCTAAGTACAGATCCTACTCGTAAGGGCAAAGAGATTGCTGAAGAGCCGCCAGAAGAAAAGAAACTAGTTACTGCAGAGGCGAGAAAAAAAGCTGCATTAGAAACCCTTACAGAAGAGTTCCTTGCAATTGTCAAAGGTACAATGGTTAAACTTTATTTTCATCTTTTGTACACTACATGGGGTCGGTGAACTATTGTCCGACTAAATTGTGCTTTCCATTTGTAGGTTCCAATTCTCTTATGCTGATATTAATGTTGGATTGTTAAATCTTAAGGAAGGTAATAGTCTTGAGTATAAAAATATGCAAGTATTATTTTCTGGTTGGAGAACAATGATTGTTTTATATAACTTGATATTGTATCAGAGTATAGTTCGAATCTTATCGGTAATGTTATTTAATTTCGTCGTGGGCCTAGCAAAACTATGGTAGCTTGAGTCATTGAAGAAGGATAGTTGTTTCGTATAATGAAACAAATAGAGGAGCATATTTAAGATTGTTACCCACTGATATCTTTATATCAGGCCAAAAAGCAGTAGCTGACACATGTTATACCATCGTAGATTTTCGGAAGAATCCTCATGCCTTTGCTGGAGACTCCCTTTCTCAAAAGGAAGTACTGCTTCTTCTTCGGCGCAGAGATACAGAAGCTTGGAGCTCATCAACTGTATGTCTCTAATACTAACTATAAACATTCTCAGGAGAAAAGATGATACAAAGAAAAGAGGTTATTTCCTTCATTCACCTAATCATTTTCATTTCTCACCTATTAAACTTCTTATTTGATTGTTGATGACCAGCATGACCAGTTTATACGACAGTAGATCATGGAAACAACTAAATAGGGGTCCTCATGTACAAGAAATTGCTTCGCGGGCGCACATCAGTTTGTTCAGGTTATACATTACAAGATTCTTTTGTGGTGCCCATTCGTGCTTGCTCGATTACCGAAGTTCGGAGGTGCTTGCTTCAGCTATTTGATATATTTACAATTGATTAGCCAGTTTGTGTACTAAAAGTACACTCTTGTTCGGAAACTTGTAATCATATTCGCAGTATATGTTGGGGTAAATTCAAAATCCTCATTATTTAATTTTATTTATTCCTTTTATTATTTATTTATTTATTATTATTATTAATATTTATTATTTATTTATTTATTTATTTATTTCTTTCTTTCTTAGCGCAGAAGAAACTAAACGGAACATGGTTCCGTTTCTTCTGTCGGGCAGAACGTGGGTTTCCGTTCCGTTTCTTGCGCCTTACTCGTTGTTACGTGGGTCGAACGTTACGTGTCCACTTTTACGAATATGAATATCAGTTTACTGTTCAAATGAAAACCAAACCTTTCCTTTCAAAAGTATAAAAAATTAAAATCATCAAAATTTTAAAAAATGAAAGCTTATCAAAAGATCTCGTGAATATACAAAGCATCAATTTACAGTACAATCAACAGACCTGCCAACTTGTTACAATAATTTAAGTACTTTTACATAAACTTTTAATTTCTCACGAATTCTTAAGTATCATCATATTTGATCAAGTTATTTCACAAAATTTAACAAATTTAATCTGTATGTAATTCAAATAGATCTACTAATATTACTCATCTATATATGGCATCAAATTATTAATATCAAAAGCTTTTATAATAACCATATTACCACCCAATTACTACATTTTACTTGGTACTTGAAATGGACAGTTCTGATTAAAACATACCAAACCCAGGTATCATCTCATCCGTCCATCTCATGGGCTTTCATGGGGCCCACCCAGGATTGTTTGCCCAGGCTGTACTCCTGCGACTGGCTACCCATTTTCTATAATAAAAAATTAATAAAATAATGTTTTTTTCTTAAATAATAAAATATTATTTTGTACCAACCACCAACTTATAAACTCTTATTTCTCTCGGGTAAAAAAATATCTGGATAAGTAAAAACTAGTTATATCAAATAAGTATAAACTATAAAATTAGTATAAAAAAATAATTGGTATGATTACAGAAATAAAAAAAAATATGTTTGATATGATAATAAAAAATAAGAGAAATAAAAAATATATTTTTAGAGAAAGGCAACATACTGCCGCTTCATTTATAGAGAAATGAACTTAGCTACAAAAATAAAAAATATTAGTGGGTGTAAATGAATTTTTTGCCTTTTACTTTATTATACGTTAAAATGATTTAAATTATAATTTATTTTTTTTAAATAGTTGATTGAAGCTTTTAAAAAATTAAATAAAATTAAAATTAAAATCAAATTATATTTCATAAAAATAATATTTAATTTAAAATTGTATTTGCTCTATTTTTTTAAAATTTAAAATATTCATCAATAGTGGAGACAACCATTTTATCTGAAAAGAAAGATGAGAAGAAGGGATGGTACTTCAGAAGACGTAGAAGAATATCCAAAAAAAAATAAAAAAAAAATTAATTATAATAAAAATAATAATTTTTATTTATTCTAGTTGTATTGAAATAAATATTTTTATTATATCCTGATATATGATATTATTCCCGGACCAGTCTCACTTCAAACCGAGAACAAATGTAGCAGCCACATTATTTATATTCGATTAATTATTATTTTCTTACTGGATGAATTCGAAAAAATAATTTAATTAGTCGGAGACCCCGTCACTCTAGAAGATTGCTATAATTATTAACTCTTTTTCAATGCAACAAACGGACAAAAAGGATATGCACCCAATGCGGTAACGCCACGTCAGGTGCCCCACCCGTGTACTCCCCACGCCACCTTTACTCGAACCCGCTGCACCGACCCTCTCTATTAACTGCTTCCTACACAATTTACTTCAAACTTATCCCCCTGACTGTTTTAAGTATAAGCGTCCTCTTTTTCTTTTATTTATTAAAATTATTACGGGTTTTAATCTCGATATATCCCCAACCGAAGAAGTGAAGAGACTCCGTACAGCGGTTGAGATTAAAAAAAAAAAAAAGAGAAAGAAGAAGCTAGAGAGAATCCGAATCTCGTCGTGGGCATAACCATTTTAATCTTCCCTCAAAACAAAAACCCCGCACATTGATCACACCACCCATTATTTATTTTGTTTTCTAAAAACAAGAATAAGAATAAGAATAAGAATAAGCGATTGTTATTCCATACCATTGCGCCGCGGGGGCCATGGTTTCGTCTCCTGCGGCGTTGCTTCTTCTTCTTCTTCTCGTCTTCGTCGTCTTCTTCTTCTCGGCATCGTCGGGGGAGGGGATTACCGGCGACGCGCTTCCGTGGTTCGCTGAGGCGCCGCAGTTCAGGGACGGGGAGGGGTGCCCCGCGGTGGCGGGAGGCGGGGGCGGGGGCGCGTGCGCGGGCCCGTGCGCGCCGGGTCTCGTGCACATCGCGATGACCCTGGACGCGCACTACATCCGGGGATCCATGGCCGCGATCTTCTCGCTGCTGAAGCACGCGTCGTGCCCCGACTCCCTCTTCTTCCACCTGGTGGCCTCCGACCCCGCCCCGGAGAGACTCCGCCGAGCCGTAGCCGCCTCGTTCCCGTCCCTCCGGTTCGGCGTCTACCCCTTCCCGGTCTCCCTGGTCGCGGGGCTTATCTCCTCCTCC
Source organism: Tillandsia leiboldiana (assembly GCA_029204045.2). Taxonomy (NCBI): domain Eukaryota; kingdom Viridiplantae; phylum Streptophyta; class Magnoliopsida; order Poales; family Bromeliaceae; genus Tillandsia; species Tillandsia leiboldiana. Next base: position 57,558,191 of record CM055060.1, on the reverse strand, counting down.
GTCCGCGCAGCGCTCGAGTCCCCGCTCAACTACGCGCGCAGCTACCTCGCCGACCTCCTCCCGGCGTGCGTCCCCCGCGCAATATACCTCGACTCCGACGTGCTCGCCGTCGACGACGTGCGGCGCCTCTGGGCCACGCGCCTCCCCTCCGCCGTGGTCGCCGCCCCCGAGTACTGCCGCGCCAACTTCACCCGCTACTTCACCCCCGCCTTCTGGTCCGACCCCGCCCTCGGCCCCCGCGTCTTCCGAGGCCGCCGCCGCCCCCCCTGCTACTTCAACACCGGCGTCATGCTCATCGACCTCCGCCGCTGGCGCGCGGGAGGCTACCGCCGCAGGATCGAGGCGTGGATGGGGCTGCAGAGGGAGCGGAGGATCTACGAACTTGGTTCACTGCCTCCCTTCCTGCTGGTGTTCGCCGGGGAGATCGTGGCGGTGGATCACAGGTGGAATCAGCACGGCCTCGGCGGCAACAACGTCCAGGGCAGCTGCCGACCGCTCCACCCGGGCCCCGTCAGCTTGATGCATTGGAGCGGGAAGGGGAAGCCGTGGGATCGCCTCGACGCCGGAATTCCCTGCCCCCTCGACCGCATCTGGGCGCCGTACGATCTCTACATCCCTCCTCCCTCTCACTCCAATTCATCCTCCTCCTCCCCCTCCTCCTCCTCCTACCCCCTTTCTTCCTGGTAGTAGATTTAAATTTAGATAGAAATTCAGTAAGAGAGAGAGTAATCCTCCCGAATGTACAGTGAAACAGAGTTGAGAGGCAAAGGAATTGGTGGAGAATTGAGGAGGATTTTGATTATTTTAGGCAATGATTTAATTGGTTTTGTGTTGTGCAGCATTCTTTTGCCTTCATCCTCCATGTATAAAGAGATGGGATTCAAATTCGATTGAATTCTCTATTGACATAGTAGGTTAATTTTAGAAAATTTGTTTGTGAAATCTTCGGGGACCAGAAAATGTAGCAAATGCGCCTTATGTTATATTTACTTGGATAAGTTAAAATTGCATATTAAACTAGTGTTAATATTAATTAATATTGTAATTGTCATTATAAATGCAATAACCATGTGATTCAAGATACAGGGAGTTGTAATCTGTTGGCTAGCTAGCAAAAGAAGCTGGCTAGTGCTTTTAAGTCTCTTTACTCTGATTTTTATTACTTTTTTGGAACCTCAACAAATTTTAACTTGCGCCTGCCTTTCATAAATTTTTGTTCAGATTTGGCACTAGTTGGATTTGAAGACAATTTATTAATGCAATTTCTTTGAAGCTAAAACATATTTAGCAGGATCTGATAATTCTAGTTTAGTGGTGGTGTTCTTTTTTATTTAAATAGAAACAGTAAATGTACTTGCGCTTAAGAAAATCAGATATTCTGCTCCTGCAAGCCTTTTGAAATAGTGAAAAATGGATTTGAGATGGTTGCTCTTTACAATCTCATCTTGATAGTTGTTTCCTTTTTTTTATTTTTCTGCATCACTCAGTATAACATTTGCACTAATGATCTAAAGTTTATTGGTCTATCTTTTTTGTCTATTTTTTTTAGTCAATAAATAATATAGCTGAGAAGGAAAACAAGTTTTATTCCACTTTCTTAAGTTACAGATTACTCGAGATTTTTGGCAAATGCAAGTGAAACAAAGCACTAGATGGTTATTTCACTCGTCATGCCATCTTTCAAACCCCAAATGAACGTAATTACTGGCTAGTATGTTCATGTTTTGTCTCAATTAAGATTATAATTAGAAAAGAAAGGCAATCGAAGTTTGCATATGTTAAACACTTATCTGAATTGTTTCCTATCGGATCGATCTTTTCTTAATCCTTATAATGTTGTTAAGAGAATCACAGGTAAAACTATTTTAAACTGCACTTCTACGGTTTTTGGTATGCTATGTTATGTTTGCAAAGTCATGACTATTCTAAAGACAACTTGCGAATGCATATGTGATTTTGCATTTGAAGCCATGGTAACAAATAATGCCAAAAAGTTATTAACTTACTTTATACAATCACTTGGTACTGAACATGATACGACTTGAATTTAGTCCCCACTAATTCGCTATATAAGCACCGAACAATTTGCAATATAATAAGTAAGAGACGACATGACTAGAAAACAAGATGATCAAATGTAATTTTCTTTACAAAAAAACTAATAATAAATCACATGCAAAAGTAACGAAATTTGATAATTGAAGTGGTCGCAGTTGATCACGTTGTACTATGGTGGGGTGAATTGGGTGGGCATAATATATATATATATATATATATATATATATATATATATATATATATATATATATATATATATATATATATATATATTTCATACCATTTATAAGAGAAAAAATATTTTAAACTATCTGTACACCTATTTGAAATGTACGATATATATATATACATATATATATCGTACATTTCAAATAAGTGTACAGATAGTTTAAAATATTTTTTCTCTTATAAATGGTATGAAACGATACTGCTAGTGCGTGTGGGTACATATGTGTCCGAATTGATTAATTTAGAAGTTTTAATTAAACAGATAATATAATAAAAAATAAATAAATTTATAGAACAATCCTTAAATTGAAACTCTTTATGCTGCATGAAGTTCGAATTCTATTGAAGATCATTATGCAAATAAAGTAAGAAATTAATAACTGAAATTAGGCTTTTATCTATTTATTTATTGAGCAAGGCTACATGCACACTCCCAAAAAGAATATACATTCTACTCTCATCCATCTAAGGATGGAAAGATCACTACATAAATTGTGAAGTGAGCTTTCACCATATCCCACCCATTGAATGGATGGGTTGCTACATTCCCACAAGGATATACCCTTAGTATTTTTCTTATTTTTATTTATTTAAGTGCGCCTTTCATAACTTGAAGACAGTTATTTTTCACACGGGCCCTTATAAAAGAAAATTATCGCATGGTTCAACGATGGGTCCCTGGAACCGGCTCAGGCCCGTTTGCAGCTACGAGCTGGCACCGAAACGTGTACACAAGCTTCCTACCCACCGGTCGAGTGGACTCCACCTATGTCGAATTCGAAGAAAAGAGGCGTGGACGAAGAAGAAGCCGAAGAGCGGAGGGAGCGATGAGGAGCCGCGGAACTCCACTTCCTGAAAGTTTCGACATGGGAGAGGACGAGCGGATTCTTATCGAGCTCTGTTGCTCCCTCTCCATGAAAGCTCATCATCATTCCTCTTCCTCTTCTTCTTCTTCTTCTTCTTCTTCTTCTTCTTCTTCTTCACTCGCTTCTCCTTTTCTCCTCCATTCCCTCACCCACCCTTCTCCTTGCTCCATCTTCTCCTTCCCCGGTTCGTGGTGCGCCGACGATTGGATCTGCGGGGGCCGAGCTCCCTTCGGTGATTCGGAGGTCGATTCGGATCTCTTCCCCTCTCTCAAAAGCATCGGAGCTGGCGTTGTCGCCCGCGTAAATGCGGCTTTTCTCTCCTCGTTCCGGAGAATTCTCGTGGGTTCGACGCTTCAATCCGAGGTAGTGAACCCTTTTTCTGTTTTAATGAGTTTCAATTGGAGAATTAGAACTATTTTTTCCACTTTCGTGTGTGTGAATTAGTATGTAGAATTAGGTAATTTAACTCCTGCGTAATTGATCCGAAGATATGATGTTTCTCTGACTCTCCATTTTGACATCGCAATGTTGTGTTGCTTTGATGATTAGATGATGCGAAAAAAAAAATTCACTAATTCTTTTTTATCCAGAAAACTTGCACTTATTTCATATTGAGAAACTTCATCTGTAGTGAAAATAGCAAAGGAAAAAGAATCCGCAAAATCAAATCTTCAATTTTGTTACATTAATTAGCAATATAGCAGTGCTCTTTCTCTATCAACAAAAAAAAAAAATTTTCCTTTTTTTTTCCAGCCATTTACTAGTTATTTTCTCATGAAAGACAATCAGAGCAGACTGGATTTCACTTTTCAGGTCTGTAAAGCTATAACAGAGAAGAAACGTGTGATTTTCACTGGCCATTCTTCAGGAGGCTCAATTGCGGCTCTTGCTACGATATGGTTGCTCGAGAACTGTATGAAATCAGGCGGCGCTACTCAAGTTTATCCCTTCTGTGTGACCTTTGGGTCTCCTCTTTTCGGAGACACTGTTCTCATCCATGCTCTCGAACGAGAGGGGTGGTCACGCTGCTTCGTTCATTTTGTCATGACAGTTGATATCGTTCCGCGGATTCTCCTAACCCCTCTGTCATCCTGCAGAGAAGAAATTCAGGCCATCCTGCATTTCTTAAGCCCTAAAGCATCAGATTTCAGTCTTGAATCCGTCGTCAAATCTCAATTAGTATCCGTATTTTATGAAACTGTATTAAGGAGTGCGCTATCTGTTTCCAGCTATATGGCCTCTGTGCTCATGGGCTGTACTAACTCTATCCTGAATTCTTTAACTTCCTTCATTGAGCTTTCCCCGTACAGGCCCGTTGGAACTTATGTTTTCTGTACCAGCAAAGGGCAATTAGTTGCCGTGAAGAGTTCATATGCTGTTTTGCCGTTGCTATTTTACTGCCTCCAATTGGCTCCCCAGCAACAAATGTCAGAGGTTGCATATAGAAGTTTGAATGAGCATTGGCAATATGACTCGAAGATCAAGCAATGTGTATTAGGAAATGTAGCTTGTATTAATTACCTGGACAAACTCTCACCATCCTTAACTGGTGGGAATGGTGATTTGGATGAAGCAATCTTGGGGGATCTTGAACTGGTTGGTATAAATTTTAACTTATTTTGTTTAAATAGTTATACATTGCTAGTATCACTTGTAATTCTCTATTTATTGCTTGTATAGTATAGCACATGACTCGTAATGATATGTCATTTATTTTCATATATGTTGCTATACAGTAGCACAGCTGGAAGTTACAATCATAAGATATTGTTTAGGAATTCTTTTTATCCCAAATAGTTGTTAATGAGAGTTAACTACTTAAGTAAGGAATGGAACTATTCTAGCAGCATGTTTTCATTCATATATATATATATATATATATATATATATAGAGAGAGAGAGAGAGAGAGAGAGAGAGAGAGAGAGAGAGAGAGAGAGAGAGAGAGAGAGAGAGAGAGCAGGGCTGTTGTGCTATTAGGAGCACGGAGGCCTCCGTGCTCCTTAGCCATTTTCGATGATGGAACTTCTGAATCGACGATCGGCTCCTTAGACTTGATCTAATATATTTGAAGTACCTAGAAAATAAATTTTATAATTTTTTTTTATCATTTACCTGGTGATCGAAAGGGTTTAAAATCAATAATTTTTAACTGTTGATGTGTGCCTTTTACATGTTTAACAATATAGAAGTATTTAAATCAGATAAAATTTTGATAGAAAATTCTTTATATTATCTACAGTAAGATCAATATCTCTTATCGAAAATTTTAGTGATACATTATAACTTTTTGTAAGATTTTTATTTTAACCGTCCATTTTTAGTCATTTCGATCACTAGATAAATAATAACGAAAAATCACAAAATTTATTTTCTACGTACTTCAAATATACTAGATCAATTCTAACGGAGCTGATCATCAATTCGGAAGTTTCATCATCGAAAATGGCTTAGGAGTACGGAGGCCTCTGTGCTCCTAATAGCACAGCAGCCCTGCTATATATATATATATATATGTCTGGAACTTACAAGTACAGTTAAGAAGCATTTACTGTTAAGTCATTTTTTACTAGCTTGCCCTCAAAAAAGTGGTATCGATTCATAAGTGAAACAAAAAATAGCCTTGTAATGGTGCATCATACACCTTTAAAAGAAAAACAAAACAAAACAGGATTAACATATGCTAGTTGATCAAACGTCCTAGCGCAAGTGGCAAAGGGCTTGGTGGTTGATACCCGAGGTGGGTCCCGAGTTCGAAACCTAGTTGCTTCACATTTCTAGCTAAGTTTATTTTAAAATAAACAAAGTGGGTAGTATGCTATCTTTCTCTCTCAAAAAAAAAAACATATGCTAGTTGGTATTCAAGTAGAAACTTACTTTAAACAAGGACCAGTGTAGAAGAACTAAATATATATATATATATATATATATATATATTCTCCTGATACAAATTGCTGCATATTTCTCTTCTTTAGTTAAATTTCATTAAAGTAGTCTACTTCTTGCTATCTTGTTCAATACAAAAGTAATCTCACCTTATTATTTCTTGCATCCAGAGCAAAGAAGCAAGTTTATCTATTTGTGCTGCAATAAAGTGGGAGAAGCAAAGGCAAAGCAATCTGGCCAGGATCGGCGCCAACTCTAGCAAAATACAAGAGGCCCTGAATTTCCTGAATGACTACAAAGCAACGTGCGAAATGCGAGGTCTGAATTACTACGACAGCTTCAAACTTCATAGAAACATCGAAGATTTTGATGCTAATGTTAAGAGGATAGAGTTAGCCGGCCTTTGGGATGAGATAGTCGAAATGCTGAGAAGGTGTGAGCTACCAGATTGCTTTGAGAGCCGTGCAGAATGGATCAATTTAGCCACAAGGTACCGCCGTTTAGTTGAACCTTTGGATATAGCCAACTATTATAGGCACTCTAAGAATGAAGACACGGGCTCTTACATGTATAAAGGGAGGCCGAGGCGTTATAGATATTCACAGAAGTGGTATGAGCAGGCTCAGAGATTAGCCGAAGGGTCTTGCCTGGAATCATGTTTCTGGGCAATGGTTGAAGAGATTCAGATTGAGATTGGTAATAAGCCGTTCGAAGAGGTGAGAGAGAAGGTGATGAAACTGGAGAGTGAAGCAAATGGGTGGTTTAATTCTGGGTATTTGGGTAGAGATGTGTTCTTGGGTAATTCCTCGTTTGTAGTGTGGTGGAAGTCTCTTCCTGAGCAGCATAGACTGGGGTCCTGTATCGCGAGGCTTGTGTATGGGGAAGAGACTTTATCTACTGCTTGAAGTCATTAAGGTTTTTATTAGATACTTTTGTGGAAGGTGAACTGCCTGAAAATGCCTTTTTTTTCTTTCACTTTTGTAAGTATATACTGATGATAAGTCATAAGACTAGTGTTAGTAGGGTAAGGCTGGGGCAAAACTTGATTAACATGATGTAGAAATTTCATGTAATCGAATGAATTCTATAATTTTCTGTTGTGGCAGGAAGTAATGATGTTATATACATTATTCATGAAAAAGATATTCTCTGAACGCAAGAAAGCTTCTATTTCGTCTATTAGCACAATATGTTTTAAACAGCTCTCTAGTTTACCGTCTTGCTTCATATGAAGTTAACCAATGAAGGTCAACATATCTCTACCAAGTAAAGATTGCTCTTCTGAGATTGATGCTTGCTTGAGACATTGCAAATCTGAAGCTAGTTGACAGTTGTATCTGCCATCTTTTACTTTTCTGAAGTTTAATTTCCAGCTTGTTTTAGTCTCTGTGGAAATTCTTTGAGTAAGTAGGAATAATTGTCATATTTTTTGAATAATTCTGGTTGGTAGTGAGCTTATTTCCAATGCTAATTCTTCTTTCTGTCGGTATTAAGTGGAAATCATATTGTTTTAGGTTTTCTTCTCCAAATTTTTTTCTCCAAGGAAAATTCTAAATGAGTCATCAACGAATATGCATCACCAGTCTCTAAACCTTTGATTAATTATATACATTTTATGTGTTTGTGACCTGTGCAATTTGCTATGAAGGATGGTCTCTGCAGCTTATGAACCTCTGGTAGGGATTCATTGCTAAGTTAAAGGTGACAAGAAGAAACCACAGTTGAGTATTTGAATAAACGAAAAAACTGAACCTTACATTTACTGTTTAGATTTCAATATTCACCGAACTCTTAACAAAATAATTAAGCCCCCCCCTTTCTTTCTCAAAAATTTATCTAACATCTGCAACAGTTAAGAAAAAAAAAAATCTAATACTTACTATAATTAAGCAGTAGCAATCGCAACATCTGGTTAGCCAACCAGTATTACTATAAGAATACGGTTTTGTTTACTTCAGTTAAAACTTATTAGCAGAAGTAGAATTTTAATTTCCGCCGCAGAAGAAGGTTTATTCATTTATTTATTTAGCATTCTACTGATGGTGACTATAATTAAAAATCTAAGTAAAAGTGGAATCACCATCAAGTGCTTTTAATTCTCAGGTGTGGACCAACCTACGAGTTGTGACTGGTTCCAATGCTATAGCCTGTCGGACTATTTTGGCAAGGAGTGTCACAGAATTCTTCTCTTCCATCCGCTTAATTTATTCATTCAGATGATTCGCAAACGCATCCTCACCGTCCATTTTAATTAAGTAACCTACTGCTTATACAGCAGAGTGAGAGCGCATCACGCAGAGACTGCTGCAGTCGTTCCTTTTTAATCCCACTTTTTAACCGTCCATTTGTCACAAGCCCTAGCGGCTACGCCAAAACGTGTTAGTTATTCACCTCAACAGATCGGACGGATGAGATCAATTCGTGAGTTACGAGGTTCTTGCCTAAAATTATCCCCCCTAACCTCCGATTTCTTGAAGATTCCGGGATTAATTGGAAAATCTCGGGGGCAGTTACGGTATTTCGTAATTTAATTTGCCTTAGAAAAAGTTTTTAATAGTAAAGGTCGAGAGAGAGAGAGAGAGAGAGAGAGAGAGAGAGGGGTGCGGAATCGAAAAGGGGCAAAAAAAATCTTTCTTGTTATCCGTTTTCGTTCGCTCTCCTCCTTCTTCTGTTGCCTCTAGGGTTTCCTCCTCTTGCTCCCCGCACGCCGAAGAGACGAGGACGACGAGATGGGCTTCGACGCCATGGCCAACGACGCCTCCGCTCCCGCATCGAGCCATAGGGACTTCGCGAAGAAGAAGAGGGTGAGTGAACCGATCGCCGAATCACCTCGTGTTAGGATCGAATTCGATACTTCTTTCGTTGATTGCGATCCGCTGATTCCTCTTTCTCGTGTGTTTTAGGGCAATCGCTCGGCGAAATTGAAGCAATGCAAGCTCGATGCGCGGCGCGAGCAGTGGCTCTCTCAAGGTTTTTCATAATTTTTTTTCTTCTTTTTTTCCTGTTGATCTCGTTCACGGATCGAAATCCTGGGAATCCTGGGCAGGGATGGGCGATTTTGAGTTCCTCCGTTCGAATTGATGTATTTTGACATCGGATCTTATTCTTTTTAATTCAGTTAAAAATAATAAGGATGGAAAGATCACGAGCGCCTGCGCGGTGTCTCCTACCGTCGCCTCGGCGCATTCCCACCCAGCTCTTTCCCAGACGGGGAAGGCCGGTGCGGAGACGAGGCGGCGGGAGGAGGACGAGCGAGACGACTTGTCACTGCATGAGATGAGCGATTTGGACTCCCCGACGCATAGCCCAACCTCGAATGCCTCGGCAAACCCTTCGCGGAATGCCCGATCGATCATCAATATCTTGAGCAGCAGCGGCAGCAGCATTGGATCCAGCTCAAGAAGCGTAAGCGACGAAGAAGAGGAAGCGGGTGAGAGGGATCAGGGAGAAGACGGCGGAGTCGTGGACGATTGGGAAGCGGCAGCCGATGCATTGACGGCGGGCAATGATCAAGGCGGCCAGGAATCTCCTCCTCAAATGGCGCCAGCTGAGCCTGTGGCTTCCCCTGGTTCTGTCGATGTTGGACCGTGCCGGGCTAGCACCCAACCCGAGCCTGTTTGTCATGCTCCTAGGGCTTGGAGGCTGGACGATGCTTTCCGTCCTCAGAGCCTACCGAGTATTTCGAAGCAAAGAAGCTTCACGATGGGAATGGAGCGGCACTGGGGAGGGCCTAGCCAGAAGGGCATCCTCTCTTTGCCCTCTTCATGCCCTATTTGCTGTGAAGATCTCGATTCTACTGATTCTAGTTTTCTCCCTTGTTCATGTGGCTTCCGCCTCTGCCTCTTTTGCCACAAGAGGATTCTTGAGGCGGATGGGCGATGCCCTGGATGTAGGAAGCAGTATGATACAGTGCCAGGAGGAATAGATGCTAATGGAGGAGCAGTGCCGATGCTACCGCTGCGGCTTTACCGTTCTTGTAGCATGAGTTCTAGATATTAATAATAGCTAGAGGGTGTTACTATAGTCCTATTTATCCTAGTTCGTGCTATAGCTGTGTTAAAGTACTTAACTAGTTGATCAAGTTTTGGTTTTTGCAAGAAAGAAATGTGAATAGCTCCATAGAATCTTAAGCTTGATAAAATGGTCTCCGGAAGCGTGTGTTTGCGTATGTCTTTGGGAGTGAATTTTTACATGATCTGCAGTGCATATGTTGCTGGAGAGGATATTTTCTTGTTAATATTTTAGAGGTTATAAAATACTAGCTATATTGGATTCGTGCTTTATTTGTGTGATTCCTTTTTTTCAGTTTGCTAGAGAACTAATCTGACATTATTCATCTCTGCTACAGTTTATGCTGGTCTTGTCGTTTTCTATTGGGGTTTTTACGTGGTATTTTTCTTCTGTTTTTATAAACAATGGATATCGAAAGATGGCTTTCTGATGCTGCAAAGAAATCTAAACAGTTTTTATTGGTAGTCTGAATTGTTATTTTTATTATATTTTCATGTTCTATTTAGCCTGTTGCTTCTAACTTATTTTGATTCAGTCCAGGCCACAGATTAGCTTTTGTTTTGGCAGCGTGTAATTACTTCAAGGTGGTGATATGATTGATGAAGGTGATCTCCTATCCTCTCTGAGGTAAGCATGCTTTTTTTGTCGCATGACTGTAAATATTTCTAATAAAGGTACCCTTCATTAATTGTTTTGCCTTCATGAGATTGAATTTTAAAACAGGCTCTTCTTTGTGATCAAATTAAGCCGCAGCATAATTGGACATTTTTTCTTATTATTAATATCCACATTGTGACAAACAATTTAAAAAACCTGGCAATGAGATATGGCATGTGCTTGTTCCAAAATGAAGTTACAATAACTTTAGGGAGAGAAAAAAGAATGTTATCGACAAGAAACTTCTATTTGTCGTATGGTAGTGGTCTATTTGGTGCAGCTCTGCAGTGATAAGATGGGCCGCAAGGCACAGCAGTGGTGAAAGCACCACTTCTGTTGCTGCAGTCCAACGTGGAAAATATGTGATGGTACAGCAGCGCAAAACGGGCCAGCTAATTGGGTGATCTTCAGTTGTGTGGCTCTGCACAACCCCGAAAGCTAGGTCCGATGGACCTTATGGAAAATGTACCGTTACTTGGGACATCCTTAGTTCTTACCAGTTACAAGGTAAGAATGTTTCTTGTTTGGCTATTTTGACAACATGTAGGTGGCTGGCATCTATGATTTTATGTTTCTCTTAGTGTGATTTGCAATAATTTACATGTTACTCCAAGGATCTAATCGGGCATGTTTCTTAGCTGCTTTAGCACCAGTATCATGGATTCATGATGGACTCAAAAAATACTACCATATTTATCTTAGAATATCCATCCTTAAGTTGCTTGTTACCTCGCAATAATCTTATCTTATCTGCATGTCATTTGCATTTAAAGTTATAATTATGCCAATCCCTAGCCTTGTTAGGTTCAACTTTTCTTTTTTTGCCTTCTTAATTTTAAATAATTTGCAATTGAATGAGCAGGCTGATGGGGGTTTATGGGACCTATACACATGGGTGGCTTCGTTTAGCATAAAAGCAGAATGTTAGTAGCAATTTCTTTTGCATAGTTGTGTTTTAAGAAGACACCACTCCAAAAAAAAAAAAAAAAAAGACACCACTCCACATTCGTCCAAGGTGTATAACATGCTAATCAACATCCTCTAGTAAAGAGAGTCCTACCTCAGAACATTCGATTACATAGAGAATTTGAGTTAAACAAAACTGAAAAATGGGTACTAATAGAGACCTTCCTTGGCCAGCTAAAACCCTACTTGACTGTCATTATGAGGGTGTATATGAAAATCAAAGATGACTCGCATCATGTTGACTCTTTCTGCATGACTAGTATGAGGAACTTTTCCACTAAAATTTTACATGATTGCTCGAGTTAGTTTCTCTCATTGCTAGGATCAAAAAAGCGGAAAAATAATTTCGTATGCTCTTGCCCACGTGAAGAATAGCTTGCCGTTCTAACTTAGACATGTTTATCCGCATCTTTTTGATCTGATGGGCCATTTGCATTGCAACTATTCTTTGTTAACTCGTTTATCTTCTGTGCATGTCAAACATCACATCTATTATATTGAAGGCAATGGTGTAAGGTGATTTGGAAGGAGGGTTTAGGCTTTGGGTGAGAAGATTAATTTGTATTTGCTTAGCACTGTGTGGTATTTGCAATAGGCTCATACATGGTAACCTTATTCGTTCAATTTGCAGTCTTTTATGTCATAGTTGTTCATAGTTGTTAGCCTTGTATAAAAAAATTTTGCTGGGGCAGTTCTTCACTGTAAATCTTGTGAGGCAGGCTCCTCCGCTGGGGAAATGGTGCCATGCGAATCATAATTTTTTCTCTGCCTCCTCCGCTGGGGAAGGGAAATGGTGCCATGCGAATCATAATTTTTTCTCCTTTCAAATGTCTGTTTGGAGAAGTTTTTCAAATCTTCCTCAGAAATGAGTTTGACAAGCTTCAATGTCCAGAATTGGCCCGTTTGCATATTACGAAGGTAAAATTTCATTTCATTCTTTTGTTAAGCAGGTAAGGTTGAAGGAGAGATGTTGTATGTCCGATAGATTTAGTGCATTATTACATATTATGGTGATTTTCAGAATGGCTGCAGCCCATGTTTTCACCCCCGTGATGGCAGATTAGCTTATCAAAACGCCACACCTATGAAGATAGCAAGATAGGCGCACAACGATAGCGTCTTCTTAAACGTTTTCTAATTCTCAACTCGGAATCTCTAGCAGCAGAGAGCGTAATACTTTTACCGGATACAATCGACCAGAAAAGGCATGTGTCCCCACGTTACAAATTGTGAGAGGAAATTTGCACTAATACTGTTGGAGATGGCTAGTGTGAGCGAGTAAATTTAAAAATAGAAGGCGATGCTACTCAGATCCAAGTACGCACACCACTTTACAACTAAAACTAGAAAACATCCTTAACCGTCTTGGTGAAGCATGAGAAATTCCTGTGGTACCATCAAGATTGTTAGGAATAAATCCAAGAAACTAAAAAGTTAACATGGTGCCACCAAGACAGGAAACTGATAAAACAGTTGCAAAAAATCATCAGAAAAGGTAATTATTTAATTTCCAGCTAATGCCCAACTGGTAAATGCAGGAATACTTATTCACCCTAATAGATAACAAGGGGATTTAGAGGCTCTAATTCCTCTTCCAGCATAAGGTTAAAAAAAAAAAAAAAGAAAAAAAAAAAGAAGAAAGATACCACCACACAGGTTGTCTCTATGCCTGGGCGCCAAGCTCCAGCAATAAAGTGTGATTGACATCATTGGCTCCAGGACCATGAAATTGAATTGGACCTGTTTACAATTTCATTCAGGATTCAACACATACAGATTGCATGAACAAACAGTTTAAGCAAGAGACTAGGCTGCGAAATGCGAAAAACAGACCTGGGCTGATGTATCTGTTCTTTATGGCCCACTCATCTCGCATAGATGCAAACTTTATAAATGGTGCACCTGTAATAATTAGTTTAAGGTAAGGGAGATCACTCCACTGAACAGAATAGAATGGGCACAACACGTAAGCAAGAAAAAATAGGGAGGAATGCATAAACACCTTCAAGCTCCACCATTGCCTTCTTAATCACTGGCTTGAACTTACCTGCAAATTATTTCAAACATTAGATGAAGAGCTCCCACTGGTAAATACCACTAGATAGATTAACCAAATAATAAATTATGCTGCTTAAAAAAATAACAAAACAAGAAAAAGATTATGCATCTTGAAAAATATCACAAAGAGAAAAACAGTCACAATAATAATAAAAATAATAAAAATAAAAATAAAATCTGGACAGTGAAGGATGAATCACCATGTCTTCGCTCTACATCCATTAATGAAGTCAGTGGAGTCCCTCCAACAGTCCATTCTTCGACAGGAGCACACAAGTTACCAACCTAAAGTTGACAACAAGGTAGAAAAAACAACAAATTATTGATTTATTCATTGTCTGATATGAATGTATCCATACAAATAGCAAGTTCAAACCAAGCAAGATTGATAAACGTATTATGTACTTTCCTCAAATAAAAGCCTTATTATGGACTTCAAGTATTGAAAGCAGTAAGTGTTGATTCTACATATATAGAAGTCTCTAAAAACACCCCCACCCCCACCCCCGCCCCCGCAAAAAAAAAAAAGAACAATAAATTTAAAAGCCATCGAATAGAACATTTTTTAGTAGAGATACACGTCGACAAAGGGAGAATTGCTACATGGAGAATAATTTTAGTAGATTTATCGACCATGATCCATGCATCAAGATGAATTCAGACACAACGAAGGTGTTTGCTGCATGGTCATGACATACAATAATATATACTTTGTTAATTACTATTTGAAAAACAAAAAAAAAAAGAGCAATAAGCATAAGTAAGGTCTGGTTATATTGAAGATAAAATGCAGAACTTTCACAAAATCTGTAGACCAAGGAAAACATACAAAAACAAAGTACATGGAAGAGAATTCAATTACTATTCACAAATTATGACAAAGTGAAAAGAAGGATAAAAACAAACCGAAGAAATAAGGCCAGTCTTTCCAGAATGGAGAAGAGCTCCAGCAGCATAACCCAATGCATAACAATAGGAAGCATCAAAATTTGTAGGCAAACCACACCTTCCTTCATAACTGCATATTCAAGAAAGTGAAAGCAGATATTGTTAGTACCAAGGAGATAGGCAGGTTCACATATCAGTCCGAAGCTACATTGCTATTACACTATGAAAATAATATAAGAAGTTACAATCAAAAGCACCAATTATAACAAACAGGTTCTCCCCATATCCTGGGATTGAATAAAAGGATGAGTATAAATTACCCAAAAAAGTGGGATTGTCCTCTAAAATGTCCAGCATATTTCCCTGCAGATCTCCTCTTCTCTAACTCAGTTTCAACCATAGAGCTAAGCATTTTCTCAGTTTCGATTTTGGCAACCTGAAGACGTCAGTGATAGTTTAATAATACCAGCTGATTGACACAAGCGCCCTCATAGGAAAATCAAAAGACATCAAAAGAAATTGAAATTGCATACCTGTACGTTTCCATGTGGATCTCTTTCCAGGAGGAGTTGTTCTTGAATAGCTTGGGGTAGAAATTCAAATAGAAACCGGGCTTGCTCTTGAAGTTTCTTCTTCCACACCCCTTCTTCATCTACAACATCATGAGCTAAGATTTCATTCAGTTCGGCAATAAGTTGCTGAACCTGAAATAAGGAGAAAATCAAGATCAACAATTAATCAGTTGAGCTGTTCCATTGATGAAGGACCAGAAAACTACAAATGGCAGTGGATCCAAGAAGCTTATATTCCCATTTTGCCAGAGAGAGAATCAAAGGGGGAAAAAAAGAATCAGTTATACCTCAGGAATGAAGTCGATCAGGCCTTCTGGTATAAGGATGACACCATAATTGTAACCAAGCTCAGCACGCTTACATATGATGTCAGTAATGTAGTCTGTTACATCTTTGAGTGTTTGCTTCTTGGCGGCCACCTGCAAACAACTAATGACTGTTGGGAAAAACGCAGAAGACTAGAAGACGAAGAGAAATAAGTAACATGCAGATATTAAAGGGAAGAAATAGAAGCCACCAAAGATACTCCTCTAAAGAGGCCAACAAGAAATCAGAAAGCATTAAGTAGGTGCAAGAGCACAACTGTCAGGATAAAGTAATAATTATGATTCAAACAGGATATAGTAAAACATTAAGCAAGTAAAATGTGTGTGTTGATTTACATTTGCACATTACAAAATGTGTAGAAATTTGTATCAAACTTCGTTGCATATCTTTTGATAACCAGAGGTTTGGCATTTGCATGAGCCAAAAGAAGATGGAATTTACAGACACATGACCCATCACAGAAGTTAACCCAAGAAAAAAGAAGCTAGAGATGGATATAGAGGGGAGAAAAGATAAAAGGATTGCCTAACATGAGGCTGACTATATATTTCATAGTTTCACTTAAGCTAACCTCAGCCAAAATCCTAACTAAACAAACAAGCTTGTAATAAACAATGTCTCTGGTACAAGCATCAACACACATATTGTAAGAAAAAATTATGATTTATGCAAGTCTATAAGATAGCTGACCCAAAAGATTACAGAATTTGCCCTACTAAATAACAAGTTCTTCTTACTCAAATTACTTAAAGAGGACAATATATTACATAATTATCTTAAATTGTTTCATTAAGAACCAACGCTAAAAAGGAAGAAGTACCTCTTCTCCTATTAAGGTGATGTTTGGGTGTGTTTGTAAAGCACATTCCAGCGTGATGTGAGAAGCAGCACGTCCCATAAGTCTCACAACTACAGAAGTAAAATTAAATTTTCATTGGACAACCAGCTAAAGCTTAAATGGAAGTACATTTACAAATTTAAAAGCAGTGTAGAAGAAATTATAAATCTATATATTTCAGATGAAGATTGTTTCATATGCAACTCTTGTTGAGACTGCATGAGAGAACTTTTTTATATACATTTTTTGCTATCTTTTTTTTCTACTTTTGCCCATTTTCTATTGCTGGAAGCTGGAAAAAAAGACATTTTGCAAAGTAGCATACCCATTTTTGTGAGAAAAATGGAATTATTTATTAGTATACGGCAAATGTAAATGCATCATATAAAATCACTATTAGGCTATAAGTAATAGTGCACATTTATTAATAGGGCACTTTAGTCCGCAGAAGAAAAAACAGAGCCTCCCAGCAATATGTAAATAAATGAATGTCAAGTATTTGTAGTTTTGTACCAAAATCCTGGTAACTGGGTTCATTCTAAAATATAAAGCACATAGGAAAAAGAAAATAACCAGTTGAAGGAAAGGGCAACCAAAACACATCCTGTTATGAGCCAAAAAAAAAAAAAAAAAAACAGTAACCTTTTTATTTTGGACAAATCAAACAACTTAAACAGTTTCACATGTGATGTCTCAATGTATACTACAGTACTATCTTCAATCTAGACTAGAAGGCCTAGACGGGCAAGGGTAGCACCCATATGGCTGCAGCACAGATATAATGGTTGTCATCAAGCTTTAAAATGTAAAATCTGTAACACTAGCAATGGCAGCATGGCAATCATTGGCACACTAGGTAACCCATGCTTAACAAGAATATACACTCTACTTGATACTACAATGATCTGCATGTCGGCATGCCTCTTATACTTTGAAACAGCAGCTAAGAAAACTTAACAAAGAAATTAAATAATAGCTGCATAAAAAAAAAAAAAAAGATAGAAGCTTACAGTGATAGTATTTTCCAGTTGATCTTGCATCTGTCATCACATTTCCAATCATTTCAGAATAAATCTGGACAGCAAGAAGAAGCCTCTCAAATTAAATGCTAGGTTAACACATGAAGGAAGCGCTACAACTAACAAATGGCTAACTAGTTCTCTGTGTTGACTTGGCATGGCAGCATGTATTGAAAACAAAATATCTCACAAAAAAAGGATCATGGTTGGCACCCCATATAAATATTTAACAATCTATATTCACTGCTAATTTGGATTAAGATGTAACATTTAACCATGTCTCAACTTTGACAGGAGAAGATAAAATAAAGCGCCTGACATAGATAGGTAGAAAGCAATTGAATTATTAGGAACATTCGAATCTGCATCAGATACTAGGCAAAGATAATTCATGTCCCAACTATAGAAATTTGTGATACTTACTCAACTTAAAACACGATATCATACAAATTATAGGCGACAAGAAGCAAGGGAAGATTTAGTTTTTTTTAAAAAAAAATATCATGGTACCCATCAAGGTAGAGCAAAGGAAACGAGATTATTGAAGAGTACCTTGCAAGCAGTGTCAAACCCAAAACTTGTCGGGACCTCCTTGCTTTTCAAATCGCCATCTATCGTCTTTGGGCATCCAATAACCCGAGCTTTCATACTCTTTGCCCTATCAATTCAGTAAAATTTGTAAGTAACATTCTTGCAGAATAAATAAGAACCCAAAATGGAAGAACTATTAATCATCAAAACTTGTTGAGATTACTGAATTCAAGCTAAAAAGCACAACTGTACTCCTGGCTCCCTACCTAAAGTTTTCAGCTAGAAGGCATGCATTGGTATTTGAGTCATCTCCGCCAATAACAACGAGTCCATCCAAATCGAGTTTTGAGGCCGTCTCTTCAGCTTGCTTAAACTGAGTACATGATAATTTTACACTAGACATAAGATTTGAAAAAATAACAGGAATAAACTACTATTAATGAGAACAAATTTAAGTAAGTTCTAAACTAAAAAAAGAACTAATCTAGTTGACACAAGTTTAAGAAGTACCTGTTCTGGAGTCTCAATCTTATCCCTCCCACTGCAAATCATGTCAAATCCACCCTATTCATACCAGAGTTACCGTATTAGTGACGGACACTTTTCGCAGCCTCGCTACAGTAAAGTGCCTCTATTAAGCACTGAGAGATTCCCAAGGACTAATCTCAATAAGAAGTGAACAAAAGACAACCGTATGCTGATATATGACCACTACTGATGGCATTTTGAGAAGCATGTACAACTGCATGCATGACAGAGACATGTACTAACTGTGCTAGAAACTCTCATGGCAGACTAGCTTTAAGAAGATTTAAGAGTATTTACGATGCTGGCAGCAGTCATTAAGCATTTTAAAACTACGGCAAAACCAACCTCAAATTTTTTTAAAGAAGCACCAAATTGTCAAACCAGCCCCTGATTCCTATTCTCTTGTCTTTCTATTAAGTCATGTCATTCTTATGTTGATTTTCATCTAGATCTATGGCCGGGCCTTCAATTCAACCATAAGAATCATAATACGGCTTGAAGATATAAAATATTTAAATAACCCAAAGGCATTAGTAGAGATTTACAATCACTCGTTAAAGGCGCCACCACAAACACAAGTTATTCTCATCCTTACCTGGTTCCTGTAGGGATAGATGAAGTCCGTAGTCAGCTCGGCATATTTACATCTCATGATGCCCGCAGGGCCTCCTTTGAATCCGTACAGGATGCTCCCTTTAGCCTTCTCCTGCAAATAATCTATCAAGAAACCACCCAACACAAACCCCAATCAATGGACTCCCAAAATAACATCTAAATCACCAGATCATTAAACAGAAGAAGAGTTAATAGGGAGAAAAGGGCTTCACCGAAGATCCCGGATATGACATTGTGGCCTCCGGGAGCCTGGCCACCGGAGAGAACGACGCCGATCTTGAGAGCACTTCCGGCGATCTCCGAAGGCACAGCGCCAGTCGGCACCAGCAACGCCGATGGCTGACCGAACAGATTCGGGAAGAGCTTCGCGATCTCATCTGCGTAAAACGCATAACGAACATCCTCATATCCAAATCAAAGATCCAATCCGAATCCATCATCAGATAGGGCAAAAAGAAAAGGGAAAAAAAAAAATTGAGGAGATCACAGTAAAGAAGGAGACGACGAGATATTGGATCGGATCGTGTTACCGGGGTTTCCTGCGGCGGAGCTCGGGGGGCCATCGACGATCTTGAAGGGGCTGCGGAGGACGGAGGGGAGGGGGAGGGAGTGGTTGAGGCGACTCGTTTGGACCTCGCTGTACACGGCGGCGACGCGCCCGGGCGACGGCCCCTTCGCGTCCCCGTTCGCCACCACGGAGCTCGCCATGCTCGTCGACGGAGAGAGAGAGAGAGAGAGAGAGAGAGAGAGATCGGAGGAAAGAGAGGCAAAGAGAGAAAAATGAGACGAACACTAGGGAGAGTGCACTACGCACCCCGTTTCTTTAAATAGGAGTAAAGGGGGAGCGTTAGATCGATTAGGGCTAAGAAAGCGTCGTTGGGATATCCGCCATTTCATACGGGAGTAAGAAGCGACGATGCGATGCAGCAACCCTTGGACCGAAGTTCGTGCGGTTCGTGTGTTAGTGTTAGGTCAGGGTGAGGAGGGGGTAGGTGGTTTCGAACGGATCGGTGGGTGAGATCGTGAGAAGGAAGGCCCAGTTTTTAGGTGTTTGACGTAACGCGGCCCATCGAAATTTTTGCAGCTTCTTCAGAGCAATTGACTCCTTTTGGCGGTTCCCTTTTTATATACGTAATGCACTATGTTTTTTTGAATTGGAATGTCCTATATAACCCCTGAATTTATTCATACAATTTTTTCTATATTTTTTCCAAACTAAAATCGGCCGTTGTTAATGAAGTCGCCTTTTTTAAAATAAGATACCAGAAGGGGAGATCGTTGACCGACGGGTTTTAGAAAGGGGAACACTAGTTTCGAGAATTCATACTTCTGCTCGTAACACTAGCCAATGCGATCGTATATTCCGGTTTCACATAAGTATCATACGCGGTTTAACCAAGTTTTAAAGTTCTTTTGGAAATGATAAAAGTAAAACTAGTTGGGTTCTCTAGCAAGAAGTTTAATAATCTTTTGTACAGTAATAATGGTAATTGCCCCTTGAATCCTTGACACAGGATGTGGGTGATGAGAAAGAGAATTGCAACGTACTATCTACTAATTATTATTATTATTATTATTATATATAGTCCCTCATCTACCTGGGCACCTCCTTGCTGAATTCCAAATTTGCTGAAATATATTGATTTATACATGAAAATCTATTACGTTGATCTAATACATGAATTCCATATTTGATCGTTTTCCCCGTTATAACGGATGTAAACGAATTCGAATCTATAAAATATGTATAAAAATTAATCCATATTTGTTCTAGACTCAGGATATGCATCAACTCCCTCTCCCAGTAAAAGAAGCATTAAGCAAATATCACTGTGGTCCCCTCTATTTGCTCCTGATTCTAATTCGCTAGCAAAAAAAAAAAAAAAATCACAGATTCAGTTGACTAAGTTGGTAATCGTTGTGAGCCACGTCATCTTCTTCGCACTCCACCTTGTTAGATTGCAAAACAGCAAAACACTCCGCATTATCTATTATCTACTAATCGCAACTCACCAAAGAAAGAATGATACGTTTTTTAAGATTTAATAACTCAAATTTGCAAAACACCCTACGAGTTTGAAGCCAAATTAGCTCCTCGCATATACTGCTACTTGCAACTACTAAGTTGACCATGAAGAAATTTGAGTTACTGGCGTGATACGCAACGTGCAAAGAAAACTCAAAAAAATAAAAATAAAAAAGTTGAAAATAGAAAATTTTCAAGATAATTTCCAAATTTTGCCTATGTTCAAGTTGGCTGAGTTATTTGATAACGATACAATTCACCAGTCATCAAAATCTGGTTACAAAGGTGTAAATTGTGATTTTCTTTTTCCTTTTTTTTTTTTTTCTGGTTGCAAAGAAAAGTGAAATTGTAATGCAAGCACCAAGATGATTAAGGGAAAGCTATTTATATCTATCTATTTATGGCGGAAAGGAGCAGAGTCAAGCAATAATTGAAGCAAAAAAATAAAAAATCAAGATTTTTCTTCTCCGCTGCTAGACATTGTAACAACTTTTTTCCCTAATTTTCCACAGAATATCTCTTAAACAAGTATGTAAAGAAAGATAAGCCATGAAAACAAGCCTTTGTAACCATAATTGCTTTTCCTCCTCAAAGCAGAGAGACAAATTATGAGAGTATACCTGCTTAAACATAGATAACTACTGTACCTTTCTCTGCTCAAATTACAACATAGAATTTCATTACAACAGTTGTTGATAGCTCTTAAGATATAAGATGTATAGTTAGAAGTGGGAAAAAAGAAGTCCAATGTTATGGAATGTAAGGTGCTAGATGGCTACAGTCTACTAGCTGCCCGAACAAATATTATAAAGAAAATTATCACGAACAAGAAACGACTTAGGAAAACTAAGCAAATGCATGAATGATAACTCAAAGGTAACCTTTGCTAAGCTAGCACCGAGTTTTTACCTTTTGCTGAAGTATTATTAGATCCTACAGTTGAGGTACATGCATGCATTCCTGATTTGCGAACTCTTCATCAGGCCAAATTTTCACCCATAAGGAGCACTCACAGTCATAACTTAAGCAGTAGTCAGGCAATGGATTTCCTTCTATTAAGTGCTTGGACTTGCATGTGTTGATACTTTTACATGTTCAGCTGGATACCTAGATACTCACCATTTCTTCGCAGACAAGGAAATAAGCTGCAAAGGGAAACAAAATAAAAAGCATAATGAGCCCACTGAAACTCAATGAGGAGTAATCCCATAATGAAGCAAATCAACGTCCTAAAATAAGTAGCCAAATAATGTTTTCAAACAGCACAATGACTGCATCAAAAAAAAAGGCTAAACTACACTTACTTGACGAGCAACCTGCACCAGTCGCCTATTGCTTCGAGGTGACTCGGTTAGTAAGCTTGATTTCTGAGGCTTAACTTGTACATTTTGTTTTTCAGCTGGCTTCTTTAAATTGCTCTTTTTAGAATCCAGGACAATACTTTCATTATTGTTGTCTGAATATTCCCTTTTCCGCTTCCTCCGGAAGGTATATTTTAAAAACTGTACACTTTCGGCTTGAGTAGAATTTTCATTGGGTACAGTAGTACTTTCCTCTTTCAATTCAAAATTTGCCACAGCAGCATCAACCTGATCGGTAGTCACTTCAGAGACTAAAGAACCTGTATTCTCAGCTGTGCTCTTGTCTGGTGCCTTCAGTTTGGAGTCTATGCTTGATGGTAACTCACCTGCTTCAATTTTGAAAGCCTTCTGTGAAAATTACTAGTATAGTCTTTTAGATGATTAAGTACATTCATACAAAATTATCTATCTAATTATACATCCTCCTAAAATTTGAATTCAGTATACCTGTATCCTTACAAAATTTAGTACTCGTATGCCCTTTGAACGCACGGTTCTTAAAAAAAAATGCCCCTTTGTAGGAGAACTTGATAATTGAAGTCAAATTGCCAACGAGAAATTTGGTTGACTTATTTATTTTTAATAAGGGCATCTTTGTAAGAAAGTGGTGTTCTAAAGGCCATGTTTTGTATAATTTTATATGCAGCTGCAAGCTTTTATAGAGATCTAGAAGGAAATAGCTAATTTTGCAGGTGCATATATATATAGAGATCTTTCTATTATTTCGTGGGAAAGTACCACTTATGGCAGATGCTATTAGAAAACAGTGGTCTCCGACATACCTTCATTTCCGATGCAGACCTTCACAGATTTGACATGGCTGAAAACTTTGTTCTCCAATTCTGTCTGGATTTGATTTGCAACACTTAACCTCTTCACTCTCCCTCTATTGCAGCGCAAAAGCCCCAGACTTCCTTTGCTCAAAGGCAAACTTGGACAATCATTTGAATTTTTCGAACTCACACTGTAATCGGTGATCTTTTCATTTATGGCCATCGACAGTGTTTCACCAGTTCCACCATTATTGTTTCCAATGGTTATCTTAGAGCTTTTAATACCCGATGAATTCTGGTCCCCTTTTTGCTCGTCAGGACAGGTACCAGACTTGGAATTTTTCATGTGATCCCATCTTGTTCGTACCTTTCTTGGAGAAACCCGACGAAAGAACTTTACATTGGTTTCTGACTGTTTAGAGTTGGTTGGATTTTCAGCTTCTTGAATTACCTCTTCAGCTGTGGAATCTGCAGTACTTGTATTTTTGGCAGACTCATTCTTTCCAAAGGTTAATTCATCCTTTATTTCAGTGAACTTGTTATCACTTTGCCCCCGAGGCACTTTGGCACTAAAAGGTTTCTGTTCAAGTGCCGGAATTCGTTGTGTATACCCATTCTTATAAAGGTCATGTTCTTTGCTCCTCATAATGATAGATGCTAGATCAGTAGTTTTAGCAGCATTTTCTGAAGGAATATCTTTCATAGATCTTGTAGTTTCAAGAGCTGATGAGCCAAGTTGAATAGGGGAGCTTGGCTTGGAACCAGAACTAAGGATGTTCTCCTCGCAGTTGACACTATCAGAACTGGCATGACCATTGGCATCTTCTTTAAATGACATGCCAGCCGAACTTTTCCTTGCCAGTTCCAACTCGGTGGACGCTCTTTTCAATTCCAGTTTAAGAGAGCTTATAGTGTCCTCTGATTTATTTAGCTGTGCTTCGAGTTCCTGAATCCTTCTAACATGACATAATGATTGCATTTCTGCTTCTCTAATCTGCAAAGAAGATTAGTCAGAAAATATTTCTGTTGTTTGCAGCTTCCATCAAAAACATTAAACAGTTTGGTAAAACTGGAAGGTAATAGTTAGACAGGCAAATGAATTGTCAGAAACAAACTGCAACAGATTGACGTAATGGCAATAGTAAAGCCGAAACAAGTTGAATCTTGATGCCACAAAGCGAGTTTGTATCATAATTCAAAATACAAAAAAACACATGTTATATTTATAGCTGTTCGTGTGAATCAAACTTTACATCTTTCCCTTCCAGCAAGTTTGGTACTTTACCCTACTGGAAGATGTTACTTTACTGCATCCACCTAATGCGAGACTGATATATCGCCTGCTGATTTAGTTATTACACTACAGAACAACACAAAGGTGACTGATACAATATAGATACTAAAAGAGTGACGAGTTTTGGGAATGAACCAACTTCCAAACTTGCTCACACAAAAGCCAAAACATATTTAACCATCAGAGGTGAAATAATTCGTGATTGTGAATCTCTTATCTGTGCGCTGCTATTTCAAGTGATCTCTTACATTCCACAAACTTGAAACAAAAATATGAACTAGAGGGATAGCTATTTGAAATTTCAAAAGGCAGTCACTAAGAAAAATCTATATACTGCACAAGTTATCACTAGATAATTTGTACCACTTACATGATCAAAATTGTCATAATAAATTACATTAATCTAACTGAAACTACAATGGATCAAACAGAACCCTATTAAGAGTTTGACTAAAATATCCGATCTGACTTTTGATTTTTTTAAGTCCACAGTCCACAAAAAGATCTTAAGTGTCAAAGGACCAGAAAACAGATGGGCATTGTCCATGTATAAACCCACACAAGGCCCAGTTCAGCCAAAAAATATCCCCCAAAACTCTATCTAAAATGACAATTTTTTTAGGAACCGTATTCATCGCTGAGGCACAAATAAGTTACAGTATAAAAAGGGAAAAAAGCTAATAGCCTACCGAGTTAGAAATCCTAGGAGAATTGTCCTGCTATCTACTAATTGTGGAGGACTCAAACACAGCCACCTAGGCATTAAAACTTATTCAAGAACATTATGCATAAAATGGTCAATACAGTTCAGTTTAGCTGGTTAAACAGTTAAAATATTCATGGCTTACAAATTTACCAAATAAGTCCTATAACATAGGTTAGAACAGCGATTAGAATATCCAGCTGGCCACAGTAGCAGTGATACGTTAATAAGCTAGGGGACCATAAGTAACATAGTTGCTCCATTTTGTATCCTGCTTTTCGCCAAGTCAGAAGAAAGGAGATCCTTTGAAAGGCAGGGTGTAATTGTGCAAATCAACACATATAGATACAGGAAAAAAGAATACCATAATGCGGGTGTAACTGTGTAAATCAACAGATAGAGATACAACAAAAAAAGTATCATAGCTGCTGGCGCATGCTTGACAAGCACTACAAAATATTTGTCTAGGATTTCATTTGGTTGTGAAACAAAGTTTATATGTTTTCATTTTTCAATCATAAAGTCGTTAAAGTTTCGAAGCATTCCTCAAATTAACTTCTGAAAGGTAGAGAACAAGAAGACAACAAAGAAAAGAGTGTGGATTTCTTATGAGTTATGACTAGCAACAAACAACTGCTAGGGGTGTTAGTAGATAAGATTTAGATAATGCACAGGAAAAAAGTAGAAATAATGAAACTCCACCTGTGCAAAATAGTTTTAGTTATACGACTAGCTTTATGTGAGAAAGGATCACATCTGAGACTCACAGCTGTGCAAAATGTTCAAGCTGTTCAAGCAACACTAACTACAATTAGCTTAATTGATATTAATAAAATCAAGGTCGGTGCAACTAGAAAGCTGGAGATGTTGGTGATATCCATATGGCAAAAGAACTGCTGCTGCAAAAATGATATAGCACCAAAACCAAAGCAAGGCATCTTTGTTATCTCATGTGACATACACGAATGTATTGAAAATATAGTCTATACAGCTAGGAATAATCCTCGAGAAAGAGGAAAACATAAAGCTGATCAATAAACAAAATATGGCAAGGAAACAAACAAAGAATAGAGTAAGAAAAGAGAAATAAAAGGAGAAAGGTACATAATGTATAAGCTATCGCTGATATTGAAATATAAATTTATGCTCAAGTTGCAACAAATCACAAGAACCAAGCGAGGTTGATTTAAGGTTCTCTCTCTCTTCTCTCTTTGGAGTTTTTCTCCCCCGTCCCCCCGGCGGCCCACAATTTACAAACCTTCAGATGTCATATTACTCCAACTTTAGATGTATCAATGGATACAATGAACTTACAGTATGAAATGGATTGATTTACATGTGTGTAAGGGAAAGATCACTATTAGCAGTGCCTTTTCTTTCTTTACAGACCAAGCCTTCTAAGCAGCCGAATGAAATCCCTGCTCCCATAGCTACAGTGGAGATACTGGCTCTAGAAGTAGATAACTAGAGAAATGCTCCAAAAGCCACTCAGATAACACAATTATTTACACCGGAGTATCACCCCAGATACATGGAATCAATACTGGGAAAAAACCCAATATGAGATCGCTACAAACATATCACACTAATGTAAACCAATAACTCTAACTGAAACACAAAGAGAGCAAAATCTGGAGCACAAAACTGCAAAAGGAACTATTAATTACTTGTACTATGCACTACCACCCAAAATATATGAAATCAACATTCGAAGAAAACCCAGAACGAAACCATTACAACACACTAATGTAATGCAAATCACAATTCGAATAGAAATTCAACCCCAAAGAAACGACCTTCGAGTCCATGATGGCCTTGAGGCGGACCAGCGTTGTGACCGCCTCCTCTTTGGCGGCAGAGAGGCTTCGTTCGAGGCCGAGCGCTTTGCGCTCCACCGCGAGAATCCGAGCCGCCGATTCCTTCGCCGTGTTCAGCATGATCTCCGCATACGCCTTCTTCAGCGCCTCCATTCTCTATCTCCCCCCAGTACCATGAGAGAGCACAAAGAGAGAGAGAGATGAGATTCAAAAGGAGAGGAAAAATAAGGGAGAAGAGAAATATAAGGGTTAGGGTAAGGAGATGAGAGAGAGAAGAGGAGAGTGGAGTGTAATTAGTTTGCAATTACCTCGCAATCCGCCATTATCGGGGGATTAGAGAAGCGGGGAGGGGAGGGGAGGGGAGGGGAGAGGGAATGGAGGCGGTGGTTGTTGATGGCGGTTGGCGGAGGAGGAAGGAAAATAAAGGAGGTGGGCGCTGCAGCTTACGCTGTTGTTGTTCCTGTCTCTCTCTTTTTTTTCTCTCTCTCTCTCTTTTTCTTTTCTTTTTTTAAAATTTTTTGCCCCTATTTGTTGCGACGTACGGGCGTTTACTGGCGGTGATTTCAGTTTCCTCCCCTGCCCACGAACGGTGTAGATTCAGGGGAGGGAGGAAGCGTGTTTGGAACGGACGGCTGTGATGGGCTCGTTTGGAATTTGCAAGCGGGTTGTTGACTGAGGGTCGTCCGCGCAAAGGAGAGGGTACGGAAACGAAACGAACGGGTCGTGGCTCAAAACCGCCGCCCGTTGGTATTTTTACTGGGGGGCGCGGCACTGGTGCTCGGCACGTGACTGAGTATGTGGTTTGTAAGGTCCGATGATTTTCATGGGACGTTTTCTGAACTCGTGTGAAACGCACAAATGTTTGAAATGTCCTGAGATTTTAAATTTTTACGGAGGTTTCTCCAACAGTTTCAGATTTTGAGCTAGCAACAACGACTAAGCCTACGGTTGTGTTTTAGTGGTCCAATGCCTCTTTTGGCCCAACTTGTACAATGTGGCCCGCCATTATAGGTACGTCCGCGGGGTGCGATCCAACGTGGTATTTTTACCAACTCTCTGGAGCGCCAAAAGTTCTGTGTTTGGAGTGCACTTTCGAACAATCAAATTTCAAAATTTTATTTTGCATAATTTGACGGAAGTAACTATATCTATATGGATGTTTACGTTTAACAGAAAATATGGAACTGTATTGGAATTTGAAAACACTGAGAAAACAGTTCAAAGTTCATTGTTGAGTGTTTTTTTTTTTTTAGAGAAAAATATAGCATGTTATTCGTTTTGTTAATTTTTAAGCCATTAATTCCAAAAGTATCCTAGCTCTACCACGTTTAACTTTATTAATTTTTTGGGTGTAGCCACTACTCGAAATGCTATAGCAAAATTAAGAAATTTAGCCATATTGTATTTTCTTATATAATATTATTTTAAATCCTGTGGTGTCATTTTTTTTCCTTTTAAATCTTAATGTCCTCGTCAGGCTCAGATACATTTGTCACCCACAATAATCTGGCTCAGTTGAGACTCATTTTCGCTGTATAATCTTGCTCAGTTGAGACTCATTTTATATTTTCGACTGGTGATTGGCTCTAATACCAACCATGACGTCCCACTTCTCAAGAAGTCACCTATTCTAAAATTATTCTAATTCTAACATATTTAACTATCTTAATCTCTTGGATCTAGTCATCAACCAAAATGTTATAGGTTGAATTAAAAAATTTAATCATATTATATTCCTTATATAAAACTATTTCATATTATGTAGTGTCATAACTAAGTTTCGAACTTAAAACCATAGTTGAGTGCCTTTTACGCTATTACCTTTAGGGCGTTTGGATCGGGTTATCTTGGCAGGATTACGAGTAATTCTGCCAGGATTATTGTGTTTGGAAAATCCTGCCGGTAATCTGTTCGGTAATATAAAATTTCGAAATGTGCAGGATTAACCCCAAAACATTACGGAGGGAGGGGTGTATGTTGCATTACTGGAAGCGGGTAATGTTGTAGTTAATGTAAAATGACAAGTTTACCCTCGAGTACCCCAAACCCTAAATAGAAGATCATTCCATCTTATCGCTGCCCCTCTCTCTCCCGAGACTGCCGGACCTCCCTCTCTCGCCCAAGCAAGCCGCGGCCGCCCCGCTCTCCCTCTCTCGCCCAAGCAAGCCGCGGCGGCCCCTCTCTCCCTCAAGCGCCCTCAAACGCCATTGTTTGATGTTAGACTTGAAAATTATGTATTTGATATTATGCCTTATGTGATGTTTAGTTATTAATTCTCTTTAAATATAGCTTCTAACATGAAATTTATTTGTTATTTTATAATTTTTTTTTATTATTATAGTCTATTTTTTATAACGGTAGAAATTAATTTTTTCCGGTGTAATTTAAATTTTAAGTTTTGGTGGTGTAAAATATCAAAAGGGTAATTTTGGAAAATGATATACATTTCTATCAGAATTACTGAGTTTTAAAAGTTTAACCAAACGTAATAATTCTATAAACAATATAATTTATCATTACATTACCGGTTTATTCTAAACGCATTAATGCAGCATCAGCAGTAATCTCGTTCAGAAATGCAACATGTCGGGTATGTTGAAATACTCAGTAATCTTATATAATCCGATCCAAACGCCCCCTTAGGGTCATCCCATATGTTCTTATATCGTGAATTTTATATTTCATTCGAAATTCAAATTTTCAACCAAATTCCAAACTATCTCTCAAACGTCACCTATATGAATTTTGAATTCAACGAAAATCCCTCAATTCAACAAAAATTTCTTAATAATATTTAAAGATAGATTATATCAAAATATCTCTCAAATGCCATCTATACTCAAATTTGATTTTTGAATTCAACTAAAATCTCTCAATAATATTTTATCTCAAAATATCTCTCAAACGCCACCTATACTCAAATTTGAATTTTGAATTCAATCGAAATCCCCTATCTTTACTAAAAAGATAGAATATCTCAAATCCAAATTTAATTTTGAATTCAGCCGAAATCACTCATCCATGAATTATCTCAAAATAGCTTTCAACCGACTTATCCAAACTTATATTCAAAATTCAAATTTCCAACTAAATTTCAAAATATCTCTCAACTGACTTATCCAAACTTCTATTTCATTCGAAATTCAAATCCAACCAAATTTCAAAATATCTTTCAACCGATTTACCCAAACTTATCCATATTCTATTTATTTGAAATCCAAGAATCCAAGCAAATTCCTTCGTTAATCCTACTCAATTTCAAAATTTGAATTTTGGAATCCGAACATAATTACAACATATTCAATTTTGAAATTTAAAAATAACAACATATTTAATTTGAACATAACAATATATTTAATTTTGAAATTTGAATATAACCACATTCCCTCAATATATTAAATTTTGAAATTTGAACACATAACAACATATTCAATTTGAACATAACAATATATTTAATTTTGAAATTTGAATATAACCACATTCCTTCAACATATTGAATTTTGAAATTTAAACATAATCGTTCAAATTTGAAATTTGAATATATTCAATTTTAAAATTTGAAACTTAAAATTTGAATATAACCACATTCCCTCAACATATTAAATTTTGAAATTTAAACATAACCGTTCAATTTTGAAATTTGAACATATTCAATTCTGAATTTTGAAATTTGAATATGTTTAATTTTGAAACTTGAACATATTAAATTTTGAAATTTAAACATAACCGTTTAATTTTGAAATTTGAACATATTCAATTCTGAATTTTAAAATTTGAATATGTTCAATTTTGAAACTTGAACACTGCACCACCGTGATAAAATCGTATATGGACTAGTGTTTGAAATGACGCGAGCCTCAGCGCCTCAGGGCAGCTGAGGCGCAGCGCCTTCTCTGAGGCTTGCGCCTAGGCTCAAGCGATGCGTGCCTCACATGCTTCTTGTGATATTTAAGTTTAATAGATCTAGACTCTAGAGTTTAGATGTTCGGATCTTGAATTTTTTTAATTTTTTTAATTTATTTTTGAAATGTTAAGGGATTATTTTTTTTTTTCTAATTTGGACCCTTTCTTTTAAGTTTGAGAATATTTATGTGTTGGATTTTTTTAATTTTTTATAGTTTTTTATTTTTATATGGCTATTTTAGAAATTTTTTATGTAAAATATTAATTTAAACTAGACTTGCTAAGAGTGTTTTATTTTTATTAGAAGTATCCCTCACCTTTTTAAAACTAAAACTCGTGCCTTGTGCTTGCGGAGCGCCTTGCGCCTAAATTTCAGAAAGCCTTTACGTCTTTTTGCTCCTTATGCCTTTTCAAATACGGTTATGAAGGAGAGGGAGGATGACGAGGACGATAATAAGGCCATCAAAGGATGAACGGTTATGGAGGAGAGGGAGGATGACGAGGACGATAATAAGGCCATCAAAGGATGAATGGTTGGTCACCGTGTCGAAGGAGACGAGAAAGGAGTGTTAGAGGAGGTGAGGTGCCGGAGGAGAACAGAGAGGGCCGAAGGGGTAGGATTTGGCCACGGAGGAAGACGACGTCGAGTACGGACTCAAGGCAGGCAAAGGTCAAGAAAGGGTGTTGACAGGTGGCTGAAAAAAGAAAGGGTGTTGACAGGTGGCTGAAAAAGAAAGGGTGTTGACAGATGGCTTAAAAAGAAGATAAGAAGTTTATTTGGCATGTAGTTTTTCTTGGATAGTTTATTTGGCATGTAGTTTTTCTTATGCGATAGAAGACAAGAAGTTTGATTTTTGCTCTTTATCATCCGTGATTTAGTAGGACTAGAATAGAACTCACGCTACACTGCGATTAATTTTATAATATAATTTAGTAAAATTATGATTAATCTTAATAATTTTGTCATTAAAAATTAAGTGGAAAATAATACAAAAATTAACAATAAAGTTATGAACAAAATATATTTTATAAATGTAAATTTGTCTTGAAACATTGTGTTTCTATCAGAGGAGAGGATTTTGATGAAAGAGAAAGAGACGGATTTAGAGAGGGGAGGGGAAGAAAGGGATTTAGAGAGAGAGGGGAGGGGAAGAAAGGGATTTAGAAAGAGAGAGGGGAGGGGAAGAGAGAGGGATTTAGAGAGAGAGAGGGAGGAAGAGAGAATGAAAGGAGAGAAAGAGATGAGGAAAAGAGAGAGAGAAGCATCTTGAGGAGGCAAGAGAACAATAGGAGCGGTAGTGTCACCTAGATAGAAATAACCGTCAAATTATTTATTGTATAGATAACATATTTTGAATTCAATCGAAATCCCCTATCTCTATTAAAAAATAGAATATCTCAAATCCAAATTTAATTTTGAATTCAGCCGAAATCACTCATCCATGAATTATCTCAAAATATCTTTCAACCGACTTATCCAAACTTATATTCAAAATTCAAATTCCCAACTAAATTTCAAAATATCTCTCAACCGACTTATCCAAACTTCTATTTCATTCGAAACTCAAATCCAACCAAATTTCAAAATATCTTTCAACCGATTTACCCAAACTTATTCATATTCTATTTATTTGGAATCCAAGAATCCAAGCAAATTCTCTCGTTAATCCTACTCAATTTCGAAATTTGAATTTTGGAATCCGAACATAATCACAACATATTCAATTTTGAAATTTGAACACAACAATATATTCAATTTTGAAATTTAAATATAACCATATTTCCTCAACATATTAAATTTTGAAATTTGAACACATAACGACATATTCAATTTGAACATAACAATATATTCAATTTTGAAATTTGAATATAACCACATTCCTTCAGCATATTGATTTTTGAAATTTAAACATAATCGTTCAAATTTGAAATTTGAATATATTCAATTTTGAAATTTGAATATATTCAATTTTGAAATTTGAAACTTGAAATTTGAATATAACCACATTCCCTCAACATATTAAATTTTGAAATTTGAACATAACCGTTCAATTTTGAAATTTGAACATATTCAATTCTGAATTTTGAAATTTGAATATGTTCAATTTTGAAACTTGAACACTGCTCCGCCGTGATAAAATCGTATATGGACTAGTGTTTGAAATGACGCGAGCCTCAGCACCTTCTCTGAGGCTTGCGCCCAGGCTCAAGCGATGCGTGACTCACATGCTTCTTGTGATATTTAAGTTTAATAGATCTAGACTCTAGAGTTTAGATGTTCGGATCTTGAATTTTTAAAATTTATTTTTGAAATGTTAAGGGATTAATTTTTTTTTCTAATTTGGATCCTTTCTTTTATGTTTGAGAATATTTATGTGTTGGATTTTTTAAATTTTTTATAGTTTTTTATTTTTATATGGCTATTTTAGAATTTTTTTTATGTAAAGGAGTGTTAGAGGAGGTGAGGTGCCGGAGGAGAACAGAGAGGGCCGAAGGGGTAGGATTTGGCCACGGAGGAAGACGTCGACGGCGGAGTCAAGGCAGGCAAATGTCAAGAAAGGGTGAGGAAGACGTCGACGGCGGAGTCAAGGCAGGCAAATGTCAAGAAAGGGTGTTGAGAGGTTGCTGAAAAAGAAGACAAGAAATTTATTTTGCATGTAGTTATTCTTGGATAATTTATTTGGCATGTAGTTTTTCTTATGCGATAGAAGACAAGAAGTTTAATTTTTGCTCTTTATCATCCGTAATTTAATAGAACTAGAATAGAACCCACGCTACGCTGCGATTAATTTTATAATATAATTTAGTAAAATTATGATTAATCTTAATAATTTTGTCATTAAAAATTAAGTAGAAAATAATACAAAAATTAATAATAAAGTTATGAACAAAATATATTTTATAAATGTAAATTTGTCTTGAAACATTGTGTTTCTATCAGAGAAGAGGATTTTGATGAAAGAGGAAGAGACGGATTTAGAGAAAGAGAGGGGAGGGGAAGAGAGAGGGGGGAAGAGAGGGATTTAGAGAGAGAGTGGGAGGAAGAGAGAGATTTAGAGAAAGAGAGGGGAGGGGAAGAGAGAGGGATTTAGAGAGAGAGTGGGAGGAAGAGAGAATGAAAGGAGAGAGAGAAGAGGAAAAGAGAGAGAGAAGCATCTTGAGGAGGCAAGAGAGCGCTAGTGCCACCTAGATAGAAAGAACCGTCAAATTATATATTGTATAGATAACATATTTCACCTATAATTGATAAATTTGTATTTGGAATGAAATGTTTCGTGAGTTTGAAAAAAATATATATTAAATAATTAAAAATTTAAATTTTTAATAAAATTAATTAAAAATATAAAATAATTAAATTTTGAAGTTGGGCCTCACGTAGCAAATATATCATCCACCTTCTTTCTTTTTTTTTTTTTTTTTTTATTCGGTAATGTAAATGAGAAATCTAACAATAATACAAGCTAATATCTATATAACTGCAAGCCAAAAAAATTATTGAGACGGAAAAAAAATAGTAGCTATATATGAAAACTAAACTGAAGTACCCATTCCAATTTGACAGTAATTGGATCTAATTTGATTGAATAGTTGAAATATCTAAATTAGAATAGTCAATGAGAGATTTAATGTTATGACACAACCATCTCAATTTCACTATATATAAAGTATCTATAACTTGACTATATAGCAGATAAGTAATAATTATTTCCAGCTGATTTTAAAATTATGCATTTTATATTTGAGTAATGCTACATGTACACTCCGAAGGGGTGTATATCCTACACCTCCACCCTTTTAATGGTGTCGATGTTTTTTACGGGTCACATCAAGTGACCACTCATCACACCCCCACCCTTAGATGGGTGGGGGTGTGAGATGTACACCCTTATGGGTGTACAAGTAGCATTTTCCTTTATATTTTTGCTATAATTTTTCTAAGTTTTATAGTTGAATTCTTAGCATGTGTTAGTTTTTTGTTTTTTTTTTTAAGAAGAAGAAGGTCAAGCGTTATCTGTTTCGTTTGTTAAAAATAAGGCTAAATTATAAAAAATTCTCCTGTAATATTTCGCTTTTTCGCTTTGTCCCTCCTGTCTTTTAAAAGCCTATATTTTGACCGCTCGTAATTACCGAAATATGCATTTACCCCCGCCGTCACAATTCCGTGAGTGAGCCGTCAGTTTTTTAAAAAATATTATTGGATATATCTAAAATACCCTTAAAAAATGACGGGAAATAAATATAAACCCCTTTCTCTTTCTTCCATTACCTTTTCCCTCCAATATAAGATAAGGGCATTTTCGTCAATTTACCTCATCCGTTAACGCCGTTGTCCCCTAAAGATAATTCGATAATTACGAGAGGGCAAAATGTAGGCTTTTAAAAGACAAAAGGGCAAAATAAAAAAACGAGATATTACAAGAAAATTTTTATAATTTAGCTTAAAAATAAATAAAATAATAACTACGTAGTAATGATAGCTAAAGGGCCCTAAAGCAAAACAGAATAAAAAAATAAAAACAAGAAGTATAAAGGCCTAAAAAAGATGACGAGTTAAATACAATGCTCAAATCAACGCCCTAAGGTGACTAGGATACCCTGCTGGACTTGCATGGGATTTGCCAACTTGTCTCTTGAGATTGTTTGGTTCATCTCAAGCCAGATTGACCACCATATGATCAAATGAGCAGTGAAGTTTTTTTCCTGTGATGGATCCATCATGTTGTAAAATCATCCTCTCCCTACAATTCTCTAACTCCCTCAGACAGCAAAGATAGAGGTCAATCGTTAGTCAAAAATTTTCATCTTTGTAGAAATTTTGAGTCTCCAAAAATGCTGGTTCAAGTTGTTCTTAGTCTCTTATGTCAAGAGGAAGTTGTATAAAGATGTAATTATGAAGCATTGATTAGCCATTTATTTTCAGCAAATCAAGTCCGAGTAGTTTCCCACATGAGATGTTAAGTCTCTAAATTGCTCAAGTTGGAGCCTTTCTTCCTGGCATGGCAGCAAATTTGTTCAAAATAGTGTTTTATTTTCAGTCATTTATCTTCTGATATTTTTTGATAATTTTTTTTTTTTTTTTTTATACTATGTGAAAGATCTTATAAAAATGTATATATAGAAAAATTTTATGAAGCTAAACATCAATCAAAAAGTGTTGTGTTTACTGTTTTCCACTATAGATAGCTTCATATTTAAAAATAGTCTTACAATTCTATATGTTTCTCCACTATTAGGACTAGGGTTTGAAAAAAGTTTATTATCTAAGAGGCCTTCTGTGAGGTCCCGAAATCCCCCGCGTAGGGTTGCTGGTTGTTGGGCAGCTTTAGGTCGCCGTTGGGGGTGTTGGTGCGCGCGTTGGGGTCCTGAAATGGATTCGTGGTGCATTTTGGGATTTGTGTTGCATCACTAGAGGCCTGCGTGGTGTGTCGGTGATGTTTGCGCGCAATTTGGACACATCTGGTGGACTTCGGGCTTAAATTGAGACCCCGTGGGAAATTGGAAGACCCGTCGGGTGCTTTGAAGTGATTTCGCGCGATTCAGATGTCAAAATTGGACTCCGGGTGAAGTCCGGATAAAAGTTTACCTCTCCGGTCGCCTTCGGGAATTTTTAGAGTTGGAATTTGGCTAATCGGACTTTAAAAATGGACCCGGCGCGAAAATCGGATCGAGTGGGCATTCGGCAAATTTTCGGGTGAGAATTTGGAGAAATGGACATCGTTTTTGGATTCAGCGCGCGAAATTGCTAAGAATGGACTATTTATTTGTTTGATTTGGAGCCCGGTTGAATTGCGCGTTTTCGAGGCATCGCGGCACGTTTATCGAGGTTCGGCGCGGATCCCGTGGCAGCTTGGCGGCACGGATCCCGAGGGCGCGGCAGGTGTACGGGCGCGGCAGGGGGGAGCAGACGCGCCTCAGCGCGGAGCGCGCGGGGGCCGCCACGTGGCGGGCCCCCGTTGGCGCCCGCGCGGGCGCGGGGGCACGCGCGCCCGTGTAACGGGCGCGTGTCCCGCGCCTGGG
The DNA here is from genome assembly GCA_029204045.2 of Tillandsia leiboldiana. Taxonomy (NCBI): domain Eukaryota; kingdom Viridiplantae; phylum Streptophyta; class Magnoliopsida; order Poales; family Bromeliaceae; genus Tillandsia; species Tillandsia leiboldiana. The sequence continues at coordinate 57,521,250 of CM055060.1, read as the reverse complement.
GTGGCACGGTGCAACGCGCCCGTGTGGCGGGCGCGTTGCCGTGCGCCACGTGGCGCGTGGGCGCGCGCGTGGACCGGGCGCGCGCGCCCATGCGCCGTGGACCGGGGCTGGGGGGCTTCCTATTGGTTGGCGCCGTGAACCAGCATGGTGGACCGGGACCGTGGACCACCCTCTTTCTCCCCTTTTTCTTCTTCTTCTTCTTTCTCCCCCGCGCCTTCTTTCTTCTCTTTTCTTTCTTTCTTCTCCACCCGAGCGAGAGGGAGAGTGAGGGAGATGGTGGGAGGTGCGGCGTGGCGTCGTGGGCCTCGTGGAGCGCGCGAGTTTTTTCGTGGGGAGCGTTTCGGCGACGGCGGCGCAGTCGGGTAGGTCCCGTGTGTTGGTTTTACTGTATTTTTGTACAGTTTTCGGGGCGACCTTTTGGACTGTAATTAATCCTCTTGCTCTTTTCTGTGTTGGGCACCGTGCACCGTTTTGCGTGCGGACTCCGGCACCGTGCACCGTTTTGCGTGCGGACTCCGTTTTGCGTGCGGTTCCGGCACCGTGCACCGTTTTGCGTGCGGACTCCGGCACCGTGCACCGTTTTGCGTGCGGACTCCGGCACCGTGCACCGTTTTGCGTGCGGACTCCGTTTTGCGTGCGGTTCCCGGCACCGTGCACCGTTTTGCGTGCGGATTTCGACGCCGTGCACCGCTTCGCGTGCAGACTCCGTTTTTGGTGCGGACTCCGGCAGCGTGCTCCGTTTTGCGTGCGGACTCCGGCGGCGTGCTCCGTTTTGCGTGCGGACTCCGACGGCGTGTCCCATTTTGCGTGCGGATCGCGTGGAGGCCAATTGCAAGTGTCTACGAGCAATTGGTGGCAAATCGAGGTGGGTGGCCTTATCTCCAAGTTTTATGGACTGTACAGTATTTCTACTGATGTAGGACTATGCATGATAGTTTATTTCATTGTGTAGTATGCTAGATTGTAGGAATTGTTATTCCTTTTATTATCTGTTGATACAGCTATCTTGGAACTTGACCTAGCACCCCCGTCATATGTTGCATGTGTAACCAGACCAGTAGAAAACCCTCACTTGGGCTAGGGTTAATTATGTTTAGACACCCACACTGTTTTGCTATCCCTGGACATAGTGTTATCCTCGCCCGGGTAGTGGGCCGAGAGGTCGGGATTTCCTTTTAGTGTGGGATGCGTTTGCACTCGTGCTTGGGAGCAGAGTGGAGTCTGGTAGTTGTAGCGGGTTGCTTATCTGTGCCGGGAGCCGTTTGGGTATACGGTAGTCCCGAGAGGTCTTGTTTCCCTGTTGCACAGTCGTGGGAGAGAGCCGTTGAGTAGACGGTAGTCCCGGGCCGTCGAGTATCTTCCGGTCCGTCTTGTTGGGAACCGTTGGGGTTGACGGTGGTCCCAGGTCGTTGAGTGTTGTCCGACCTGTTTTGTTACCCTGAGTTGTGGGTCGTTCCTGGCTGTGGAGTATCTCCAGCCAGTGAGCCTTGTGCTGCGAGCCGTTGGTGAGGCTAGCGTCTCGTGTTTCGAGTTAGCCGAGCAGCTGAGTCGTCGAGAGTGCTCCGACTGTTGTGCGAGGTATTTGGGGATCTTGAGCCCTATCGTTCTGAGAGTGAGCGTGGATTTTGACTAGCCTGCATATGCCTATGTTTGATACTCTATGCCGCGCCGTTCTACTCAGTTGGAGTCGCGTCCTGAGATGCCGCTGTGGATACGATGGTTGGCCTGTTGAGGCAGTCTTCCGCAGTTGAGGCAGCGATGGGCCTGTTGAGGCAGTTTTGCGCGAGGGATGAGTTAGTAGGACAGGACGCCCCACGTAAATCCCGTCCTCATGTGGATGTGTGGTAGTGGGCAGGAGCGTTCCTAGTCGTCGGGCGCAGGCTTGACTGGACCTTTGAGGTAGTCAGTTCGTTTGGGTCGTTTGAGCACCTTGGGTGCGAGTGGTCTCTTTTACTTTCATCTGTTCCACTTTTGAGTGTCTGATTAGAGGCATGGTAGCTGTAGAGTAGTTTCCACCTTTTCTTTCAGATTTCTTTGCCTGTTATCTTTTGCCTCTTGTAGACTTGGTGGGCAGACCGTTGGGCTTGTTGACGGTACCCACTGAGAACTACTGTGGGAAGTAGTTCTCACACCCGTCGTGGTGTCTTTTTCCCCAGGAACTTCTCCTCCTGTTCCTGTTGCTCCAGTTGCTGATCCTTCTGACCGAGGCGAGGGAGTCGCGAGCTAGTTCCCTACCCGTCATTGGAGTGTGGCGGTACCCCTTCAGAGGAGAGCTTCAGTAGTTTAGTTTTCTTTATTCTACAGTTTGAGAGACTGTTGTAGTGAGGATATTCTTGTATCGAGAGTCTGTACACTGATGTATTCATTGGAGATACCTCCCTTTTGAGTTTTGTATCAGAGGACTTTGTACATGATAGTATTTGGGGAGATGGTTATTGTATTATTTTCAGTTGTACAGTGTTTGGACTTCAGTTTTAGTAGTCTACTTTCAGCTCTCTGATATCTGTATACTGTAGTTGATTCTTTCTACAGGTTAGACGCTTCATCTGTACGGCAGTTTCCGTACAGATGGCGGAACTGTTGGCGAGCCCGGGTGGCAGTTTCCACCCCGGGGCGTGACAGATTAGAGTGGTATCAGAGCCTAGGTTGTAGGTCGTGGTGGACTTAGAAACCCTAGGCTTGTGGTTGGATATTAGGATGACTACGTGAGAGTCGTGACTTTTAGCGAGAGTCTTGATTGACTTTTTACCTCTCCCAAGAGACGGGATGAGAGTTTGGCATGTTTATTCTCCTAATCGATTATGTTGGTTGCAGATAACATAATGCTATGGAATGGATGACATGTCTTAGACTTTCGCTGGATTGGGTCGTATGGTTGTTGTGTCCTGACGTTTGTAGTTGTGCAGTGGGTTGCGATACCCCTGAGACGTCGTGTTGTGAAAAGGACACACATTTTCCCTGGCCGAGTTACCAGGAGGGCATTTTCCCTGGCCGAGTTACCAGGAGGGCATTTTCCCTGGCCGAGTTACCAGGAGGGCATTTTCCCTGGCCGAGTCACCAGGAGGGCATTTTCCCTGGCCGAGTTACCAGGAGGGCATTTTCCCTGGCCGAGTTACCAGGAGGGCATTTTCCCTGGCCGAGTCACCAGGAGGGCATTTTCCCTGGTCGAGTTACCAGGAGAGCGTTTTCCCTGGCTGAGTTACCAGGAGGGCGTATTCCCTGGCTGAGTTACCAGGAGGGCGTATTCCCTGGCTGAGTTACCAGGAGGGCGTTTTCCCTGGCTGAGTTACCAGGAGAGCGTTTTCCCTGGCTGAGTTACCAGGAGGGCGTATTCCCTGGCTGAGTTACCAGGAGGGCGTATTCCCTGGCTGAGTTACCAGGAGGGCGTTTTCCCTGGCTGAGTTACCAGGAGAGCGTTTTCCCTGGCTGAGTTACCAGGAGGGCGTTTTCCCTGGCTGAGTTACCAGGAGGGCGTATTCCCTGGCTGAGTTACCAGGAGGGCGTTTTCCCTGGCTGAGTTACCAGGAGAGCGTTTTCCCTGGCTGAGTTACCAGGAGGGCGTTTTCCCTGGCTGAGTTACCAGGAGGGCGTATTCCCTGGCTGAGTTACCAGGAGGGCGTATTCCCTGGCTGAGTTACCAGGAGGGCGTTTTCCCTGGCCGAGTTACCAGATGGATAATTATCACTGGCCGAGTTACCAGATGGATAATTATCACTGGCCGAGTTACCAGATGGATAATTATCACTGGCCGAGTTACCAGATGGATAATTATCACTGGCCGAGTTACCAGCAGGATACTTTCCACTGGCCGAGCTACCAGATGGGTACATAGCCCTGGTCGAGTTACCAGGTGATTGCTTTACTGAGACCGAGATGGTCTGACTGGACGCCGAGATTTGGGGGCATCGAGTTCGTCCTGTTGGACTACTAGGAGCTCAGTTGTTGACTTGGAACCAGTTTCGTGCTTTGCGGCTCAGGGCCTTCTTTCCTGACAGTGTAAGCAGAAACTGGAAAGGGATCTTAGACTCCTGCAGTAGGGGAGTCGACCTCTTTTGGAGTATGTTCGCGAGTTTTGCGATTGTTGAGCCGGGTACCCTTTGTCGCCTGGATGAGGCCCAGGAGGTTGAGCTAGTTGAGAAAGGACTGCATCGGAATATCTATCACTTAGGGTATTCTCGGCGAGTGCCGACGTTAGATGCAGCTATTGAGCATGCTTAGCGGGTTGACCGAGGATCAGTGATCATGTCAGAGATAAACGGAGCGCCAGGGACCAGCTCCGGGGAGAGGCATCCAGTGCCGCCTGAGTTTGGACAGTCGAGAAGATCGAGACCCCGGGGCCGCCACGATCCCAGTCTGAGGGTCGTGAGTCTCAGAGGAGACAGAGACCATGAGGTTTTCCGCGGCCGATGTATCAGCAGCAGCAGCGGGATGACTGTGTCCTTGGCGTGGGCTGCATTCTGCGTCGTAGTGTGACCACAGGCAGGGCACAGATCATGGTCTTGTCCTAAAGCGGGGTCATCAGTCACTTTGGCAGCTTCGGCTCCTCCTCCTCCGCTCTTCCAGACAGGCGGAGTTTCGACAGGTTGGCCAGATAGTTAAGGCCACTTCTGCGCGGCAGTCCGACGGACGACCACCCCGAGCGAGAGCGTCTATGTCGCACAGGATGAGGATTCGGGGGCAGCTAGCCACGTGGTGGCAGATACTAATCTTATCTCCCCTTCACGCACTTTAGCGTTATTTGTTACCGGAGCATCGCATTCATTTCTTCTGTAGGGCATTTGCTTTGTTGGATGGGCTAGAGATAGGACCCTTAGCTTGTGCTCGTGAAGTTCAGATACCTGATCACGTGTTGCACATAGATGGGTGTTATTGGTCCTGCCCAGCGCATTTGGGGCCCTGGTTTTTGCCTGTTGATATTTTGGCCCTTCCTCAGCTCCGGGATTTCGAGGTAGTGTTGGGCATAGGACTGAGAAGATCTGAGCCCTTGATGCTTGAGTATACCACACCGTTGATACACGGTGGTGATGCCACGCCGTTGGTGCACGGCAGTGATGCCACGCCGTTGATACACGGTGGTGATGCCACGCCGTTGATACACGGTGGTGATGCCACGCCGTTGATACACGGTGGTGATGCCACGCCGTTGATACACGGTGGTGATGCCACGCCGTTGATACACGGTGGTGATGCCACGCCGTTGATACACGGTGGTGATGCCACGCCGTTGATACACGGTGGTGATGCCACACCGTTGATACACGGTGGTGATACCACGCCGTTGGTGCACGGCGGTGATGCCACGCTGTTGGTGCACGGCAGTGATGCCACGCCGATGGTGCACGGCAGTGATGCCACGTTGTAGGTACACAACGGTGAGAGTTTTTGGGGATGTTTCGGACTTTTGATCGCGAGTTTGGGCATCAGCGTTATGATCGCCTTGCGAGCCAGTTTTCAGTCCCATTCACCGACGGTTTGGTGCCCGTCAGGGTGTTCTCTTTTAGTTGAGGGATCGACTTCGACCCGTGGGTCCGTTGGGGTTATGATAGCATGTTGAGTGACCAACTGTGGCATGGGATTGTGTCTCTTGAGGATCCCTTTGAGGTTAGCCTGCAGTTGAGTAGTCCACTCGGGTGGTTTTGGATCGGGAGGTAACCGAGTGAATACCCCAACTTATTGGATTCCCTTCCTTATTGGATGAGTGTGCCGGTTTGCTTCGGGTCGCCTTGTTGAGGTGGGCACCATGACGTGGTTTGGTGCGTGTTGCGCTAGTGGTTATTTCAGTTTCCCCCAGCCTTTTCTTGGAGCCCTTTGGTATTTCACGTCTCAGCTCAGTAGTGATGTGTTTTTCCCCGCCCGTGATTTACTTGCCCCTTTGAGATCCGTGATTATGGAGTACGAGGGACGCCCGTTGCAATTTCTCGCTCGAGAGATGAGAGGATTGCACATCGGGTCATACCGTACTTGTTGTTGTTACGGAGTAATCACGAGGAGCGAGTGGGGTCTAGGGAGCTGGAGACGTATTGTTAGATACCGAGCCGTGGTATTCTTGACTCCTGATGGGCTTGATCTAGTTTCGAGGACGAAACTTCCTTTTAGTGGGGGAGGATGTGAGGTCCCGAAATCCCCCGCGTAGGGTTGCTGGTTGTTGGGCAGCTTTAGGTCGCCGTTGGGGGTGTTGGTGCGCGCGTTGGGGTCCTGAAATGGATTCGTGGTGCATTTTGGGATTTGTGTTGCATCACTAGAGGCCTGCGTGGTGTGTCGGTGATGTTTGCGCGCAATTTGGACACATCTGGTGGACTTCGGGCTTAAATTGAGACCCCGTGGGAAATTGGAAGACCCGTCGGGTGCTTTGAAGTGATTTCGCGCGATTCAGATGTCAAAATTGGACTCCGGGTGAAGTCCGGATAAAAGTTTACCTCTCCGGTCGCCTTCGGGAATTTTTAGAGTTGGAATTTGGCTAATCGGACTTTAAAAATGGACCCGGCGCGAAAATCGGATCGAGTGGGCATTCGGCAAATTTTCGGGTGAGAATTTGGAGAAATGGACATCGTTTTTGGATTCAGCGCGCGAAATTGCTAAGAATGGACTATTTATTTGTTTGATTTGGAGCCCGGTTGAATTGCGCGTTTTCGAGGCATCGCGGCACGTTTATCGAGGTTCGGCGCGGATCCCGTGGCAGCTTGGCGGCACGGATCCCGAGGGCGCGGCAGGTGTACGGGCGCGGCAGGGGGGAGCAGACGCGCCTCAGCGCGGAGCGCGCGGGGGCCGCCACGTGGCGGGCCCCCGTTGGCGCCCGCGCGGGCGCGGGGGCACGCGCGCCCGTGTAACGGGCGCGTGTCCCGCGCCTGGGGTGGCACGGTGCAACGCGCCCGTGTGGCGGGCGCGTTGCCGTGCGCCACGTGGCGCGTGGGCGCGCGCGTGGACCGGGCGCGCGCGCCCATGCGCCGTGGACCGGGGCTGGGGGGCTTCCTATTGGTTGGCGCCGTGAACCAGCATGGTGGACCGGGACCGTGGACCACCCTCTTTCTCCCCTTTTTCTTCTTCTTCTTCTTTCTCCCCCGCGCCTTCTTTCTTCTCTTTTCTTTCTTTCTTCTCCACCCGAGCGAGAGGGAGAGTGAGGGAGATGGTGGGAGGTGCGGCGTGGCGTCGTGGGCCTCGTGGAGCGCGCGAGTTTTTTCGTGGGGAGCGTTTCGGCGACGGCGGCGCAGTCGGGTAGGTCCCGTGTGTTGGTTTTACTGTATTTTTGTACAGTTTTCGGGGCGACCTTTTGGACTGTAATTAATCCTCTTGCTCTTTTCTGTGTTGGGCACCGTGCACCGTTTTGCGTGCGGACTCCGGCACCGTGCACCGTTTTGCGTGCGGACTCCGGCACCGTGCACCGTTTTGCGTGCGGACTCCGTTTTACGTGCGGTTTCCGGCACCGTGCACCGTTTTGCGTGCGGACTCCGTTTTGCGTGCGGACTCCGGCACCGTGCACCGTTTTGCGTGCGGACTCCGGCACCGTGCACCGTTTTGCGTGCGGACTCCGTTTTGCGTGCGGTTTCCGGCACCGTGCACCGTTTTGCGTGCGGATTTCGGCGCCGTGCACCGCTTCGCGTGCAGACTCCGTTTTTTGTGCGGACTCCGGCAGCGTGCTCCGTTTTGCGTGCGGACTCCGGCGGCGTGCTCCGTTTTGCGTGCGGACTCCGACGGCGTGTCCCATTTTGCGTGCGGATCGCGTGGAGGCCAATTGCAAGTGTCTACGAGCAATTGGTGGCAAATCGAGGTGGGTGGCCTTATCTCCAAGTTTTATGGACTGTACAGTATTTCTACTGATGTAGGACTATGCATGATAGTTTATTTCATTGTGTAGTATGCTAGATTGTAGGAATTGTTATTCCTTTTATTATCTGTTGATACAGCTATCTTGGAACTTGACCTAGCACCCCCGTCATATGTTGCATGTGTAACCAGACCAGTAGAAAACCCTCACTTGGGCTAGGGTTAATTATGTTTAGACACCCACACTGTTTTGCTATCCCTGGACATAGTGTTATCCTCGCCCGGGTAGTGGGCCGAGAGGTCGGGATTTTCTTTTAGTGTGGGATGCGTTTGCACTCGTGCTTGGGAGCAGAGTGGAGTCTGGTAGTTGTAGCGGGTTGCTTATCTGTGCCGGGAGCCGTTTGGGTATACGGTAGTCCCGAGAGGTCTTGTTTCCCTGTTGCACAGTCGTGGGAGAGAGCCGTTGAGTAGACGGTAGTCCCGGGCCGTCGAGTATCTTCCGGTCCGTCTTGTTGGGAACCGTTGGGGTTGACGGTGGTCCCAGGTCGTTGAGTGTTGTCCGACCTGTTTTGTTACCCTGAGTTGTGGGTCGTTCCTGGCTGTGGAGTATCTCCAGCCAGTGAGCCTTGTGCTGCGAGCCGTTGGTGAGGCTAGCGTCTCGTGTTTCGAGTTAGCCGAGCAGCTGAGTCGTCGAGAGTGCTCCGACTGTTGTGCGAGGTATTTGGGGATCTTGAGCCCTATCGTTCTGAGAGTGAGCGTGGATTTTGACTAGCCTGCATATGCCTATGTTTGATACTCTATGCCGCGCCGTTCTACTCAGTTGGAGTCGCGTCCTGAGATGCCGCTGTGGATACGATGGTTGGCCTGTTGAGGCAGTCTTCCGCAGTTGAGGCAGCGATGGGCCTGTTGAGGCAGTTTTGCGCGAGGGATGAGTTAGTAGGACAGGACGCCCCACGTAAATCCCGTCCTCATGTGGATGTGTGGTAGTGGGCAGGAGCGTTCCTAGTCGTCGGGCGCAGGCTTGACTGGACCTTTGAGGTAGTCAGTTCGTTTGGGTCGTTTGAGCACCTTGGGTGCGAGTGGTCTCTTTTACTTTCATCTGTTCCACTTTTGAGTGTCTGATTAGAGGCATGGTAGCTGTAGAGTAGTTTCCACCTTTTCTTTCAGATTTCTTTGCCTGTTATCTTTTGCCTCTTGTAGACTTGGTGGGCAGACCGTTGGGCTTGTTGACGGTACCCACTGAGAACTACTGTGGGAAGTAGTTCTCACACCCGTCGTGGTGTCTTTTTCCCCAGGAACTTCTCCTCCTGTTCCTGTTGCTCCAGTTGCTGATCCTTCTGACCGAGGCGAGGGAGTCGCGAGCTAGTTCCCTACCCGTCATTGGAGTGTGGCGGTACCCCTTCAGAGGAGAGCTTCAGTAGTTTAGTTTTCTTTATTCTACAGTTTGAGAGACTGTTGTAGTGAGGATATTCTTGTATCGAGAGTCTGTACACTGATGTATTCATTGGAGATACCTCCCTTTTGAGTTTTGTATCAGAGGACTTTGTACATGATAGTATTTGGGGAGATGGTTATTGTATTATTTTCAGTTGTACAGTGTTTGGACTTCAGTTTTAGTAGTCTACTTTCAGCTCTCTGATATCTGTATACTGTAGTTGATTCTTTCTACAGGTTAGACGCTTCATCTGTACGGCAGTTTCCGTACAGATGGCGGATCTGTTGGCGAGCCCGGGTGGCAGTTTCCACCCCGGGGCGTGACACCTTCTCTTATTATAATAAAGGGCTTTGACGTTTTTGTTTCATTACATATTTATTTTTGAAAAAAAAATTTACCAACACTTCGTAAATAGTGTTAGGATCATAAGTTTCAAGTTTTTGATCTATAGACCTGCATGCTATTTCAATTTTAGAGAATTCTTTCTAAAAAAAAACTTTCGACAAATCTTAACCTGCTTTAGAATCCATTATGGGGTTTTGAATATGTGTTGGTAATTTCAATTAAACTATTTATCAAAATCTATTTCTATGTCAAACTAAAAAAAAAAATCACTTTTTATATGGTAGATCTATCTTTGGTACCAGCAGAGCTTAATTTGAGTAACTTCCATTTAGCATAATGAATTTTTTGACCGAAATAATTAAATTGAAGGGCTAATAAACGGTAAACATTACCGTTTATAAATTCAAAATTTTAAAATTTAACTTAAATTCGGCAAAATATTAGTGGTCAACGGTACAATTTACCGTTTGAAAAGATAACGCCGCACTCGAGTCCTAACTCCGAACTCCTGTGTGCTATATTAGGACCCGACGGACCGTATTTGCCACCGCATCCAAATTTCGAACCTCCGTAAAAGAGTTAGTCATCCCCCAAGGTCTCATTCGCGGGGGCAAATTTTTTCGTTTCTTCGTTCTATTTTCCTCTTTTCTTCTCCGCCCCTCCTCACTCTTATTTTTGCGCCCTTCCTTCTCTTCTCTTTTATACCTCCTCTCCCTCCCTTCAATATCTCTCATTTTTTGGTTTCGCCATAGCGAGATCGCAAGGTCGGTGAAGAGATCGAGGCTCGATCTCGATCTCGATCTCCTCCCTCTTCTCATATATTTTCTTGTTAGTTTCCTCAATCTCGATCGCATCTCCCTCCCCGCCCCTTCTTCTTCCATCTTCCATCCGATTCCCCTCCAAGATCCTTGGATCCGACTCCCCTGCTTCGTCTTCCTCAGCGCCGAAGCCCTAGATCCGGGTGCATCGGCGTCGGATCCTTTGCGTAGATCTAGATCTCGCTTACTTTTGAGGCGCCATGGAAGCGATGGAGGAGCTCACGCAGCTGTCCGAGGCCATGCTCCAAGCTTCGGCCCTTCTTGCCGATGAGGACGTCGACGAGCCCTCGTCGAAGAGGAACGCGACCTTCCTCAACGTCGTGGTCCTCGGGAACGTCGTAAGTCTCGTCCTGTTCGCTCAATTGTGCTCATCGCTCACTCTTCGATGGTTCTTCTAGGGTTCTTGAATCCCTTGGCTTGCTTGCTGTGGGGAAAGATTATTAGGGATCGGTTCCAAACCTGATGTTGTTTTATGTAAACAATCTTGCTTCTTATCGTGGTGTGATGGTCGCAGGGTGCGGGCAAATCGGCTGTATTGAACAGTTTGATCGGACACCCTGTACTGGTAAAATGCCTTGTATCATGTTCTTTTTTCTTTAATTTGGTGTGAATTTGGACTTATTCGGTGGTCAACTTGGCCGTTTGGAAACAGCCCACGGGAGAGAACGGTGCGACTCGGGCTCCCATCAGCATCGATCTGCAGCGGGATAGTTCCCTCAGTAGTAAATCAATCGTCTTGCAGATAGACAGCAAATCCCAGCAGGTTTCCGCAAGTGAGATCGCTTGACAGACTAAATTTTTTTGTGCAATAATTTGTTTCTTTTGATTCTTGAGTTTTCAACTTTAAGGTATTAAAACTATACTTTACAGGTGCTCTTAGACATTCTCTTCAAGACAGGCTAAGCAAGGGAGCAGGGGTGAATAGCTCTGGAAGGAGCCGTTCAGATGAAATATATTTAAAGCTACGCACCAGTACAGGTCTGGATAATGTTCTTTCCCACTATGGCTCTTTTGTTTGGCCTTCTTGATTTATCCATGAAAAGTTTTATGGCCATCTGCTAATATGCGAAACTGTGGAGTCCCCATTAGTATATTGTTAATGTTGCTATTAGTAAAGAAAATAAGGTTGTTATATTTTGAAACATGTACTTTTGTATTGAACCAAGAAACTTTTAGATAGTAATCACGATCCTTCAGAAGATATTAACTTTTGTTGGTTGAACTGGTGTATTTAATTACTTATACAAAGTTACAATTTGCAAAAACTGAGGATTGTTTTCAGGTTTTCCCGTAGAATTTCTATACTACAGTACAAATTGCAGGCACTTTGCATCATCAATGTTGATCAACAAAGAAACCAGTGGTGGCAGCTTTGGACTAGTTTAGAAGTTTTATTAGCAGCAACATAATAACAGTGCTGTGTCTATATATTCTCATGTGGAGGTCTTAAGTATTATATTGGATTATATAATTCATTGAAAAAGGAAATAAAAATACTGAGTTAATCTGATAGAAAACAGCCTGCTTTTCCTATGTGTACTTCTGTTCTTTACTAGATCCTATTGGTACATGGTTCTGGACATACTTCTTTTTTTATGAGAATTTCTTAATGCCTATTTAGCCCTGTTTTTCCTACAACTTTAGTCAAGAAGCTTTAGCCGAGTTTGGTTGGATGAAAATTTAGAGTTTCTCACATGTGCTTTTAGACCTCAAAAGCAGAAGATCTGTTTAGTGGTTCCTGTTGTTGGCTTTTGGGGAGAAGCCGCTGAGAAGGATATCAATAAAAGAGATGCTAGAGCTTCTTGAACAGTTATATCTCAAGGAACACTTCTGCAAAATTCTCCTGTGGGGTCATATAGGGCATAAGCAATTAAGAAATGTTTTCTACATTTGTTTTTGCCAGCCCAAGCAATTTTGTAGCACCGATTAGCGGTTTTCATTCTGATCAGTTAACTAAGTATAAGAGAGGTGGTTTAGATAAGGAGAATGACAGCCATCTACATATCATCACAAAGTCAATGCGTACCGGCATTTCATCGAATCTTTCGAATTTATCATGATATTATTCTCTTTACAACATGAGTTGGAGGAAAAGATGCCTGTCTTTCTTTTTCTTGGATAGCTTCTTTTAGTCTCTGGAAATTGCCTGCACAGTTATTCTTACTAAATTATTTTTCTTGCTTTCTTCAGCACCTCCACTAAAATTAGTTGATTTACCTGGACTAGACCAGCGAGCTATGGATGAATCAATGGTTAGTTTATTCTATTATTATTCTTTTTAATTTTCAAGTCTATATTTTGAGCTTAGTGATACTTATTGCCTTCATTCTTCATATTCTCTGCTTGTCTGCTAAATGAAATAAGATGGAAGAAAATGTTTTAATTGCGTAGATAGTGAAATGAAGATATAAACTGCAAATAAGTGGATTAGACTTGAGACTCTGTTTTTGGATATTGTTTATATTCTTCATATACTTTTATTCTTGTTTTTTGAAAGTACTGCAAATCTGTTTACTGACAGCACTGACAATCTTTTTGTTTTACATTTCTATGTTGTGGTGGTGTTTGCTGCTTCAGATCAGTACTATGCTATGATTAGTGAAACCTATTGCCTTCATACTTCATATTCCCTGCTTGTCGGACTAAATGAAATAAGATGGAGGAAAATGTTTGTGTGTAGATAGTGAAATGAAGTTAAAAACTGCAAATAAGTAGGATAAGACTTGAGACTCTGTTTTTAATATGGTTTATATTCTTCATATGCTTCTGTTCTTTTTCTTTAAGGTGCTACAAATATGTTTACTGACAGCATTGACAATCTTATCGTTTTGCATTCCAACGTTTGTGTTGGTGTTTGCTGTTTCAGATCAGTGACTATGCTGCACATAACGATGCAATTTTGTTAGTAGTTATACCTGCTTCTCAAGCTCCGGAAATTTCATCTTCTCGATCTCTTAGGCTTGCGAAGGAATTTGATTCAGAAGGTTGGAGCATTAATGGATTCTGCATGCCCTCTTCAGTTTCATATTACTGGAATATATTAACCATTATGCTTTCTGTATTGTTGTTTTTGTTTTGTCATGCTAGGAACCAGAACAATTGGTGTTATTAGCAAAATTGATCAAGCAGCTGGAGACCAGAAAAGTCTTGCCGCTGTTCTGGCCCTCCTCCTGAATCAGGGACCACGAAGTGCGGCTGATATTCAATGGGTCGCTCTGATTGGGCAATCTGTATCTATTGCATCAGCTCAGGCTGGATCAGTTGGTTCTGAAAACTCATTAGAAACTGCTTGGAGAGCAGAGAGCGAAAGCCTTAGATCCATACTGACTGGAGCCCCCCAAAGCAAGCTTGGTAGAGTAGCTTTAGTCGATACACTTGCTAAGCAGATAAGGAAGCGAATGAAAGTGAGGCTCCCGAACCTCCTATCTGGGTATGTATACTTTTCTGAAGTTTTCTTTCAAGCTATCTGCTCAACTTTCAAAGAGAGATATTTGGTCAAACTCCAAAACATCTTTTATGTTGATATCTAATTTGGTTTTAGCTGAACTATCAACTATACCTGATGCGGTCTCTAATGATGAACAACCACTCTTCTTTTACTAATTTATCCAAAGCTTTGTCTTTTTGTTCCTGTTCTACACTTGCACCAAGGTAAGATGCACAAGTAAATAGGAGGCTCCGTATAGTGGGAGGTTAGAATTTGAAGAGGATATATTTTATTTTTTTGCATAATTTGTAATTTCACTTCTTTGTATATTCATGAGAATATGAGGGTATCATTAAATTTCCATGATTGGTTGGTTGATAACAGTTGGGACTATCATACGTAAACTGCAATGTTTTGATTCGTACAATGTTTAAGTAATAGCTTATCAACTTACTTGAAAGTCGGAAATTTTATGTTTCTCATAGACGGCTAGAATTAATTGCTTCCCAATTGAAATAGCAGAGGCCAGTCATGAAGTGTTTATACACTTTTATTTTAAACATATTAAGTGCTTAAAAATTTATTGATTTTGCTTGATTTTTGTATTCGTGTAGATGGCTGAGTGATTAGCCAGAGGTGGCGGGCTTTTTCTAGTTTTCTTAATTGCGTATTCTTAAATTCCTAATAATTTAGTGCTGATCAGTAGGCTCGGTAAAAAATGTTTGATCAGTTGGAACTAATGAACTTCTTATGTGAGTACTATTTTCAGGCTCCAGGGTAAGTCGCAGATAGTACAAGATGAATTGGTCAGGCTGGGGGAGCAAATGGTGCACAGTGCGGAAGGAACCAGGGCTATTGCTTTGGAGCTTTGCCGAGAATTTGAAGATAAGTTTCTTCAGCATATTGCAACTGGTGAGGTTAGTAGAAAGTTTATGTTTTTCTTTTCTTAAAAAAAATACTCACTAGCCGTTATATATGCAATGCATCTATAAAAGATTTACTTTGTATATGCAGGGTGCAGGATGGAAAATTGTTGCAAGTTTTGAGGGGAACTTCCCTAATAGGATCAAGCAACTTCCATTAGACAGGCATTTTGATATCAATAATGTGAAAAGAGTAAGATAAAACAATTTCTTTTATGTTTAATCCTTCAACAAAGTCGTCCAATTAGGTTAATGCAACTCTTTTATTGGACATTATAGATTGTTTTGGAAGCTGATGGTTATCAGCCGTACTTGATATCTCCGGAGAAAGGTTTAAGGTCTTTGATAAAAGGAGTTCTAGAACTTGCAAAAGAACCGTCACGGCTATGTGTTGATGAGGTACTGATTTTTTTCTGTCACATCCCAGTTTGTTCCTTGAATAATGTTTTGTACTTTGTACTTGAGATTTTATCAGGTGGCTATATTTCGTCCTTTTTCTTGTGTAAATTTGTATTCGTTTGTTTTTCAATGTTTTATAGCATATCATCAACTAGTTATTTTCTCTTAATGACTATTTTTGTGGTCCAACAAACTGTGGTTCTTTTGGCAATCCAGCTGAACGAAGTAATCCTTTCCTCTTCTGTTTTGGTCCCCCATTTTTTAGCATTTCTGTGTGGCAATGTCTCTGATTTCCTCTCTTTTTTTCTGTAGACTAAACAACATAACATATGACCAGGATGTGAGATAAATATGTACTATATGTTGGTCATTCAGTGAATTTACAAAAAACTTTCCAGCTTGGAGATTACGTTAATCGTCTTTTTTTCCCCCCTTCCTAATTGTTATTGCTTCTACTAGGTACACCGTGTATTAATTGATATAGTATCTGCTGCTGCGAATGCTACACCAGGTCTTGGAAGATACGCTCCATTCAAGCGCGAGGTTTTCTTCTATCTGGTGTTCTTTACAAGAATACTTTATCTTTTATAATCAGCAGACTTCACTGTCAATATCTTTTCTCTTACTGCTTATTTTGTCTATGTCCTGCTTAAGGTTATTGTACTTGCATCTAATGCTTTGGAGGGGTTTAGAAATGAGGCCAAAAAGATGGTGGTTGCCCTTGTTGATATGGAGCGTGCATTTGTTCCTCCTCAGCACTTCATTCGCTTAGTTCAAAGGAGGTCGGTTCATTTTATTCTATAATAGTCCCTTCGTTCTTATTCCTTGTTTTCTGCTTTTCTATCAGGTGTCAGGCAACAGGATTTTTTATAACAAGAATTGAATATTCTATTCTCTTGCTGACAACTTTGGTTTCATATCTGTTTATATAATTCTTATCCTGAAATTGTGTTTTAAAATTTCAATTTAGTTCAGAAATTAAAAGCACAATAATGTAATCATTCTGCTGTTGCTTTATTCTTATAGAAAATATGCTCGTTACTACTCACGGGTAAGTATTGCTAGCTTGTATACTTGTTTGATTCCTTAAGTAGTTGAGTGGAAGCAATGAGAAATGGACGAAGACAAGGTCTAGATTTAGGGAAAAAAAGGGTCAAAGATTTTGTTTTACTTATGCTTAAATTAAATACCTGATGTTCTTGGTGGAGCTTGGTTTGGGGTCCTATAGCAGTTTACTTGGTAATAATTATTTAGGCAACTAATTATTTGCTGTACAACATTTATATTCGGTTATTATTATGTCCGTCCGTAGCGCTCAATTGTGAATAATAATGCTGTTAAGTCTTTGTGCTGCTTGTTTGGTTATTTGTACAATCAAATTATCCTTTTAGTCCAGACTGTTTAGGGTGTAGTTTTGATGTTATAATAGGAATTTAGAAAAAGCTGGAGTAATGTTGCTCACTACTGTTTGGTGTTCTGAGGCGTGTTGATGTTGGATTCAGTGATTTTTTTAGACAGTAATTAAGTTGACAAAGACGATTTTGGCTTCTCATTTTAACTCAAAGATCATCACATTGACTTTTTACTAATGTTATCTGCTTGCAGAATGGATAGGCAGCGTCGTGAGGAAGAGCTAAAGAATAAATCTTCTAAGAAGGCGCAGGAGGCTGAGCAAGCCATTTTAAACAGGGTAAATTGTTCTTTTGTGCATTAAGGATACAATTTGGAGATTACCTAGAATAATATTGAGCAATTTGTTGACTGATTATGTTGCTGGCTTGATAGTTAGTTTAGATGGATTTGCACTACTATTGCTGTGTAATAGTTTTCAATTTCTTATGTTAGGCAACAAGCCCTCAAACAGGATCACAACAAGCTGGTGATAACATGAAATCAATGAAAGAGAAGTCTTCTAAACAGGATAAAGATGCAAAAGAGGGATCAAATCTACAAGTTGCTGGGCCTAGTGGAGAAATAACAGCTGGTATGTACCATATCAAGAAATGTTTTGCTTCAAGTTAATTTAGTAAGTTATACTATTCATTAGTGCTGTACCTTTCTATTTTTTTTTGTTAATTTATAAGTTAGAATTATGTTGAAAACACAATGTAGTACTTGTTTAATCCAAGAAATACACCAACCAAATCTTTGTTCTTTCTTGTTTATCATATCCATGATCACTTTGGTAATCACTATCAGTAAATTGAGTAGAGCTAGAATGCTTGTAGAAGAACCAAGGGGCAGACTGCAGAGACTCCAATATGCGTGTCCCCTGATTAGTATCAAGATCACTGTGAATCTTATCCACCAGTGGATCTCAAGATGAGTCCAACCTCCAAAAAGCGTAAACGCCAAACCTTAGTATTATGAAAGCATTCTAGCTATTAACCTCTTTGTAATTTCAATAGCTTAGTCAATTGATTGGGAAGGTTATGTGTTATGGTGGCTGCCTGGTCGGTGATTTACTTTCACAATGGAAATGACTACATCAATCTTCAAAGACTCTGAACATGCCTCTACTTTCCAGAAAAGGATGACAATTTGGTAAATAAGGGACACTGCCAGTTTAGTTGAAAGTGAAATTTGAATGTGAAACAGAATTTTCTTGCTCAAATTTAATGGTTAACAGACTAAAGTCCATGCTTTTTTCCCATTAAGCTCATTTAAAGCACGCTTCTAGTAGTTAATAAGTTGAATAGTCGTGCTGTTTCCATGCGAGAAGACTCTATGATCATTATCATGCTTTTTTTGGTTTATCATCTCTGCGCATGCACTTGGGTGAGGAGATACTTTTCAGTTTCCCAACTAAAGTTTCTGAAAAGAGAACTCTCTCCTTTGCTCTCTTTCTATTTCAAAGATAGTATATTCAGATCATCTTGCATCAGATATGTGGAACTGTTAAAACGACAAGGCAGGTCTTTTTATTCTTTCATCCAACTGCAGAAAATGTCGACATTCTCTTAGTGGGTAGTAGTTATCCATGCATTTCGGTTTTCCAAGGGTTTCTATGTTGCTGAAGTTCTATTTTTCCAGAACTAAGGAAGTGGAAGCTTTTTTTTAGTGAATGCAAATGGAATCTGCTGTTGGTTTGATGTATATATATTGTTAACTTGCAATGGATTGCTGACATTATGTTGTCCCTACTACTATAGGTTAAATTCCAAAACAAGTATTTGGTATCCCACATATTTAAATACTATGGATCTCATTTGTTATTGCAGTTTGTTTTAGTACTCAACAGCCCTTTAGTTGATTGCTGTATGGATGCAAAAACTTATCCTGACAAGTTGGTTTTTCTAAATAAGAATTGGTAGGTAGTAAAACAATATTTTGCCACACTTTAATTGATGAAATCCTTGCTCAAGATAGAAGTGTACAGGAGGAAGGATTGGTATAGCTGAACCTATCTATCATTTGATGAAGATATTGCATCACATGAGTATTGCATCACATAATGGATCTTTTTTTTTGCATTTTGGAAACTCTCATGGTAATACCCTAATCATGCGTCCGCTTATCAGCATTTGCTCACTTTTTTTGTACTATGTATATATTGTTGTTTACTTTCTTTTGCGTAGCAAGGTCTGTATTCTTGTATGATTAACTGATATTTCTGGGTTCTTTGGCTTTTGGCCAACATTTATTTGCTTGTGAAGTCCATATTGATGTAAAATAACTATTTTGTTGGTTATTTCTCTTTGTTTCTAAGGTTTTCTCTTGAAAAAAAGTGCAAAAACAAATGGCTGGAGCAGGCGTTGGTTTGTTCTGAATGAAAAAAGTGGCAAGGTATTAAGTTAAGTTTGTCTTGAAACATAATATTATATCTTTTCCTTACTATGGATTTTTTTTTTTTTTTTTTTTTTTTTTGAAGTAATGGGTTCTAAGTTGTGTTTAACTTTGATCCAGCTTGGCTACACCAAGAAACAGGAAGAAAGACATTTTCGGGGTGTTATCACCTTGGAGGTATGGTTTATTTGTTCTTTTGTTTATGAATTCAGAGTAGTTTCAAAATTTTCCAATTCTTATTCGTCTTTCTAAAATTGTTTCAGTTATTGTTTGCATGAGTCTGTTATTGTTGCTGTTTCAGTGCTTTTTAGTTTATTCTCTTGTCAAGTATTTTCAAGTTCTGTCCCGACTGAACTTATATTGTTGGATCTATGCTTGTTCTATCTCAACTTTCTGCTGCAGTATCTTTGCTGATTAAATTTCTTATTATACTTTTCTTCTGCATGATTGTAGTACGTCTAATTGGCTTGTGCTAAAAGAACATGTTAGTTCATATTTTAGTTGCTTACTTGTGTATATATTCTGCATTTTGTAGGAATGTTATATTGAAGAGATTTCAGACGAGGAGGATCCTCCAAAAAGTTTGAAGGAATCAAAAAAAGCAAATGGACCAGATTCTGGAAAAGCTCCAAGTCTCACGTTTAAAATAATTAACAAGGTTCCATATAAAACTGTTTTGAAAGGTAAATCTCCATTTGATTTCAAATTTTAGTACCACTCCTAGATCATCCTCCCTTCCTGCTTATGATAAGATGTATCATTCAACCTTGCAGCTCACAGTGCTGTTGTACTGAAGGCTGAGAGCATGGCTGACAAAGTTGAGTGGGTGAATAAGATAAGAAGTGTCATTCAACCTAAGGGGACTCCTGCCAAGGGTACAACAACAATAATTGAAGGCGGTTCATCCATAAGGCAAAGCCTTTCAGATGGTTCCTTAGTAAGTTGAATTTTTGTCAGACGAGCTACATTTGGAACTATTATTGCCAGAATGGGCCTACTTGAAGACACTTTCCGTTGTAATGAAGAAGTATAAGTTGTTTTCATGCTTTCATATGTCTTGATAAATAACTGTTACCTGGTAGTTGTGCTTGTTTATCTGTATCCTAACTGTTCACAAATTAGGTACTCTACTAGGGGGTAAAATCCTACATTATATGATGTTATTTTAGATGATGTCACATGATCCAGCTCTTCAAGGTGTATCTCTGATAATTGATATGTCTTTTGTAGGACACTATGGCTAGAAGACCTGCCGATCCTGAAGAAGAGCTTAGATGGATGTCTCAAGAAGTTCGCGGTTATGTGGAAGCTGTTTTGAACAGTCTCGCTGCAAATGTTCCGAAGGTTTGCATTTTAGTTCAATTCTTTTCAGTTTGTAGTTCTTGAGTCCTTGTAAATCCTATATTTCACTTGTTATCGAGCAGGCTGTTGTGCTTTGTCAAGTGGAGAAAGCAAAGGAGGACATGCTGAATCAGCTTTACAGCTCAGTGAGGTTGGTGATATTCCATATCGGTTTGGTTAATTTCTATTACATATTATATGCCGCTTCATGTCATTGTACAGACATTTCTTCGACAATTTATTGGCTTTCTTAGATCACTCAAGTACCCACTTACTGTTGCAAGACGCCTGCCTTAGTATTAGATAGTATGAAATACTTGAATACAGGAAATGTGGTAATTTGCAGTATTCAGTTGTATCCAGTCATTTTTTTCATTTCCCCCTCTTCTGTGTATCAGTATCTCAGCTAGTACTCCTTGGTTTGCTAGGTGCAGTTTTTAATATCGTGGACCAATTTTGGTTCTGGCAAATTCTTTTTCAATATGCCCTCTAAGTCTATTAGAAATAATTAAAATACTGATGACTTTGTGAACATAGTTAAAATACTAAAGATTTTGCGAACATAATAATTACATAAATACTAATTCACCAAAATGAACCTTTTTCTAATTAAATTCTTGTTTTCCGTGCTTATGGTTAGTTCACAAAGCACAGCAAGGATTGAAGAATTGCTTCAAGAGGACCAAAACGTTAAACGTAGACGAGAACGGTATCAAAAACAGTCATCTCTCCTCTCAAAGCTTACCCGTCAGCTTAGCGTGCACGACAATCGTGCAGCTGCTGCTAGTTGGTCTGATGGTGGCACGGGATCTGGTAAGCTTATTGTATATATATATATATATATTTTTCACTGGCAATATTTGTGTTGAATTGCAGGTTCCTGGTCTATATGAAATATACTCGGACAGACCTAACTTCAGCGTGGATTTTAGTTATTCATATAGGGCTGATTGTGGAAAGATGAATCTTTTGCAGAGAGTAGTCCAAGAACCCCCGGTCACTCAGGTGAGGAATGGAGGTCCGCATTTGGTGCTGCAGCAAATGGGCCTGCCGATTTTTCCAGCTCCCGCAGCGAATCGAGGTCAAGCAGTGCCAATGGCCATGGCCGCCGTTACAGCGACCCGGCGCAGAATGGTGATTCGAGCTCCGGTGCAAACTCTGGCAGCCGTCGGACGCCTAATCGTTTGCCACCACCGCCACCTCAAAGTAGTTCATCAGTGTATAAGTATTAGCCGCGCACTAAGCGGACATTCCATACTCCTATTATATATTCTTGTTGGGTGCATTCCGTACTCCTATTACATTCTTGTCGGGTGCCCATTTATTTTGGTTCTTCTATATGTTGTTGAGCTGGTTTGGCATTTGCAGAAGAGCCCCTGCAGGATGAAAATGGTGGCATTATGCACCCACGACCCTATGGATCCCAATTATTGTTAATAGAGAGATATATATATAGGTATCTATTTCCTTTTATTAAGCTTCTTGGGATTCTGATGTAGATTATTCAGGCCAATGCTCTTGTGAGGCTGTTGGTTTTGTTACAACTTTCATCTGCTTTTACTTCGTTGCCACTCTTGTAAAATTTTTCCGTTCGGACCTTTATTTTGATTAATTATTTTTTTCAAAATTTTTGTTTGTTTATTGTTGTTTTGCCCTCTTTATTTTCGTCGGGATTTAAGTCCATGATGAACAGTTTTGAGCGGTTAACTGATTTCAGTTACGCTAAGTTACTCTTCTTTTTTCTATAATTCAGTCTAATAATTCAACTACTGTCGTTTTCTTTTTTTCCAAATTTTGATTGGCCGTGAGGGTGGTTAAAACTGAAAAATTTGATATCAGGTAATTGCTTGCGGGATTATCTCATGTAATATGGAACTGCTGGCTTTTCAACAATTTCAAAGTCATTATGAGGACTCCAGATGACTCTGTACTTTCTGGCTGTTATTTATTGTGCTACAAGGTTTGTCGTAGAAGACTTGTCATTGGCTTGCATCGAACAACATTTCCAAAGAAAAGTAATAGGGCGTGAGGTAATTGTAAAGGGAACTTTCTCTTATAAAATGATAACGTACGAAAGATCCGCAGTTTTTTAATAATGACCTGAAACTAATATGGCAGCACTGTATAAAAGCTAGAAAAATATCGTCGAGGATCCTAAAAGCAATATATCGGCATTTTATTCGGTTACAGGCCTTCTCAATTATTTAAATATATATACTATTTACTCATACTAATCTCGTATTCCTCTACCAATCCGTTTATAACGGAGATATATATTCCTTTTAATTAAAACTTGCCAAAAGGGATTTTTTTTTTTTTTTTTAAAAAAAAAAAACTAAATCTTTGCAGTAACTAAACCCAGCAACAACGATACTGTGGGCCAAAGATGTAACAGAATTAGGCCACGAGTGGTAAACCAAAATACTATAAACAGCAGGCTGGGACTCCCAATTCCTAACGTCCTCTCCTAGGAGAAATCGGATTCCAAATCCGATTCGACCGCGAAGAAAGAGATTGGGATAGAGAGAGCAGCTATAAGCAATCTAATCCGGCATTTATCTCCCGTGCCGGATCGAGCTTGCGATCGAAGGCTGGGCGGAGGGGATGTCGATCGCCGCCATGGCCGCGCAGGAGAGGCCGACGCGGCGCCCGAGGGAGAGAGCCATGGCCGACTTCGGCTTCTTGCTCTACCATTGCTCCTCCGATTCCGAGGAACAGGAACAAGAAGTAGATTCCGAAGAGTGGAGCGCGGGGGATGAGCCGAAGAGGAGAGCGAAGAGGAGGAAGAGGACGAAGGGTAATGGCCGAGAAGGACCCGGGAGGAGGCGGAAAGAGGTTTTGACGCGTTCTTCGCATCCCTCTTTGAATTCATCGAGTACTAACTCTCGGAAGGATAGTGAGGAGAAGGTGGAAAACGAGGACCCGGCTTCTTCTCTTTCTTCTTCTAATAATGGCGATGGCGAGTTATCTTGCTCTCGTCCTTCGTTCCCGCCTTCGATTAAGGTACCGAAAAATAAAAGAAGCAGAATCGTCCCGAATAAATGCGATGTGAACGAAACAAGGATTAATTCGGTGAGTACATCATCTTTGCAGTTGCAGTGCTTGCAAATTCTGAAAAGAGTACGTTTTTTTTTTTTTTAAAAAAAAAAAAAATCAAATATTTACTATCATCTGGGGTTTCATGTAGACTCGGAGAAGAAAGTGCCATCAATGTAGGAAGACGAAGTACGAGCGATTTTTCGTCAAGTGCTCACGCTGCAACAAGAGAGGTTACTGCACTTCTTGCATTGAACACAGGTCTTAGTATTCCGCTTTAGAGAAAGGATTATGTTTTTATTTTTTGACCAACTTCTATATATTCCTAAATTCTTTATCGTTCTTTTTTTTAAAAACAAAATTTGGTTGGGTGTCTGTCAATTGCCAGGTATAATGGAATGTCAAGAGATATGATCGAAAAGGCTTGTCCGTCCTGCCGAGGAAGATGTAACTGCACTGTATGTTTGTGCAAAAATACTGAATCCAAGGTTAAGACCTACTATCATGTCGCCGTTTGTTGAGATTCTGATTCTTTACTTCGCATGCGATTTCTTGCCTGTTATACTCTTCAAAGCAAATTCTTACGTAAATATAAAACACTGTCTCATGTATGCAGCTAAGCTTAGCAAGGAATAGAAAGAGATATAATTCTAGTCACTTATTACCTGCCCAGTAGTTACTTCACACTGAGTTGTTTTAGTACTTAAAAAAAAAGTTTAACTCAAGTCGGCAAAAGAATTCGCATTATTTTTTGTACACTCTGTAAACTTTTCTTTGATAAATCACGATAATAGCTTCTGACTTGTGACCTGTATATTTTGTGAGGCATAGGTATCTAAACTGTTGAAACTATAACCAGCACAAAACAGCTTTTTTGAGAGGATAGAACAGGTTGTTTTGAAAGTAGTTAGTAGGAACTATAGATGCAAAATCTGAGCGACAAGAAGGACAATAAAATGTGACCTGCTTTTTGGATTTTCCTTTTCTTAGTAAATATTTTGTGCGTGGATCTTGATAGGGTGTTTCCTGTGTTTTCATGTGGGAAACAATCAGTAGTATCCTTGTCTGTTTCTTTGGCAAATATTATGTGAGTAGCTGTTTTCAAAATTTTTACTAGTGCTTAGATTTCTTTTGGTGATTTGCAGAAGTTGACTGGAAAGAATAAGGTAGACAGATGTGAATATGCTAGCTATATGTTGCACTATCTGCTTCCATGTTTGAGAGAATTGAACCACGAGCAACTAAATGAAAGAAAGATTGAGGCCAACATAAGAGGTAACAAGAAGCTAACTCTACAATTTTTAGATCAATCCGTCATGTTTTTTCCCATCTGGATCTATCCACTAATTTAACATGTATGAATAGGCTTGTTGTTGTCTGAGTTGGTCCTGGAACAGGCAGATTGTCAAAATGATGAAAGGGTATTCTGGTAGTTGATTCTTCTCCCCTCAGATAATTACTTTGACTTTCTTTTGTTGTTAGTCACATGGTTTGTGAAACTAACTTTGGTCTTTCAAAGCTAACTTTCATTTTATTTTATTTTGTTCCGAATTCAGCAACAACTGTAAAACTTCCATTGTTGACTTACATAGAAGTTGTTCAAATTGTTCGTATGAACTGTGCCTTATCTGTTGTAAGGAGATTCGGGAAAACAATATTCGGGGATCTTGTGAAGAAGTGGTATTGCATTACCGAAATAGAGGAGATGAATATGTTCATGGTGGAGATCCATGGCCTGAGAAAGTTCAGTACAAAGAGGTGGGCGACCATCAATCTCATATTGCTAAGTGGAAAGTTGATCCGAATGGAAGGATTCCTTGCCCTCCAAATGAACTTGGTGGATGCGGTCATTCTTTTCTTGAGCTAAAGCACATATTGCCCAAAAATTGGTTATCTGATCTTGAAGTTAATGCCAGAAATGTAGCAAGAATATTTGGATATTTACAACCAGCTGACATCTTGACAAAAGAATTATCTGCTTGCTCATGCTCAAGTAATGGAAGTTCAAGAAAAGCAGCGTCCAGGAAGAGTTCAAATGACAATTACTTGTACTGTCCATCTTTGAGTGACAATCAACAAGATGACCTGAAACATTTCCAAAGGCACTGGGTGAAGGGAGAACCAGTAATTGTTCGAGGAGTACTCAAGAAAATGTCGCATTTGAGCTGGAACCCAAAAGATATGTGGGCTGCAATAAATCATGCTAGAGCTGATTCTGATCTAGAACATGTGAAGGCTATTGATTGTCTTGCTTGTTGTCAGGTTAGCATTTCTTCCTAGAAAGCAATCATATATTCATTTGAAATTGGCATAATTTATTATCCTTGACTTCTTATCCTATAACCATGAGTTAATTGCTTTTCTTTAAGTTAGTATGCCTATTCTCTCTTCTTAGATCATCTTGACTGATTTATTCAGTTATATATCTTGTTCTCTGTAAGTCACTGATTAAGTGCATAAGCAGACGTAAAAATAATTTGAACTACGAACACAAGTCAGCATGGTCAATTCAAGTTTATCGTTGGGGCTTTCTGAGTCTGTTGCCTTAATGTAAGCTTCTTTTGTGTGTTATACAGTGAAGCTATCAGCGTGCTGCATACTTATTTTGCTTGCTCTTGGTGACCAATACAAATTTTAATCTGTTGTTGTATATGACTTAGTTTCCAGCTATGAAGAAAAGTGATTCTGATAGGACATTGTTTTTTTGTAGGTTGAAATAAGTACTCGTGAATTTTTCAAAGGATATGCAGATGGTAGAATGTATTCAAATCTTTGGCCTGAAATGCTGAAATTAAAGGACTGGCCTACATCCAATCACTTTGAAGAGTTTTTGCCACATCATGGGGATCAATATATCAACTCCTTGCCATTTCTACCTTATACTAATCCAAAATATGGCACACTCAATGTTGCTGCGGCTCTACCCGGTGACATCTTAAAGCTTGATATGGGACCAAAATCATATATTGCATATGGTACTGCACAAGAGCTTGGAAGGGGAGATTCTGTAACTAAACTTCATTGTGATGTGTCCGATGCGGTAATTTTGGCCCTCACTTTAATTTAGTGTACCTGGTTTTCGATTTACTTCACATCAAATATTTTTGTTCTTTAGCCAATGCACCTATTCGACTAATAATATTTTTGCAGAAATTGAAACAAAAAAAAGCGTATGCACGATTACTGATGTATTGATTTTTTGTTGTTGTGGAATCATTGTTCTTGTTACAAATTTTGTAGTTTACTGTATGAGCCCTTGGTGACTTTGTTGTCTTTTGTTAGGTGAATGTTTTAGTGCATACTGCTGAAGTTTCACTTTCTTCTGAGCAAGAATATGCAATTATAAACTTGAAAGAGAAACACAAAGCACAAGACGAAAGGGAACATCGTCAAAATACTCAAACAGAAGGTGTTGAGAAATGCCATGAGGATGTGAATAAAGGAGATGACATATGGGTACCCGAGACTATAGCTGAAAATGGAGATGCTATGGATTCACTAGTGGAAAAAGGTGCTTTATGGGATATTTTCCGGAGAGAGGATGTTCCAGCTTTAAAGGCTTACCTTACAAAATATTCGAAAAAGTTTAGACATTGCTATTGTCATCATGTTGAACAGGTTAGTGGGCAAAGCCAACAAATCATCATTGAGGTTTTGTACATCGATCAGCTAGCATGTTATATTCTTTTTGTAATAATTTAATATACTGTTTTAGGTGTTTAATCCGGTTCACGATGAGACTTTTTATTTGACTCTGGAGCACAAAAGGAAGCTCAAGGAAGAATTTGGTCAGTAGTTCTAGTTGTGTATCAAGTATCAACACAGTGATTTATCTTCTCTATTATCTCGGGCATGTATCTGACGCTATTGCTATTCTTTGTAGGAGTTGAGCCATGGACATTTGTACAAAGACTTGGAGAGGCAGTCTTTATACCTGCTGGATGTCCACATCAAGTGAGAAATCTTAAGGTGCATGAACTTTGATTTATCGTTTATTTTTGCTGTAATGAACTAAGTCCTTGTTCTGTTTAAGCAAGAAGTTCTTACCAAAATTTGCCTTATTTGTTTCACTAATCTGTATTACGATGTAATTTCAGTCTTGTACCAAGGTTGCACTTGACTTTGTTTCACCAGAGAATGTCAGCAAGTGTATCCAGTTAACCGAGGACTTTCGGTTGCTTCCTACAAATCACAGGGCTAAAGAAGACAAACTAGAGGTACAACTATTGAATATTCTTTTCCTATTTCTATAGTAACTTTTGGAAATTGGATATCTAATTTATTTAAATAGTTAAAACTCTTTGTGCCTAGTTGGTTTTTCCAAAAGAAAAAGAAGAAAAAATGAAAGCAAATTCCTATTATAATTGGCAGCTACATCTTCTTATAAGCACCATAGCGTCTTTCAAGGAGAAAGCATATAACTTAAATCAATATAACACTTTGGCTTTACGAATTGTCAATTTGTATTCTTATCTATTTACTAACAAAAGCTTTGCTTGCCACGACACTACTGCATTTTTTTGAGGCTGATATTTGGCTGTTCTCTTTTAAACCATGCACACCCGAGCAGACTTATTAACCTAATTAAATCCCTAAAAGCTGGGGATCTTATTGAAACTAAAAATAACAACTCTCTAAGCAAATCGACTGCATTTTCTATTCAATAAAATCTATATCAACTAATTAAGTTTGTTCCAACATACTAACTCAAATGGAGACAATATAAAAAAAATTAAAGAAATTAAATGTCTAAATCTAGGACTTCAACTTGATGTTTAATAAATTTCAATTGCATTAAAAGATCTTGAATGATTAAGGGTTACCATTGGTTGCTATCCTTCAGTTTTTTTTCATTTTTGCCCCTAAAATTTTTTAGCTATTAGGTTTGTAACCTTTATATTTTATTCTAGTTAGGGTCCCAACCATACAAATTCTTGCTAATTACGATGGAATAGGTCACATTGACTCCAATAAAACCCTGCCTACTCATTTTGAATGACATGCACGGTTCGGTAACCTTCGGTCGATTTTGGTATGACTTTTTAAAGTTCGGAAGAGTTTATTGGCATGCCTGTCTGAACGACTAGGAATGTTGGATGCTTCAAAAGAAACAATAGATGTTGCATGCTAGTTCGAGGTGGTCATAGAGGCATGAAGTACGACACTGAGAGTGATAACATTCGGCTTGATGCAATGGGCTCGCATATGGGAGAAAGGTTGAAGAGCAAAGTGAAAACATGAGTCAAGAATAGGGACTAATGATGCAACTAGTTCTAAAGGTTAAGGACCTGTGTGCCAAAAAAAAAACGGTTAGGGACTTAAATGAAAAATTGGGGAAAGGTTGACCAACGGTGCAATTAAGCCCCAAAAAAATTGCTTACAACAATATATAATAAAGCTCGTTGGGATTACTTGATGTTAGATTAGATTAGTTTTATTAGAAAGTAACTTTAGTTATTGATAAGATTAAATTATATGATGTAACTTAATTTGATATTATATTGTTCTTTGGCTAAATTACGGATACCTTTTTCTACATATTGTGTTTTGCACCTTAACTCCCTCATTTATTAAAATACGGAGAAACCTCTCCTCAAGTTGGCCTTTATTTTTGTTATATTGATTAAAACCGTAAAATTGAAGGCAATAGGAGATTAAATTATAGATAAGACTAAATTGGAAATGATTTTAGTATTACGTATATTACAATATATATATATATATATATATATATATATATATATATATATTAGAGTCCGGCTACTATGCTATCGATAGCACCAAGTATTTGGTGCTATCAAGTTTTTCACCCTTAGATCAACACCTTTAATCATTAAACCCAAGGGGCCCACTATTATTTCAACCACACATCTTTTAATCCAAGGATTAAAAACTTAATAGCACCAACGACTTGGTGCTATTAATAGCATTCCAGCCTAGCTCTATATATTATGTTTGATAATAGAGATTAATTTTATTTAATATTATTTTAAAATAAATTGTGCTAATTATAGTGTTTAAAGTTTGTAATAGCTCATGGTATTACATCAAATGGCAAAATATTAGATATGAGGACACGCTATTTTAGTTTATTTATGATAAGTTGCGAGAGGTTTGTTTAAAGACTACATAAGTTGTACATTCATATCTAGCCACTATGTTTTACGATAAGCAACAACAAGGTGCTTTATGGAAGATTATTTTGTCTCAGGCGATCTCGTCACTTAGGCTGTTATGCAATCTACAATTAAGGGAGCATAGTGCTTAGACAGGAAACTTGTAAGTGCTTAGTTGGCGTATGATGTCTTGGTTCTATTAAGAAGGCAGAGTCCCATACAAAGGAACAACAAGAGGAAGGATGAAAGGTGATAATGTGGCTAGCAGGTAGGATGTAAAAGATCGACATACATGTCTCGATTGAAAAAATCGGCAAGATCATTCGCATGCTAGTGACTTCGATTTGATCGAAAGTGCTCAATTCGGGTACACGTGGAGGCAACAAGGCAACCACTTGCAAGTCGTTTTTGGCTAGCAAAGCGACTCTCTGCATAGGCAGGTGATAATTTGATCGCCAATGACGGCCATATGCTTCTGTTTCTATGGTTATTGTTGGCCCCTAATTGTTTGAACCTTGATGAACATGCAAAGTAGGACTTTTTTTTTTGCATTTAGCCCATGCAAAATATTTTATTTTATAATTTGACCGTACAAAAATCACAAATATAGATACGACCCTATATTGTACACATAAGCACAACGGTGAGCACAGAAAAATATTTTAAGTGAACATGGTGATTCATTTATCGTGTTCAGATTTAAGTGAGCACGGTAATTTGTTTATCATGCATTTTTTTATTAAACATGATAAATTATTTATGGTTAATTTCATACAGCTTTTTGTAAACATATCGAACAGCAGATATATTCCTACAAAATTCAATTTTTCATATTTATCCCTTAAAAGTCTTAAGTTATTCATATATGTCCATACCGTCATTGCCCGTTAGAAAAATGCAGCTAACTATAGGTTAAATAATTAATCTTGGTTAGTTAGTGAGGTAAATTTATCTTTTTACCTTTTTAGATATGTTTGCACTATTCTAACCGCTGGACTTTTGGAGGACATATTTGAAAGGACAAAATTGATATTTTATTCATATTTTGTTAAAAAATAAATAGTAAACTAACGGTAACAAACCAGAGTAATATATATGAATAACTTAGGGCTTTTGAAGGAATAAATATAAAAAGTTGAACTTTGTAGGGATATATCTACTATTCGATAGGTTTATAGGGAGTTCTATGAAATTAACCCAACTATTTATCGCATTCCTTCTCATCGACCTCTCAACACCCTCTTTTGACTTTCGTCGATAAGGTCTTCGTGGCCTGACTTTCGTCGATAAGGTCTTCGTGGCCAAATCACACTTTCGGCGGTGGTTCTTCTCTGTCGACACCTCACTTTCTTCGCAATCAAAGGAGCTAGTGGAGTGCTGCTCCCCTTATCTTATCACGGTTGAAGAATCGCAATCAAAGGAGCTAGTGGAGTGCTGCTCCCCTTATCTTATCACGGTTGAAGAATCTATCAAAAAATTCAACCGTGCAAGATGAGTCATTCAAGGCGGTGGTTCTTCTCTGTCGACACCTCACTTTCTTCGCAATCAAAGGAGCTAGGGGAGTGCTGCTCCCCTTATCTTATTTGAAGAACCTATCAAAAAAATTCAATGCAAGATGAGTCATTCAAGGCGGTGGTTCTTCTCTGTCGACACCTCACTTTCTTCGCAATCAAAGGAGCTAGGGGAGTGCTGCTCCTCTTATCTTATTTGAAGAACATATCAAAAAATTCAACCGTGCAAGATGAGTCATTCAAGATCGCAGACAAAATGTATTAGGGGGCGTTTGGATCGGGTTATCTTGGCACGATTAATCCTGCCATTACTATATTTGGGAAATTCTGCCATTACTATATTTGGAAAATCCTGTCTGTAATATGTTCGGTAATATAAGATTCCACTTCACTTTCTTCGCAATCAAAGGAGCTAGGGGAGTGCATATCAAAAAATTCAACCGTGCAAGATGAGTCATTCAAGATCGCAGACAAAATGTATTAGGGGGCGTTTGGATCGGGTTATCTTGGCAGGATTAATCCTGCCATTACTATATTTGAGAAATCCTGTCTGTAATATGTTTGGTAATATAAGATTCCGAAAGGTGCAGGATTAACCCCAAAACATTACGGGGGAGGGGTGTTCCGAAAGGTGCAGGATTAACCCCAAAACATTACGGGGGAGGGGTGTATGTTGCATTACTGGAAGCGGGTAATGTTGTAATTAATATAAAATGACAAGTTTACCCTCTAGTACCCAAACCCTAAAGAGGAGATCATTCCATCTCCTTTTCTCACGATCATCACCCCCGCTCTCTCCCGAGACTGCCGTACGGACCTCTCTCTCGCCCAAGCAAGTCGCGGCCACGTGGTAATATAAGATTCCGAAAGGTGCAGGATTAACCCCAAAACATTACGGGGAGGGGTGTATGTTGCATTACTGGAAGCGGGTAATGTTGTAATTAATATAAAATGACAAGTTTACCCTCTAGTACCCCAAACCCTAAAGAAGAGATCATTCCATCTCCTTTTCTCACGATCGTCACCCCCGCTCTCTCTCGAGACTGCCGTACGGAACTCTCTCTCGCCCAAGCAAGTCGCGGCCGGAACTCTCTCTCGCCCAAGCAAGTCGCGGCCGCCCCGAGCAAGTTGCGGGCCCCGAGCAAGTTGCGGGCGCCCATCTCTCCCTCTCTCGCCCAAGCAAGCCGCGGCCGCCCCTCTCTTCCTCAAGCGTCCCCTGCCGCGGCCGCCCCTCTCTTCCTCAAGCGTCCCCTCAAATTGTACGGCCCTTCACGCCATACGCCCTCCGCCTCCCTCTCGCTCACGGTCATTGTTTGATGTTAGACTTGAAAATTATGTATTTGATATTATGCCTTATACGATGTTTAGTTATTAATTCTCTTTAAAAATTTATTTGTTATTTTATAATTTTTTATTATTATTATAGTCTATTTTTTATTTATTTTTAACGGTAGAAATTAATTTTTTGCGGTGCAATTTAAATTTTAAGTTTTGGTGGTGTAAAATATCAAAAGGGTAATTTTGAAAAAGGATATACATTTTTATCAGGATTACTGAGCTAAACACTGTAATTTAGCATTACATTACCGGTTTATTCCAAACGCATTAATGCAGCATCAGCAGTAATTTCGTTCAGAAATGCAATAGAAACCAGAAATGCAACATGTCGGGGTATGTTGAAATACTCAGTAATCTTACATAACCCGATCCAAACGTCGGGATATGTTGAAATACTCAGTAATCTTATATAACCCGAGCCAAACGCCCTCTTAGGATCATCCCATATGTTCTTATATGGTGAATTTTATATTTCATTCGAAATTCAAATTTTTAACCAAATTCCAAAATATCTCTCAAACGTCACCTATATGAATTTTAAGTTCAACAAAAATCCCTCAATTCAACAAAAATTCCTTAATAATATTTAAAGATAGATTATATCAAAATATCTCTCAAATGCCATCTAATACTCAAATTTGATTTTTGAATTCAACTGAAATTCCTCAATAATATTTTATCTTAAAATATCTCTCAAACGACACCTATACTCAAATTTGAATTTTGAATTCAATCGAAATCTCCTATCTCTATTAAAGATAGAATATCTCAAATCCAAATTTAATTTTGAATTCAGCCGAAATCACTCATCCATCAATTATCTCAAAATATCTTTCAACCGATTTATCAAAACTTATATTCAAAATTCAAATTCCCAACTAAATTTTAAAATATCTCTCAATCGACTTATCCAAACTTCTATTTCATTCGAAATTCAAATCCAACCAAATTTTAAAATATCTTTCAACCGATTTACCCAAGCTTATCCATATTCTATTTATTTGGAATCCAAAATCCAAACAAATTCCCTCGTTAATACTACTCAATTTCGAAATTTGAATTTTGGAATCCGTACATAATCACAACATATTCAATTTTGAAATTTGAACATAACAACATATTCAATTTGAACATAACAATATATTCAATTTTGAAATTTGAATATAACCACATTTCCTCAACATATTAAATTTTGAAATTTGAACATATAACAACATATTTAATTTGAACATAACAATATATTCAATTTTGAAATTTGAATATAACAACATTCCTTCAACATATTGAATTTTGAAATTTAAACATAATCGTTCAAATTTGAAATTTGAATATATTCAATTTTGAAATTTGAAACTTGAAATTTGAATATAACCACATTTCCTTAACATATTAAATTTTGAAATTTGAACATAACCGTTCAATTTTGAAATTTGAACATATTTAATTCTGAATTTTGAAATTTGAATATGTTCAATTTTGAAACTTGAACACTGCTCCACCGTGATAAAATCGTATATGGACTAGTGTTTGAAATGACGCGAGCCTCAGCGCCTCAGGGCAGCTGAGGCTTGCGCCTTCTCTGAGGCTTGCGCCTAGGCTCAAGCGATGCGTGCCTCACACGCTTCTTGTGATATTTAAGTTTAATAGATCTAGACTCTAGAGTTTAGATGTTCGGATCTTAAATTTTTTTAATTTATTTTTGAAATGTTAAGGGATTAACTTTTTTTTTCTAATTTGGACCCTTTCTTTTAAGTTTGAGAATATTTATGTGTTGGATTTTTTTAATTTTTTATAGTTTTTTATTTTTATATGGCTATTTTAGAAATTTTTTATGTAAAATATTAATTTAAACTAGATAACATATTTCACCTTGAAGGTGATTTATTTTATTTTGAAAAATTGACTAGAAAGCCTTTACGTCTTTTTGCTCCTTATGTCTTTTCAAACACGGTTATGGAGGAGAGGGAGGATGACGAGGACGATAATAAGGCCATCAAAGGATGAATGGTTGGTCACCGCGGTGTCGAAGGAGACGAGAAAGGAGTGTTAGAGGAGGTGAGGTGCTGGAGGAGAACAGAGAGTGCCGAAGGGGTAGGATTTGGCCACGGAGGAAGAAGTCGACGGCGGAGTCAAGGCAGGCAAAGGTCGTGTTGAGAGGTTGCTGAAAAAGAAGACAAGAAGTTTATTTGGCATGTAGCTTTTCTTGGATAATTTATTTGGCATGTAGTTTTTCTTATGCGATAGAAGACAAGAAGTTTGATTTTTGCTCTTTATCATCCGTGATTTAGTAGGACTAGAATAGAACTCACGCTACGCTGCGATTAATTTATAATATAATTTAGTAAAATTATGATTAATCTTCATAATTTTGTCATTAAAAATTAAGTAGAAAATAATACAAAAATTAACAATAAAGTTATGAACAAAATATATTTTATAAATGTAAATTTGTCTTGAAACATTGTGTTTCTATCAGAGGAGAGGATTTTGATGAAAGAGAAAGAGACGGATTTAGAGAGGAGAAAATTAAGTAGAAAATAATACAAAAATTAACAATAAAGTTATGAACAAAATATATTTTATAAATGTAAATTTGTCTTGAAACATTGTGTTTCTATCAGAGGAGAGGATTTTGATGAAAGAGAAAGAGACGGATTTAGAGAGGAGAGGGGAGGAGGAAAAGAGAGAGAGAAGCATCTTGAGGAGGCAAGAGAACAATAGGAGCGCTAGTGCCATCTAGATAGAAAGAACCGTCAAATTATATATGGTATAGATAACATATTTCACCTAGAAGGTGATTTATTTTATTTTGAAAAATTGACTAGAAAGTGAAATATCTTATTTCATTCTAGATGTTTGATTATATTTCTTTTCCACCAAAAACTACCTGAAGTAAATCAAAGGTATATTCAGATTAAGATATGGGATAATATCTTATATACCCTTCAATACTTTAGAAATATTTTATTTATCCTTTTTTTTTTTTTTTTTAATATTTCTTTTATATATTCCTCCGTTATTCACAAATACTTATGCTGTTAGTACCCGTTAACTTATCTCGAATTAAATTCGAGTTAAATTTTTATCCTAGTTAAAAAAAATTAAAGTCCTACTTTGCCCTTAACTTGAGGGCAAATAAGAAAAGTTGGTGACGATAGAAGGGTGTATTTGAAAAAGCAAAAAATTAAAATACTTTTATTGCTCCTAACTTAAGGCAAATAAGAAAAGTTGGTTATGACATAATGGTATATTTTAATGGGCAAAATAGTAATTTCATAGAGATAATGACAATTGCAATTTAACTCTAGGGTTATATTTGAAAGAACTTGGAACGTTAAAGAGATATTTTTAATATTAACTTCCTAAGAGGGGTAAATAAAAAAGTCGAAAATTTTTCAGGGGCATGGAAGCAATTGCCCCTTAAGATATTCATGCATCCTGTAGGGCCTAGAGGTTTTACATATGTAGACAAGGGATGGATATAGACGATAAGAGGCGGATCAAGGATGTAGTAAGCTAAGGCTCCGTTTGGTGTTGCTCGAAGATTGCGTTACGTGCGGTGAGAAAGTACGATAGGAAGACTCTGTTTGGTGTTGTTTTACGTGCGTAATATCGCGTTCCGCATATTGCAATGAGTCGGTTAATATATTTTCTATGACTTTATCGGAAAACACAGAAGCATATCTTTATATGCTTTTGCCCAAACTTCATTTTATCTAATAGTGTTACATGGACTCTAATACCAAACAGGCCCTAAGAGAGAATAGGGGCTAATTTCTATTGGCCGGCAATGGTGGCAGATTTGAGTACAGATGCAAACGGGAAAGGGGTGGATCAGGTCCGAAAACACCTAGCGAAGGTGTTCGATCGGGATCGAATGCTATGATAGAAAGTGCTGCATTAGGACTCGATGCACCTGGGCATCAAAGGTAATCAAAGCTGAATGCAGTTAGCCAGAGAGCAGAAATCAAGCCCAGATGCAACCTACAAGAAAGGCTGCATCATTTGCTTGCATCGGGGCCATCGGGACCAGATGTTGTGGCGGAGGCAGTTGCCTAAAAGGTCTCTAATACAAAAACACAGTGGAATGAAGGTCCTTCAGCTTGAAGAAAGGCTTGATGTTCATGTAAGACAAACTCTCCTGAATTTGGTTTAAAAAAAAAAAAAAAAAAAACCTTTAATTTATTTACAAAAAATAACGTGCTTGCATGTAGGTGGTTTGCTTCTTGATGTTGTGTTATATGTGAATGAAAATTACTGTAATAGCTCAAGCTTGATGCTCAATTGTTGGGCCTGGTCTCACCAAAGTAGTAATCAGCACAAAAGAAGCAAGCTTGTATTGCCTTTTTGTTTAATTCTTTTGGTGAAATCAGTTTATTTGATGTTGCTGTACATGGAGATCTCCAATCTGAGGTGCCAATTGGGCTTATTTGTATTATGGTGGCGTAGTTCGTTAACAACCACAGTGGAAGTATTTGAATTTATGCATATTAGCATGATATTCTTGTTATTTTAGTATTTGAATTTATGCATATTAGCATGATATTCTTTTTATTTTTCTTCTAATTCAGATGAACTGAGCTATTTAATTTTTTTTTCCCAGCAATTATAGCTTCTTGTAAATGCTCGGGAAAAACAGTTTATTACTGCAGATCTTGTACAGAGTGAGTGAACAAGTCTATTTATTCACTGCTTATATTTTAACAGGTGAAGAAGATGATTGTATATGCTGTTGACCATGCTGTGAAGACCTTGCAAGAGTTGTTGCCATCTGCAGTGGAAGCAGGAGCAGCTCCTAGAAACTAACCAGCTGGATTTCCTTTGCCATCCAGACGCATACCATTTTTTTTTCAGAGGAGATTAATGTTTAGGACTATCTCCAACTTCTTACTCTCTTATGGTCGACTATTACTTAACAATTTTTTTTTGCCCTTTTCTTTTCGTAATTATGATTTTTTGGTCTGAGCGGTTTTGTAAAAGCTCTAACAGACATCAAGAAAGAAATGAGTTGTTTAGCTAGCCAAGTTTTTGCCTCCTTGTCATCAATGATTTGTATTTGGTAACGGATGGTGACTGGATTTAAATATTTTATAGGGTTGATAGATAGAATTCTTTTTATATAAATATCTGTTTTTGTACTTTATTCTTGCTAGTGTAGCTTGTTCATATAATCGAATAGCAGATATATTTTTACAAAATTTAACTTTTCATATTTATTTCTTCAAAAGTCCAACGTTATTTATATATATTCCTACCGTCTATTTCTGTTAAAAAAATTTAGTTAACTATAAGTTAAATACTTAATCGTAGTTGGTTAGTGAGGTAAATTTATTTTTTTATCCTTTCAGATATTTCTGAATTATTTTTTGGAGGAACATTTTTTAAAAGGCAAAACTGTCATTTCACATATAATCTGTTAAAAAATAAACAGTGAACTAACGATAATAAACCGGAGGGATATATATGAATAACGTTGGACTTTTGAAGGGATAAATATGAAAAGTTGAACTTTTTAGGAATATATTTGTTATTCGATATGTTTGCAGAGAACTGTATGCAATTAATTCAAAATTATAATAAAAATTTACAGATAAAATAAATACAAATAAAAATATAAAAGAGTAGAATACAATCACATTTAATTGGTTAATAATATAAAAAATGTATTAGAAATTTTATGTACAATTTTATATCTTAAAATTATTATTTAGTTTTGTATCTACATTAAAATTTACGGAATCATAGAAGTCAGTAAATAGCGAAAAAAAGTGTTAATCAAAATAAAAAATTATACATCCTAAAACGAGTTTCGCAGGAAGGTTAGAGAAAAGCAATCACAATAAAATATTTAAAAGAAAAAGTTGATAAATATTTATATAGGAATAAAAAAAAAAGTGAAAAGAAATAGGAAACAACGGTGGTAGAAACAGCGACAAAGAATGTTTCAATTGGAAGTACGATGAAAATGATTGAAAAAAAATGAAGAAAATTTCCATCCACAAAAAAAAAAAAGAGAACAACAGGTGGAATAATAATAATAATAATAATAATAATAATAATAATAATAATAATAATATATATATATATATATATATATATATATATATATATATATATATATATATATATATATATATATATAATTTTGTTCCTCGACAAAAATTGGCATGCGTCGTATTTATTATAATATATCATGTTAATAAAATATTAATATAATATAGTTCACGTACTCATGACATGATTTAAAACTCTCTTTTCAAAATAATTTTCTAAATAAATATCAAAAGATTTGAAAAGAATATATAATTGCAATTAGAATAGCTTGTTGCTAAAAAAAAATATATTTCATGTCATTATATGTCGAAACATATATATTTTTTGTGACTGATACGTATCGGCAGGGACGAAGACAAGAATTTAATTATGGGGGCCAAAAAATATATTATACAAAATATATTAATTTTTAAAAATTATTAATAAAATAAATTATATATAAAAAATTCAAAATATAAAAATATGAAAGAAAATTGAAAAAAATTTGCTTGTTATTCAAGAGTTAGAATAGTGCTCGACGTTTAGGTTTAAGCTACCGCCTACCTGGAAAGCTAGGTGTTGTATTGTTGCGGGCCTTGCGGCCTTGCGAGAGGGCTGGGAGGCGGTGCAGCAAAGAACGGGGAACCATCATAGAATTTCTGATGACTTGGCCAACAAGGCAACAAGATGATTTTAATAATTTTAAAATATATTAATAGACTTTTTGTTAAACAAGATATACTAAAATTCGATTGTGATTGATATCTAACTGATTTCTTGATAAAATAAAACAAAAACTTACCGATAACGCAAATAATCCAAAATCTTTAAATGATCCGGAAGCGTGTGTAGCACTGCCCTAAGGTGTATTCCCGTCCTTACGTGCGGGATTAACCGAGAAGACCACCCCAAGGTACGATCGGAATTCCTCCTCCGGCGAGCACGATCGTGGCGGAGGTTGACGAAAATTCTTTCAACACCCAATTGAGAAAGAGATGAAAAGATGAAAATAATATGGTTAATATGGTTTCTCTGTTTCTTCCTCTATTTCTTATCCTATCTGAACAGAGGAGAAACATGCATATAAATATACGAAGAAAACCGAACGTTGGGAATCGAACGTTGAGCAACGTTCGACCCACGTAACATTCAGTTAAGCGCAAGAAACGGAAACCCGCGTTCCGCCCGTTGGGTTTTCTTCAGCGCCAAGTTAAATAAATAAATAAATAAATAAATAATAAATAATAATAATAATAATAAATAAATAAATAATAAAAAGAAATAAATAAATAAATAAATAAAATTAATAAATAATGGGGATTTTGAATTTTACCCCAACAATTCCCCACAAAATTCAGAATTCACAATTTTGAAAATAAAATTCAAGATCAAAATTAAAAATAAAAAACTGGGTGTTTATACTATGCAATAGGCGATGTGTCTTTAAAAGACTTAACCCCACTTAGTCTAAGCATCTTCCATCAGAAAGAATCGGAGTGAACCAGGTCTTGAACTACGTTTATTTGACCTTGACTTCAGCTACCACACACACAGTACAGAATTTTCCGTCGTGAGTCTGTGCATTTATGGCCATGCACAGTACCTTAATTTTTCAAAAGAGTTTCTATGGATAGCCCAACGTCTCATAGCCGCGGCCATATACGAATACTCTCTTATAGGTGGTTTCCTCCAGGGATGTGTGTAGAGTCACATCTCGCGGAAATTACCGCCTTGGATCCCATTAAAAGTTATAAACTCAACCTCAACCACTACACAGAGCACAACTCACCATAGGGATGGAATTGGAACAAAAGTTTCTCTGAATAAACTGTAGAAAGTGCCCTTTGGCCAACCTGACGGCTTGTTTTTACCACATTGAACCTTCTTCAATGGATCTCCTATCACAAAAGTTGGGTTCCCACTGCAGGAATGCCATTTATGGGCAAAGTCCCATCCCCCTCGATGACTCTAGGACCTTAGTCCTATTCAGGCATTTTGTCAAGCAGTCTGCAAGATTCTGTTCAGATCTGATAAAACTTAAAGAAACAACATCATGAGAAGTTAGCCATCTAACAGACTTTTGTCTCAATTTAATATATCGACTAGCCTTAGAATTTATTAATTTCTTTTTACAAAATTCAATTGCAGCTCGAGAATCACATCGAATAGAAATAGGTGGAATAGGAGTAGAAATCAAAGGAATAGATGATAGTAGGTTCTTGAGCGATTCAGCTTCAAGACAAGTAGTGTCAAGGGCAACCAACTCAGCCTCCATAGTGCTTCTTGCTATTATAGTCTGTTTGGTGGATTGCCAAAAAACTGCACTTCCACTAAGAATAAAAACATAACCAGAAGTGGATTTGATGTCCAAAGAATCAGAAATCCAATTAACATCACTGTATCCCTCAATTACAGCAGGATAGCCACAAAATTTGAGAGCATAAGAGATAGTACCTTTAAGATAACAAAATACTCTCTCCAAAGCAATCCAATGAATCATACTAGGACTACTAGTATATCTACTCAATCTTGATATGGCATAGGCAATGTCAGGTCTAATTCTATTGGTTAGGTACATCAGAGAACCAATGATCAGGGCAAATTTCTCCTGATTTATTGGATTACCAGTGTTCTTTACAAGTTGAACACTGGGATCAAAAGAAGTAGAAACAGGAGAACAATCAGAATATCCAAATTTATCAAGTACCATTTGGGTGTAATGAGATTGGGACAGGATAATTGAATCAGATGATTTAAGAATTTTCATTCCTAAAATCACATCTGCTTCACCAAGATCCTTCATATCAAAATGGTTTGATAAAAAGGATTTAACTTGGTTAATCAGATCAAGATCAGAAGCAAGAATCAGAATGTCATCAACATAGAGACAAAGAAAGACACAACGATCATCAAATCTCTTGAAATAGAGACAATTGTCATAATCGTTGGTCAGAATCCATATGAAGCTATAACACTGTCAAATTTCTCGTGCCACTGCTTATGTGCTTGTTTTAGTCCATATAAAGAGCGGACTAATTTACACACCTTATTTTCTTGACCAGACACTGAGAAACCTTCAGGTTGAGTCATATAAATTTCTTCCTCAAGATCGCCATGAAGAAAATCGATCTTGACATCCATCTGATGAATCAAAAGTTTATGAATGGATGCTAATGCAAGAAGAATTCGGATAGTAGCAGTGCGAGCAACAGGCGCATATGTGTCAAAGTAGTCAATATCAGCCTTTTGTCGAAAACCTTGAGCAACAAGACGCACCTTATACTTCTCTACTGATTCGTCAGTCCTAAGTTTCTTTTTAAAGATCCACTTACATCCTAGGGGTTTACTACCAGGAGGTAAATCAGTGAGAATTCAAGTGTTATTACTAATAATTGATTATATCTCACTTCTTATAGCCTCCTTCCAAAAAGAAGTTTCAGGAGAACTCATTGCTTTCTTATAAGACGAAGGTGTACTTTCAATTAAGAAAGTAAAGAAGTCTTCACCAAAGTTCTTCTCAAAGCGAGTTCTTTTACTTCTCCTTAATTCAGGAATAGGATCAGGTTCTACAGGATCTAAACTATAATGCAAATCAGATGCAGGTATATGATCAGAAATAGATGCATGATCAAAAGTAGACTGATAATTAGGGGCAGATCTAGAGATGCGGGTTTTGAAAGAAAAAATCTTTTTAAAGAAAGTTGCATCTCTAGATTCAATCAAAGCATCATTGGAAATTTCAGAAATCTCAGAGTTAACCACAAGAAATCTATAGGTATTGCTATCTAAAGAATATCCAATAAAGATAGCGTCTACAGTTTTAGGTCAAATCTTCTTTCTTTTGGGTTCAGGAATAGATACCTTAGCCAAGCACCCCCACACTCGGAAGTAACTCAACCTAGGCGCTTTTCCTTTCCAAAATTCATAAGGTGTCTGGATTCTATCCTTAGAGGGAATCCTATTGAGGATATAACAAGCTGATAAAAGAGCCTCCCCCCACAAGTTCTGAGGTACACCAGAACTTAAAATCATAGCATTAACCATGTCTAATAGGGTTCGGTTCTTTCTTTCAGCTACACCATTAGATTGAGGTGAGTATGGAGCAGTTACTTCATGAATTATTCCATATTCCTCGCAGAATAGGTTTAATTCATTTGAAGTATACTCACCTCCTCTATCAGACCTTAGAATTTTAATCCTCTTTTCTAATTGGTTTTCAGCCTCAGCTTTAAAAGCTTTAAACTTAAAAAGAACTTCTTCCTTGGTCTTCAAGAGATAGGTGTAACAATATTTGGAGTAGTCGTCTATAAAAATCACAAAATAACGACTTCCTCCATGGGTAAACCCCCTATTAGAATCACAAACATCACTATAGATCAGTTCAAGAATCTGGGTATCCCTATAAGGAACAGATTTAAAAGGTTTCCTGGGTTGCTTAACTTGGGTACAAATCTCACATTTGGACTTGGGATCAATCATGAGTTTAGGTACAAGATTAAGTTTGGTCAATTTCAGAATTGATTTAAAGTTCACATGCCCTAATCTGCCATGCCATACATCACAAGATTCAGTATTGAAAACAATAGTAGAAGTGGAAGGAGTAGAAGAAGATTTTTTATTTTCAGCAAAAGAAAATACATTGAGTTTGAATAAACCCTCAGATACAAAACTTTTTCCAATAAACATTTTCCCCTTATAAATTACAACTTTATTAGATTTAAGTACAATCTTATAACCTAATTGCACTAATAGAGATCCACTAATCAGGTTCCGTCGAATCTCGAGAACATGCTGCACATTGTGAAGCATCAAAGTCTTTCCAGAAGTTAACTTCAGTTTGACTATTCCGATCCCCAGCACATTGACAGCTTTTCCGTCTCCAACAGTCACACATCCTCCACCTGAGTCCTGATAGGAGGAGAATAGGGACCCATTAGTACAAACATGAACATTGGCTCCTGAATCTAACTACCAATCTAAATCATGATAGGTGAGCTTAACATTAGGTATAAAGGAGACTGACCTAAAAGTGGAGTTCGAAGGTTCACCCTCAATCATGTTGACCTGGGGTTTAGGATAGTTGTTCTGATTATTCGGACCCTTCTTGTAGACAACCTTTTCTTTCTTTCGATAAAAACATTTTGAAGTAAAATGGTTGTCCCGGCCACAGACATAACAGAAGCCATCATTCTTCTTATTCCTATTAGATTGGTTGGTATTGGGTTTATGGGTATAGTTTTGGCTTCGGTTCGGATTCTTACCCGTAAAGCCTTTACCCTTAGGTTTAAAATTTTTTCCTTTGGGTTTAAGACTCATGATTTTGGTTTGAAAGCTGGGTCAGGTTTATATTTGATCGGTTGTTGGTCGGTTTAATCTCCCTAAGTCGATATTGGTCTTCTATTCTAATAGCTTGGATTATAGACCTGAGTTTAAGGGTTCCTTGAGTTATTTTAAGCTCTTGGGCAAATTTGGACCAGGAAGGAGATAATTTGTCAAGTAGACAGGTAGCTTGATAGGTATCATCTAAGTTTGAACCGTTTCTATGAATTTCTTGGACAACATTTTGAAATTGGTGAATCTGGTCGTTTATGGGAATATTTTCTACCATTCTAAAATTGTTAAAATCAGTAATGGTAAATCTAGTAGCACCTTCATTATCTTTAATGTAGGCATCTTCTAGAGCATACTATAGATCTTTGGCACATATTTCCTATAAGTTTCATAGAGTTCATCAGATAGACAACTAAGTATCCTAAACCTACAGTGAAATTCAATTTCATCGGGGGATCTATCAGATTTAGGTTCAGCAACAGTTGATTTAGAAGAATCTTCAGAAGGAGTAGTAATAAAAGTTTTAGAAGTAGAGTAGGGAAGTGATTTTCCAATTGCAGTTATGAGGCCTAGGGTAATAAGCCATGCCTCCAATTATTCTTGCGATCTCACAAAGCCTACTCCTCTAAACTTTTCAGATTTGAGACTAGAAGTATCCTCAAAAACCATTATGAATAATCTAGTTGAGAGAATGAAAAAATTTAGGATGACTAGAGCGAGCTGCAAAAGATGTTCAAAAAATTTTCTTAGAAAAATA
Source organism: Tillandsia leiboldiana (assembly GCA_029204045.2). Lineage (NCBI taxonomy): Eukaryota > Viridiplantae > Streptophyta > Magnoliopsida > Poales > Bromeliaceae > Tillandsia > Tillandsia leiboldiana. Next base: position 57,476,893 of record CM055060.1, on the reverse strand, counting down.
ATCTTGTTAAGGTTTCTACCCTAGTCAACCAGAATATTTTAGGGTTTAAGTTTTAATACATATGAATTGTTGAAGTCGGTTCAAAAGCAAACAGATGACCCAAACAAATTATGATATTTGATTTCAAGAAAAACAATGGATGCAAACAATACAGTATATTGAAATATAAAATCAAATATAATAATTGCAACTTGAGTTTGATTTAGAGAAGTATAAGTTTTTTTTTTTTTTTTTTTTTTTTTTTTTTTTTTTTTTTTTTTATAAAAGATTCTTTTTTTTTTTCTTTCCTTTTTTTTTTTCCTTTAACCGGTCGTAATACAAGATAAATATATCTACATATATTAAAGATTAAATATTTACAATTTAAACTATAAAGATATGCATTTAAAATTTAAAATTAAAAATGCTAATCCCATAATATTTAAGTTATAATGCCAAACAGAAAATCAAATTATCAATCAAGATTATATGCCATATAAATTTTACAAAGGATTAGCACTTGTTAGAATCTTAATCACAATCAAATCGAGATACACCTTAGATTGTTAAACAAGATATACTAAAATTTGATTGTGATTGATATCTACCTGATTTGTTGATAAAATAAAATAAAAACTTACCGATAACGTAAATAATCCAAAATCTTTAAATGATCCGAAAGCGTGCGTAGCACTGCCCTAAGATGTATTCCCGTCCTTACGTGCGGGATTAACCGAGAACACCACCCCAAGGTACGACCGGAATTCCTCCTCCTGCAAGCACGATCGTGGCGGAGGTTGATGGAAATTCTTTCAACATCCTTTCAAAGAGATGAAAACATGAAAATAATATGGTTAATATGGTTTTTCTGTTTCTTCCTCTGTTTCTTATCCTATCTGAACAGAGAAGAAACATACATATAAACATACATATAAACATATAAATATACGAAGAAAACCAAACGTAACATATAAATATACGAAGAAAACCAAACGTTGGGAATCGAACGTTGAGCAACATTCGACCCACGTAACATTCAGTTAGGCGCAAGAAACGAAAACCCACGTTCCGCCCGTTGAGTTTTCTTCCGCACCAAGTTAAATAAATAAATAAATAAATAAATAATAAATAATAATAATAATAATAATTAATTAATTAATTAATAAATCATAAAAATTTTGAATTTTCCTCACAAAATCTCTACTAGAAGTCTATTTATAGAGTAATAATTAGGACTCTCCACAAAGAAGGAATTAAATATATTTATGGCCATTTTTTATATTTGAAATACCCAAAACACCCTCAAATCTCGAAAATATAGTAAAATATCAAATTTGCTTGTTATTCCGTTACCAATCCCTAACAAAACGACCATATATATATATATATATATATATATAGAGGCACCACGAGGATAATGAACCATTGGCGCAGAGATTTTTTTAAAATTTTTTTTTCCGGGGGAATCGATCTCAATGGAGTGCTCCTATTGGGCGATTTCAAACTCGTCAATCATTAGATGCGGCCTCTCCTCTTCTCTCCCGGCGACGACGACGACGCTTTGGTGGCGACGGAGGGGCACGCGCAAGCGGCTTCTTAGCTTCCGAACCGTTCGGTGCCAGAAGATGTTCGTTCCGGGTAAATTTTGATGATATACGTTGGCTTCGGATCGATTGATCTCTTTTGATTGTTTCCTTTTTGAGTGTGAAGTACTGCTAATCGGTTGGATGAGTGCGGATAGGTTTCGGAGAGGCTTCGCCGGAGGCGAAGGCGGCTGGCAGCCTCCAAAATTTCTTCACCTACGTCGCCGTGCAGATCGTCCTCGCGCAGCTTGAGGTGGTTGTCTGACTTCGTTTGGATTAGTTTAACGCTATGATTCGTAAATATCGATACTGTTGAGAATCTTTTCGTTCGGTACCGGATTATATAAATCTGCGACTGATTTCTAATCCGTAATTCACTCCGGTATCATCTAGTGTTGAAATTCTGCAACCATAAACTTCTAAATGGGATCAACATAAAGAAGAAAAATCAAAATAGAAAAATATGCCGACGAAATAAGATTCATTAACCAAAAGAAAATTATCGATTTCTCTTCTATAATAGAGTAGCTTCAATCCGAGCACTTCTGAATCTCTCTTGCTATTTTCTCGTTTTCTATAAATTTATAAAATTTCTCTCTTTGAACGCATGCATCCAAAATTATAAATATCTTAGTCATGCCAAAATTACGAATATTTTGGTCATACTATATGGGTGTGGTTAAATCCTAATCTTCCATCATATGGATCTAGTTAAACTCTACCACTACCGTATCATATGGGTATGGTTATGGATGTGACTAAATTATGGTAGAGCAATACTAAAAGGGGAAAGGGGAGAGCTTGGAACAGAAAGTATCGTATGAGTTTTAAACCAAACGATAATAGATTTGGAAAGAATACAGTACCAGTTAGTTATCAAGCGGCTTGTAGTAGATTGAAGGGGCTTAATTATGACAGTTCTTGGAAGAACCAGAAAGTATCGCATGAATTTTAAACCAGACGATAATAAATTTGAATTTTAAACCAGCAGATAATAGATTTGGAAAGAATACAGCACCAGTAAACGGGTTGGGCGACGAATGTGACGTTTAGGTAGGGGTGTAAAACAGGTTGGGCGGCTTGTGGGCCGCCCGGTCCGTCACGACTTTGTACTCGGCCATGGCCCGGCATGATTACTGTAGCACCGTGTCGGGCCGACCCGTTTCGACTATTCGGGCCGTGCTGGGCCATTCCTTCAAGGCCCGTCGGCTCGGCCTGGCTCGGCTCGTAGGGCCGAGGTGCAGGTCCGCAGCATGGCACAGCCTGTATGTACCGGTCCAGCCTGGCCAGCACGACCCTGACCCCAAGGCCCAAGGCAACTTGTGTTGGGCCTTGGGGTCAACTCATAGGGAGAAGAGCTCTTTGTATGACGGAGATGTGATTTTATTCTAATGGGTTTTTTTTGAAAATGACCCTCTAAAATTTTGTATTTTTAAAAATAACCCTACAAAATTTATAATTACAAAAATGGTCCTATGGGTTCCAACTGGGCGCCACGTGTGCGCGCCATGTCAGCGGGGGAAGAGGACTCGGATTGAGTTGAACACACACTTTGAACATGCTTGTTTAGACACGCACTTTGAACATGCGTGTTTAGACGAGGCACGTGTCCCACTTCGCATCGAATTTTTATCAAATATATCTTAATCTTATTATTAAATCTTATTATCTTAAACTAAACTTATCTTTTAAAATCTTAATCTTATTATCAATTTTTTTAATTTTTATGATTTAAGTCAGTTAAATACACTTTATATATTCTTCTAGAAACTATAATAAATTTATTAAAATAAATAATTATTTTAAATTTTAAAGTTAAAAGGTTGTCCACATGCGTGTTTAGACGACGCACGCGTCCCACTTCGCATCGAATTTTTATTAAATTTATCTTAATCTTATTATCAAATCTTATTATCTTAAACTAAACTTATCTTTTAAAATCTTAATCTTATTATCAATTTTTTTAATTTTTATGATTTAAGTCAGTTAAATAAACTTTATATATTCTTCTAGAAACTATAATAAATTTATTAAAATAAATAATTATTTTAAATTTTAAAGTTAAAAGGTTGTCCACCGACTCAACATGCGTGTCTAAACACGCATGTTGAGAGTGCGTGTTTAGACACGCATTTTCAACCTGCGTGTCTAAACACGCATGTTGAGAATGCGTGTTTAGACACGCATTTGAGACTGCGTGTTCAATTAATTCCACCTCACAAACTCCGTTGACGTGGCGCGCACATGTGGCGCCTAGTTGGCAGGTATAGGGCCATTTTTGCAAATACAAATTTTGTAGAGTTATTTTCAAAAATACAATTTTTTAGAGGGTCATTTTAAAAAAAAATCCTATTCTAATAGATCAAAATTTTATGATCTATTGGACCAAAACTTTTTCTAAATTTATTTTTTAAAATAAAAATTTATAAATAATTTTTTAAAATTTATTTATAATTTTTTTTATAATTTTTTTTTATCAAAGTATAAAATTAAATACAAATAATTTATTATTTATATTTTTTAAAAATAATTTAAAAATAAAAATTTTAAGAGAGAAGCATGGCTTGGTCCGGCACGGCCTGTGCCTTTCGGGTCGTGTTGGGCAGATGCTTAGTAGCTCTGGCCCAGCATGACTCAGTCCGAATTTGAATTCGGGCCGGGCCGGGCTGGTCCCTGACCCATTTCGGCTCAAAAAATGTGAGTCGTGTGGGTCCGACATGGCCCACATTATATCTCTACGTTCAGATGAAATCAAAACAAAAGAATTATTTCAAAAAATTGAAATGGAAACAAATGAATTATTTCAAAAAAGTTGGCCGGACACGAGAGAAGCTGCATATAACGCTTGACAAAAAGAGAGAGATGAGAGCCCATGAAGAAATCAAAAATATTTCTCCAAATAGGCAAGCAAGCCGAAAAAAAATAAAATAAAAAACCTCGTCAAGATTTCGATGAAATAAGAACGTCATCCGAATAAGAATGTACCAGTCTGAAATTTAAATTTCGGTCGATGAAAAATTATCTTTTGGTATTTTTTTGCGGAATATGATAGAAAATAGAAATTTTGAAAAAAAAAATTAACGACAAAATCGGCACGAGAAACGTGAAAAATTTTAGCGAAAATTGGAGAAAAAAATTTGCAAGATAAGAATGAAATTCAATAAAATTCAATAAGAAGAAATTAAATTCAGAAAACAAAAATATGATCAAAATCATGAAGTAGATTTGATTCACGAAAAATATGCCGATGATTAAAATGATGCGACTAAGAATGACGAAAAAGTTTACAACGATGATATAAATAAAAAATTTATGTTGATAGCATGAAGTTAAAAAAAAAAATTGACTACTTTTTCCTTCTTTAATGTTACAGAATAGATTTTCATATATCATAATATGGATGAAGAAAAAAAAAAAAAAGTCAGACAAAAATATAGAATTAAAAATAAAAATTTTGGTATGGTATCAGATGCACACATTGAAACCAGGAATTCAAAATATCGGATTCAGACAAAAATTACAAAATCAAAATGCTAAACAGCACGAAGATGAAGATGAAATTTGAATTAAGAGAGAAGGTTGAAAATAGTAATCCAAACTTAATTTAATATTTAGTTAGAGATAGAGTTTACCTAAATTAAAAATTTATATAATTGGTGTAAGATTTGTAATTATTTAAAAATAAAAATTTGATCTGTCACTTTATGATTCTATGGCTATATATAGCTAAGTGTTGGTTAATTAGATATATCAACCACACTAGATAGATATTGCAATATAAAAATGTCCTCAAGAATATAATTGAATTTTATTTTATTAATAATATATTAGCTTAGTTAGTTTTTTTTTTTCTTCATATTTTTTTTATATTATTTTATTTTCAAATTTTAAATTTTAAATTATATAATAGGTATTAGCGTGAATACCGATTTGAACGAATACCATTAAAATAGTTGTCTACGCAATTACATGGAATTTGGATTTTAAGCAGAGCTACAACCCTGAGGCATACGGGGAGTTGATGGAGTTTATCAGCCGTAACTCTCTAAACGACGGAGACTCTTTTTGCAGGAGATTAATGCGCGAATCCCCAAGACACAAAGGTTTAGGTAAATAAGAACTTCACCTCTCTATAATGTTAGAGATACCAAACAAATGTGTAACTCTCTCTCCTCTTCATAGGCCTGACCGTTTTGTTACCTAATTTATTTATTTTTATGAATGAAACGAATAATATGTTATTTAATATATATATATATATATATATATTACAGTCAATTATTTTAGAATCATTATTATTTTCATGTTTCGTCAATTTTTTAAAAATAAAATTAAAAATTTTGTATACTTTTAAATGAAAAATGTAAGATTTACACTCTTTTTTAAAAACGTACAGCTAGTTTTTTTTTTTTTTTTTTTTTTTTGAGACGTGAAACTTTAGTCTTTATTAAATTTTAATTTATTATAATTATTTCTTAAAATATTTTATATTATTGTGATTAAATTTCACAATTTAATTTAGCTTGAATATTAACATTTTACATATATGAATATAAAATACAACCCACACTGATCTGTCCTCTTGTTTTTTTTTTTTTTGGGGCGGGGGTGGTTCGGCGACGTAGCACTACGAATATTGGAGGTAACTATGTAAACGAAATTGAGCCCTTAACCGTTCTAAGTTGCAATTTCGTTATTTTACACATAATTTTCGAATTTTGTCGCAGGTCCGTTCTGCATATACGAAAAGAGATTTTGAATGGGAAAACCTCCAGAAGTTAGCTTTTAAGGTGCGTGGGTTCTTTATTTTGAAAAGCTCCTTTTCATTTTTTTCCTAAGATTTACAATCAATTTGCAGATGATTGATGAATCAAACACACGGCTTATGAGGGAGTATGTTGTAGAAACCAGTCACTTGGAAAATGATGAGCGATGAGCTCTCATTAGTTATTACTACTAGTAGTAGCATTTGGCCACATGTAAATATGTATACACCACAGCTTTGTAGACACTGATGAGAGCTCAATCACCTGATGCTTATATTTTATGAATAATAATATCTTATACACCTTTTAATACTTCTAAAATATCTTATTTCTCTCTGCATTCTTTTTTTTCTTTTGTTTCGAATATATTCTTTATATATTTTTCTGTTATTCAAATAAAAAAATTAAAATACCTATTTTATTCCTAGACGGATTTATTTTAAAAAATAAAAATTATAATATTTTTATTATCCGTAACTTAAGCACAAGTAAAAAAAGATTGGGAATAGTAAAAAAATATATTTTAAAAAATAAAAACAGTATTTTTAATTAATATAATCTAATTTTAAAAATACATTTGAAAGAATTTGATACGTTAACTTCTAAGAATGATAAATAAAAAAGTCGAAAAATTTTCAGAGATATGCAAACAATTGCCCCTATATTTTATGGATGGGTTTATAATAAGAGATAATATCTTATTTGCCCCTCAAAACTGAGCACATATCTAATTTATCTCTATTTTTAAATTTACTTCTTAGTATGGTCTGATTAGCTTTGAGGATAATATCTTACAAGAAATGCACTGTTCAACATAGATGATGAGTGTAAAAATGAAGACCTCCTAGAGGTGATCTTATTCAAAAAATTGTTTGCCGTTCGAAGCATTTTCTATTATTTTCTCTGACAGTAGTTTTCGGAGCTTGCCAAATCAAACGGCGTTACAAGCACAGCTTCACCAAATCCTCATCTCGCAGGCATTGCATTTGATCTTTCTTTATACAACCAAAGATTCCGGATTACATAGTGGTGATATGCTTAGCTACTATCTTATTAAGCTTCCCAACGTACACTTGAAGCTAAAACTGTAAATAAATATGGACAGGGAATCCATGTATATATATATATATATATATATATATATCCAAGAACCTTCTTTCCGCGCGCTGCTTCTCTTTTTCACGTATCCTATTGTCATTTTAAAAGAGTCCCTTTAGAAACTAAAAAAGAAAAACAGAATGCAAGAATAGGAGATTACGACAACAAATGCACTCTGATTTAAAATACATAATTGAACAAATCTTGAAAAGTATCAGAGAAGGGGATAGATATTCACAATTTACGTGTCTTTTGGCAATAGTACCGGAGAACACATGAGTATTTATGTGTCTTGAAAATGGGCGACACTAATATTATTCTAACGCATTATCTCAAGCTTGAATATAGACTACACAACATTTACCTCAAGATATTGGCATAAGTGAGGTGAAGCATGGATACCCCCGGTGCTGAGATAGGACTGGGCATTTTCGTCTATTTCTTCTAACCTGAAATGTGTTAGAGATGTAAGAGAAAGACAAAAGGAATGTTGAAAACTATTAGGATTATGCTAAAAATAGAAGCATACCTGTACACATAATTGACCATAATACCACCACTTTGCTGGATGCCCTTTTCTGATTGATCTGCCATCCAGTTTATCCTCTCAATGATCTACACCCAAAAAAAAAATATCTTGGCATCAGAACTTTTTATGTAATATATGTCTGAAGAAGACAACGGTGCCAGTAGTTACTAGTCTACATCCAACAAATAAAATGGTTTTTCACAAGGGAAAAGCATAAGGACTGATAGAGATCAACATACTAAAGGATCAAGCAACAAAGTCTTGATAGCTATATCAGACATATAAATGGAGGATGAAGAGTTTCCGATCACATGTAAAATAAATATATTCTGGATAAAAAACAAAAGGTTGCGATAAAAAATTTGCTAGTTACTACTTGAGAAGCTAAAGATGGAAGCGCACATACTGCTCCATTCTGCAAGTGAAAATTTGCAACAGCATCAAGAGCTTTCCCCCGCTTTTTCTCTTTAACGAGATACCTGCATATACTCAAGCAAGATAATAAGTACCTATCATTTTGATCATGACTATCCATAAACAATTATGCATATTTTGCAGTAGAGGTCATTTTTAAGTTAAAACATCTTCAGACTGATCGTTTTCTGAATAAAACAGCAAGAGAGCAGTAGTGTCATCATAAGTTGGATATTTGTATATGGTAGTCATTCACGCACCCCTCCAGTTTGTCAATACCAGTTGCTGATAACAAATTTTCTGGTGTAAATTATCCTAATTGCCTACCTTGCACACAACCGCATTAGAGGAGGTTTTAATGCAGCAGATAAGGGCTCAGACTTGACCCATTCACTTGATTTTAGTAGATAGTGCATTATCTCAATACCACTTTTTCCAGTAACATTTTCCCTGCACAATGGCACTATTAAACAATAAACTGAAAAGAGAAAATCAATATGTTTAAGCAATTATACAGGAATCTAGTTTACTGAATATGTTTCTTAAAAACCCTTCCATATGACTAGCTCATTCATGCATATTATATTGAGAGAAAGAAAGGCATACGTAAATGACTCGAGTATAATCTTTTCTTCATCTTGGAGGAGGAGGCTCTCTTGGAAAGCTGAACCAGATCCTTTTTCCAACAATTTTGCCTCTTCAGTTTCCACCTCTGCCAGCTTTATTTGGGATGCCAACTTGGAAAGAAGCCATTGCATAAACCCAGGGATGGGACTAAGCGTGGCAAATATCTTGACAACAGATTGAACCATTGATTAGATTAAGTTCCAAATACAAATGGGGCAACATGCACCGCTGATACACTAGATAATAGTAAGCATCAAAATCCAAAATGTTGGCAACTTTACCATTTTATTGCTTATATATAGCAGCCTATCTAATTACTTCATCAACTACATGGTCGCTTGAAAGAGTTCAACATCCCATTCATCTCGATAAGAACAAAAATCATTGAAAGTTATTGTATATTTATTCATCTCATTCATGCCACGCTTATGACAGAGGAAGTGACTTGCAAAGAAATTTTGGACTCCGAGTTGACATCATCTCGATTCTTGGTAAAAGCTCAGCCCCCAGGAAAGGAGCAGTGGTAGCTTTATCAATTAACAGTGGCTCCAAATAACGTACACGGCAGACCACTAGTGAAAAATCAACTAAAGATGTATTTCATGGTTCCAATGGAAAGGCACGAAACCATGAATTATTATCCCGTCAAAGCATACATATGTATTTCATCGCCTAAATGTGTTAAAAAAGTTTACTTAAAATCAACTAAAGATGAATTAAAATTGTTCGTATGCTGACAACTCACATCAGAAATTAGCAGTAAAGAAAACTCACAGAAGCAAAATTAAAGATATTGGCCTTTAATGATTATTGGCCTTTAATGATTGAACTCCAAACATGCATGACTATTACAGAGACGAGTGCAGGTACTTACAGCAATAGATGGCAAGTCCTTTCTTAACATGCCAATCACACGCTTCAGGAGAAACTTCCCTAGATTTATTCCTGATAAACCTGGCTGCCAGGTGCTAGAAATCATTATGATGGAAAATACTGTCTGATCATTCATATTAAATAAGTGTCTCAACGCTCCAACCTTTTATGTAGAGAGACTCCAATATTTACATGAACTTCACAAAACAAACACCCAAAGCTGAAGTAAAACTAAAATAACCACTGACGTAAAAGCGGCATAAGAACGTATTTTGAGCTTATAGATATTTCCAGAAAAAGCAATTGATCTTCATATGTTGCTTCCATTTGAATTTAGAATTAGTTGAAGTCATCAGTATGAAAGATCCAGAAAATTGAACATAGAATGCCAACATTCTTTTCTAAATGCTAACAAGTATATAGAATTCACTAATCAAATATATATAGCATTAGGACTTCTCTAAGTCCATAGAAGTAGATTACAAACTGAGGGGTAAATCAGCCATTATTAGCAATATATGCACAATTCCCAATAGATAGGTTGTCATCTTCTTTCAGTTGAATCTAGTATATTACAGAAACTAGAAAAGAGACTTCTGAAACATTGGCAAAAGTTAAATTATTCACTTACTTGAGTCGACGAAATCGAGTAGAATAATGCACATCTGGCTTCGCATTCAGGAATAGGTGGATCATCCCATAGAACCTCCTGATCTCATCAAACAAGAAATATGAAAAAACCAAATAAGATGCGAAAAGTAAAAAAATAGATACATTTAAAAAGAGATACACAATGAGGTGCTAACCTGAATTGAGGAGGCAACATCCTTCAAAAGTGCAACTTCAATGAAAATAAGTGGCTCACCTAATTGAGCACTTGAAAATATACCATCAACAAAGATTAAATGATAAATGGCATCAAGCAGATGATAGATATTCTCTATATTATACAGCATGTCTAAATCCCCCCAAAATTTTGTCAATTTTAACTTTTGAAGCATGATATATAGATTTTCAGGAAGCGACACATATAGATTTTCGTCCTGAGTAAAGAAAAGAATAACAGACATTAGATGACACCAATACGCATTGAACAATCAGGCAATGCAACAAGAATCAGGTTCGAAACACATCACTATCTCCTGGTGAAAAGATAATTTAATAAAGCACAATTGGGAACAGATGATTAATGAGGAAGTTATCACCAACTTCAATTAATTTCAGCCCTTAGAAACCCAACAACCTAAGCATATACATGCAATTTGCCCACACAGATGTCCACTGCTATTGTGCACAGATTTTGATAAATATACTCACCAAACAAGCTAGCTTCAGTATCGAAGCAAATATAAAGCACATGAGTATAAAAGGACTGTAAATGAGAAATATGCAAATGAATGGAGTCAGTGATGAGATTTAATAAGTAGCCAGGTATCATAAGGATGACAAGCATGATTAAAGTATCACCGGCTGCCTGAAGTGACATATTTTGGGCAAGCTAACCTGGGATTGCTGGATGGAAATATCCAAAGCAACGACGACCAACACTCAGCCTTCTCTTCAGGTCTATTAGGTTTCTTATTGGGTGGACAGCCTAAAAGGAAAACAAAATCATGGAAAAACTTCTCAAGCTTTATCAAAAGGAAATTAAATTCATAGATGAGAAAGGGGTATAGCTCTTACCTCATATGCTACAATCTTCTCTAGCAATGATGCAGAGTCATCCCAAGTTATCTGATGAAGCTCCAAAGCTGCTGGACTAAGCCATGTTATGAGCTTTTCCTTCAAATATGAATCCAATGCACGCAAAGATGGCAAATTTTCCTCCCTCAAAAACAAAATAGAAGAGAGAAGAGATTTTATTGACCGCCAAAGAATTATTTAAATCTTAAAAAAAAGATTAGCTATAAGTTACAAACATATTGTGGCTTTGCTCATTGTTTGCTATTTTAGTCCATCTCTTACTATTGACCAATTTAACTACATTGCAGATTCCCAGCATAGGATATGAATACCTCCATTTTTTCAGTCAAAAAGATCACCTAATCCAGTATATGATGGAAGTATGTTTCTTATTCAGCAAATCGAGATGAAGCTCATCCAAAACGACTAACCAAAAATTTCTCATCGGGTTCATTAATCAACTGAAGAGCCCGTGTTCTTTGCCATGCACACGAATGCCTTATCAGCAAATACGAAATGCAAATAAAAAACAAAATCTGATTCTAAGGAACAGAAGTCCCACAACCGAGACGGTTCAATCACGTCAACCCGATTTAATCACCAGTTTAACAACGCGAGACATAAGCTAGCAATGCTATTGGAGTATACTTATCTATTTAATCATATGTGTAGAGTATGCTTCACTTGTTGCTCACAGGGGCGCAAATACAAACCTGTGCAAATACTTCACTCATTTGCAAACTGTTAAACGCGAAAGGGGCATAGAATCTTACCCCAAGAAAACAAGGAGATCGGCACGAAGAACTGCCAACAGTTTTAATCCTCCAGGGTGCGCATTCAATCTCTCAAAGAACTCCGCATACATCGGCTTCAGAGCGTCTCGAAGGTTCCGCTCCATCCTATAAAACTTAGAGAGCGCGCCGTCATCATCAAGTCCACTGGGCTGTTGATCATCCGTTGCTGATCAAGAACATGAACACCAATTAACAAGGCACAGCATCGTCACATTAATTAACCCCTTGAGGAGACGATGATGTAAATAATCGCCATACCACCGTGCGAAAGCTCGACGCTGAGATACTGACGCATCAGTTCGCGAACTCGCGCCCTATTCACATCATAATCCCTGGATAGCGCGAGAAGCAGCTCCCGACGATCTTCTTGGGAAAGCATTAGATAACCCTACAATTATATTATTGCCTTCATCTTCAAGGTATTTTTTTCCCGAATTACTTAATTTACAACCTAAATCGATCGAATTGGAACGAAAAAATAACCTGCGAGAATTCCTCAAGATTTGCATCGGCAGGGTCTCTACTACCCGTTGGGATGCAGATCGAAGCATGCATCCACTCCTTCACATCCTTCGCCGAGATTCTAATCGGAAAACATCAAACGACAAAAATTTAAAAATAAAGCCGAAAAATATCAAAAAAAAAAACAAGAAATCGAGAAGAGGAGAAACCCATTTGGATCGGCAAGATTAGAAGAGTGAGATTGATCCTGGATTCGAGAAAAGGGGGAAAGTAAATGATGAAATTAGAGATGGAAAAGATCAAACTCCTTGTATTTGTTGAGATTGGGGGAGGGATTCTACGCTTACTCTGGGAGGATTGGGGGACGATCGGGAGATTTGTTGGGGACGATGACCGTGGGGTTCGTTGGGAGCGCCCCGCATTCGCGCTCTCATCAGTATCGCGAGGCTCTTCTTGCTCATTCCTTCGCCGCACCTACTAATAAAAGGGAATCAAATAGATATATATACAGGTTTATTAAGTTCTTGTGCAACGGTAATGTAGCTACTAGAGAGTACAAGAGCATATCAAAACTAAAGTTTTAAAAAAAATAATAATTTTTTACAAAAAACGGATAGTATATTATTATTTTTTAAAAAAATAATAATTTTTTACAAAACGAAAGTAAAATAAAATTCTTGAAAAATCCATTACAAAGATTTTTTTTTTATTATTATTTTTTTATTTTTTAGAGAAAAAAAAGATAACTTACTACCATTTCACTCATTATAAAAATATATTAATAATAATAATTCTGTATGAAACCTTATGTATTTCTCACGTTTTGAAATAAAATAATATATTACTTAAATTTACTATAATATTTTTGTCATAACTTAGTTGATTACATACTTTTGAAGATAATAATAATTCGATAGATAATTTAAATTGATTTTTCTTTTGATTATTCAAAAAGTGTGTATAATTTTTGCTGTATGATCTAAAGAATTTTCATTTGGAATCAAAACAATAATTATTTTTGAATAAATGATAACGATATGCATCCAAATCGGAGATTAAACTGATCGCATATATGTAAAGTACATAGTTGTAGGTTATAGCTCACAAGACATATATATAGTTGTTTATGGGCTACCTTTTTGTTAAATTCATATTTCTCTTAAATGAAGCTATGTTATTTTTTTTTCAAAAAAAAATATATATAGTTATAGGTTATTAGCTGATCTTGCTTCCTATAATCAAAAAATTGATAGGTATTGTTATTTTCACTATTTATTTCTATTCAACGGGACAAAGTAATTTTCAAAAAAATAAAAAAGTAAATAAAAAATAAATAAATAAAAAAAAAAAAAAAAAAGAAGAAAGAGGGAGGGAGGGTCAAAGTGACAAACATAAGTTAAAAATATTTTAACAAAAGAGCTTGGTGGTTGATACTCGAGATCGAAGTCTATTTTTTTCTATATTTTCAGTTAAATTTATTTTAAAAATAAACGAAACCAGTAGCATACTATATTTTTCTCTCTTAAAAAAAAAAAAAAAAAAAAAAAAAAAAAAAAAAAAAAGTAAACTAATCCTTCCGCCCTCCTTGTATATATATACTGTAGTAGTAAAAACTATAAAGGTACAATTGAATGCTAAATGCCACAATTTGTAGTTATACAATAAAATTTTAGTAATCAATGTAAAATTGTAAAAACAAAACTCCATTTTCTTTTTTTTCTTCTTCAAAAGCTTTTCTATTTACAATTTCCGTGAAGCCGAAGAAGTTGGAGAAGATACTTGTTGAATCTCCTGACTTGCCAACCAAGTCGAAGAAGTCTGAGAAGACATTTGCCGAATCTTTTGACTCGCAAACGAACCTGAAGAAGTTGGAGTCGACGACGCCTGCTGAATCTCTTGACTCGCCAGCCGATGCAACTTTGCAAACACTCCGACCATGGGCGCGGTGTTGTACGTGCATGCCTCGGTCTGCATGAAGTTGCCGCGTTCGTCTCTAAACCGGTCTCGTCGATTTGGCCCGCCAACAATCGCACCAACTAACACATTCGGGTTGGATCCCTGCCGACCGAACCAATCATCGTACCCTTGGGTGCACCCGATGAACCCTTTGTTCTCCTTATAAGACACAATCGAGGCCCCTCGGTGGTGCACATTTGTTGGATACTTCCGACCATAGCCAACCAAGTAGCTGAGGCTCATTGGGTTCGAGCCCAACATGTAGTCGGCTTGCGATTTGGCTAGGACCAGAAGCTCTGTGGGTGTGACGGGTCCGTCGGGGCATTGCAGCTCCTGCCGAGCATTGGCTAGGTAGTCGGAGAAGATCGAGAGGAGGAAGGATGCGCTCGACACGTATTGCAGGTTGTTCCACTGACGGATGAAGAGCATGCCGCCAAGGCTGCGGTCGACATTGCGACCGTTGTTCTTGCCGAGGCACGCGCATATGTAATAGTCAGCCTTTTCTTTGTATTGCTCCAATGTGGACTTATGCTTCCCTGAGTGTTCTCCTTTCAGTAAGAGCTGGAATTGAAGTTCAAGCAAAAGGAATTAGTGGATTTAGTTGCAATCAACAATCAAAGTCATTAATACTAGCTTAATTGGTGCCCTACAAAGGAATGTGACTGCTGAGATATTCTACTAAATGGAAGGAAGGTTAGTAATTAAATAATTAGCAAGTTTTGAACCCCCTTTCTAGCTATATATCCTTTGTATTCAAAGCAAATAGTAACACAACATGACACAGCAAACATCTCTATCCTCATCCTACATTTCTTTTCTTAATTTGTTTCCGTTACATTTTGTACATATGGAATTATCATGTGCCCATTCTATTCTTTGACTATGCCTTTTGCAATAATAATAATAATAATAATAATAATAGTGAATTAACTATATACATACATACTACAATATATTTATTGTTATGAGAAGTGAAAAGGACGTTAATCCTGCAACCTTTGAAGGGTCACAACTAAAGCCAACTAAAGATGGCTTCACTCTTTTTTGTCCTTTTTTTTCTTTTAATTCCTAGAGTTGGTGGCTTGTGATATATATAAGAAGCATTAGTGGCCAATTTTTACTTCTGCTTTTAATTATAGCCAACAATAGTTCAATATTTTTTAAAAAATTAAAAAAATTAATTATGACTAAAATTAAAATGAGTTTCGGAGTCCTATAAGCAAAAATTGTAAGTTGAATCTCAAACTTTGCAATAAAAAGAGGTCACTTGAGAGATATTAATAGAGCATTTTAGAAAAATTAATACTACTCAAATAATAATTTATATATTAACACTATACTTTACTGCACATGTCCTAAGATTAGAACCATTTTTTTGTTGATGGTAGGAATTAAGATATCTATCGAACAACCAAACTGGAAAAGCAAGACAATGGATTTTTTTTTTTTAATAGAACAAAAAGATTCAATTCAAATGCATATTATATTAACTTTTTGGTTTGGTTACATGTGGAACGAGCGACAGGGAGAGCAAATACCAATTTTTGTTCCTATTAGTACACCTGTTGTGATAGTGAAATAAAATTGTATTAATTTTTGTATTTAGGGAACTGTTAAAATGTATTGGTTGATAAGAGAAAAGGCATGCTCACACACATTGATGGTTCACATCAAGTTATTTCAAGGGAGCTTTTCTTTTGGCCAAAGTCCAACACCTAGGTAACTATAGGAAATGATTTGGCTTATTAAGTATCTTATTTTTTATTAATATGCCTTTTTTTTTTTTTTTTTGAGAAAAGCAACTATTTTTTATTAATAATATGCTTTTTTTTTATTAATATGCTATCTATCAAAAATATTTCATTTCATATTCACATCTACAAAAGTCTCCAGAGTACTGGCATGCACTATCTATGGACCCACCATCCTAATTCCCACTCTTTAGATTGATAAATTTGAATTAAGAAATTTCAATATATATATATATGGTAATATTTTGGGCGCACTTTTTATATAGGTTATAAAACGTAGCTTACTATACTAGAGGTGTTTTAAAATACACATGTGAATCAATTCGTATGCATCATTATTTATAAATACATCAATAATCTATCAGAGTGTTTATAATTAAGAGTTTAAATATTAGAAGCATAGAAATTAGTAGCCAGCTTTTTAGATATAATCTTGTAAAGAAGAATTTAATATTTTTCATTCAAATAGATGATATTTATTTTTCGCTAAAAATAAATAGATTTTAATTTTGATAATGTAAAATAAATTATGAGTTCCAACATATATAGAGTGCGCACACATGGATAAGGATGTATTGGGCCCGTGCAACCTCTCTTTACCAAATTTGATGTCAATTCATCATCATTGGTGTCCTAAACTCTCTGTGGAGCATATCATAATGCTTGTGCCATTTTCACCATGTACCTCTATATGTTATGTAAACCCACCCAACTAATCTTTTATGGAAAATGCTTTGAATTTGCAATAAATTTTTTTTTTCATAAAATTAGAGTTGTGTTAAGAAACTTATATTATATTTGAGACCGCGTATATAAATTCATCATATAATAGTGCTCGAATCTTTTTCGTCTTTTATTGGGGGATCTAGTATAATAAATTTTAAATATCTTTTCCAGTTAAAGAGGGGGGGATGTGAAATGTGTCGTTTGTTAGTTACCTCTGCAGCCAATATCTGGAGGCCTGCATATTTCACGTCCCAGCTGAACTCAGTGATGGCCCAGCCGATTCCGCCGAAGTCGTCGGCGTTGTCGACCGCATATGCCAAATACTCCTCCCGTCCCGTCGCCCGGTGCAGCCACAGCGCCGCCCACAGCAGCTCGTCCATGTAACCGCTCACCGACGCATAGTAACTCCGCACCGCCTCGACGCTCCGGTCGTATTTTCCCCTGTACTTGTCTCCGAACTCGAACAACTGCATATATGTAGATACGTACATTTCATAAACTCTACCGTATTTATACAGTACCAAAATGTACAAATACCCTGATTGAATACATGTACACTAAATTATTTAGTGACTCATTTATTATAGTTAACTGTTTTGTCGGTACTAACTCCGTTTCAATATAAGAAGCTTCCAAATATCAAAAATAAAGCAGAATCGTGACTTCTCTTATGGCAATTTGAATGGGGGTCATTAACAAGAATAGGGATCCGTACAGCGATAGACGAAATAGAGGAGATAGTAACTATGGCAATATAAGTTGCGAAATAGTAAAGTACAAGTTAGTTAGATTTTATTACTATTTTTACCTGCTGGGCATGGTGCAGGAGGAGGTGTGAGTAATGCGGGTTTGATTTCTTGAACACGATAGAGGCGGCCGCCATCGCTGCCGCGGTCTCACCGGCGAGGTCCGAACCTGGATTTTCCTCGTCGATCTTGAACGCTTGCCGCGACGTCGTCATGTCCTCGGGCCTTTGCCAACAGTAGTGATCCGTGTCACCGTCTCCCACCTACACAAAATATGCACAAATATACGCATTGAAGCGATTCAAAGGCCGCCGTGTTCACAAGTACGAATTCAGAATTTTCTGCTCTGATCAATGTATAAACCTCGGCCCAGAGGACGTGAGGATGAGTGTGAGCTTTGATGAAGTAATCAGTGCCCCACTTGATGGCCTCCAACACGTGCTGGTACTCGCCCGCAGCCGCGATGTCATCACCGTACTCGATTGCGCTCCACGATAGCATCGTGACTGTGAAGGCCATCGGCAGGCCGAACTTCACGTGGTCGCCTGCGTCGTAGTACCCTCCGACCAAATCGACCTACAAAATGTTTGTCTAGTTTGATTTAGAAATGAAGGAACTATTCATACTCTTTCATCAATCATCAAATTCAAATTCAGATAGAAAATGATTCAGGAATAGTCTTTATAATCATAGCCGTACAGAAGTGAAGGATTAGGACTAGTAATTACTCCTTGTTGGAGGCCGTCGGTGAGCCCAGAATGGTCGCGCCACGTGATGCGCTGGTTATGCGGGAGGCGGCCAGAGCGCTGGGACTCGAAGTAGAGAAGACTCTTCGAAAGCGCATCCTTGTAATCGAATTCCGCGGCGCTGGTACTTGACACAATTGATGAAAATATCGCGAAGATTAAAACAACCTTCAATAACAAAGAACTCCTACAACACCAACTTCCTCTCCCCTGCTCTCCTCTCATTTCGCAACGCCGCAGCAGCGGCCGCGTCGAGTGCCAAAAGAAGCGCTTTCACGAATCCGTGGAAGCTCAAATGCATGTGGGGGTTTTTCGCCTGGTGGGAAACAGAGGGAGAGAGAGGAGAGACACAGCTCTCTCTTTAGTTCCCCCCTTTTGCTCTAATCTCAATCTCTCCCTCCCTCGTAAGTACTACAAGGTTATTCGCTTGTTGTTGAAGAGAGCCTTAATACATCTTATTGGATTGGATTGGATTGGTGGATTAAGTATCTGCTCCGGAGCTTGTCACAGACGCAGGAACCCCTCCGTTCAAAATTGAAACTGTCGTATGAACTCAAGAAACCAAATAAGAAAAGAATAAAGTAAGAAGCGTCAAATGCGGACACGCCTGGAATTTGTTAGAGATTTGACCCCGCGGTGTGTGGTCGATGGTGACAGTTGAGCCGACCCAGTTCGACAATTTCCTCACGACTCCGATCGACGGAGTGGGTCGGTCAATACGGCTCATACCAAACCCAAAATCCATTCTACGCGACTAATCATTTTGCTACCATATGACGAGCCACTATTTTGAATCAATAATGTAGCTAATAAGGGGGTGAAACGTAATTACGACCCCACAAGAGATATTAAAGGTGGAAAATATATATATATATATATAAGCTAATTATGGCGCTATAAGTTCTCTAAACAGCTGCTTTTTGAAAAGAAAGCAGGGAAAGTAGAGGAACAGCTAACAGTATGTGACAAGCAATTATTGAAATGTCGAAATCGGAATGAACTAACGAACCACCAACGTAAATATGGAAGAGTGAGTGCTGGGACTTGGACAAAGTAGTCACTAAAATGTCCAGATCAAGGTGAACTAATGAACTACCCATGCAAAAAAACATGTAGCTTAACTTTATCCTTTTTTTTTCTTTTTCTTTTTTTAAGAGGAAAATAGTGTGCTAATACTTTATTCAATTAAAAAATAAATTAGACTATAATGTGAGGTAGTCAGTTCTCAACGGCAGAGAAAAAAAAAGAAAAAAAGAAAAAAAGAGGAGCCGTGGCGATCGTCCCTAGTTACGATTAAATCGAACCCAACTCTCACTGAGCAAGCAAGTTTCTCTCGCTTGGTGACCCATCGGATGCTTCCAATGTTTAAAATTTTGTCCATTCCGTTCTAACCAGATAGCCCACCATGCAGTGGCGATCGTCCCTAGCTAACTCCCAACCCCTATTGCTCCTCATTTTAGTTTGCTTTTATTCCATAACTGCCAAACAGACCCACAAGAGAGTACTTATAATTTATTTGGCACTAATGCTTCCAATAAAATTTTGATGCTAGGACAACTTATGAAGAGATGATATACCGTTTTTACCGCATGAGTACATAAGATGCAATTTTTCGCGCCCCTCCATTTCCTTTTTAGGAGGTTGTCCACTATAAGTATTCTTGACTTTCATGAATAATCTAATCTTCCATAATTGAATAAAGCTCCGATCTTTCACATTGAGCTTAATTTATTTCATCCATTTTTTACTGTTTGAATTAGCACGTCACCCTTTACAAAAAAAAATTAATTAATATATGAAATGGCAGCATTATACAGAGTTAATTAATTAATTAATAATAAATAAAAAATAATTTAAAACTTTTATTCTGGCAAAAATTAAAATAAACTAACGAGCATCAAAAGATTAGTGGATGATAGCAAAAGCTTTTGAGGCGACAATTAAAGTCGAATAGTTGCTTTCCCTGTTAATTCTTTGGTTATGAATGGACTATTTGAAAGAAAAGAGTGAGAAGAGGACACAAGTTGGCGTTGCTCCCTGTAGGATCTGATGCTCTCTTTTGTTTTAGCTCCACTGTCACAGTCCATAAACTGCCTACTGTTGATAAGTATTACAATATCTATAAACCATCTCACTTATATACATGTCAAATTAGAAACTAACTAATTAAGTAATAGAAAAAACTTTTAGAATGTGGTGGAGTCAACGTGTATTATTTTGTCATAGGTGATAGCAACTTTTAAATAACCACCATATTAGAACAGCGATATGAGCAACTTTAATTTTCATATGTTTTGATTAGGAATTTTATAGTTGTTCTCCGTGGTGGAAATTGACAATATGAATGTTTCATATTTTTATTTAAATTTATATTTTAAAAATAAATAATACAAATAACTTACCAGGAAGTCTTTGACGCGACTTCGGGGAGTTCAAATGGACGTACAAAATCCGGCGATTTCCGACACGAATTCCAATGCTGGAAATTCGCCGTTGCAACTGCCACGTGCCCAGCTATCACGGCCGACGGGGGTAACGCTGACCGGAAATAGCCGGTTACTGACCGAAACTACGTGCTGGTGGGCCCACCAGAGCCGCCACCGACACCCTCCGACGGTCCTGCTGGGCACGTTAAGAAAAATATATATAAAAAAAAAAATAAAAAATAATAATAAAGGAACTGGCCCTATTCTCTAATTAACTTTTTGGATGGATTGGTTTCTGAATTTTGTTTAAAAAATTGGTTGTGGTGTAAAAGAGTCGTTGTTGTGTCATTATAATGTAATAAATATGGTTTTCATGCTATAATAGTTATTAACTAGGTGGACGTGATTAATTAATTGTTAATGGATCTTTCTAATTGTCTGAAGAATAAAAATTTGTAATATATATATATATATATATATATATATAGTAGATATTGACTTGCTTGATTTCAAATTATTCTTTTTTCTGGTTGGTAAAATAGTATTAGTAGGACGACAAAAGAACATGGGAGATTTAAGAATGGAGCTGTCACCCAAGGCAATACATAATGGTAGCATTAGTTTGAACAGTTTCTTCACTAGATACTGCACTTAATTATTTGTAATCACTTATTAGATCTTGCGCTACTTTAGTCCTTTTTATCACACACACTTGCACCGAAATTTGGAGTAGAATGTTTTCAAACTGGTTATAACATCCGCAAAATTTGGAGTAGAATGTTTTCATTAGAAGTATCCTTCAAGCAGTTCTTCTCAACGTTGCTTCCATCAACTACTCCCCTACGACAGCTTTTCTTTGGAATACTGTCAGCCAGAGATGTGGCTCCTTGTCTCTGTATGGTGGATTATTTGGCTCGAACGCAACAGGAAGATCTTTGATAATCACAAAAAAACGGCGGGATCCCTTTATAAGGACGCTCGGAACTTTTTGGCCTGGTGGACACAGCAGGTAGGTTTTTTTTTTTTTTTTTTTTTTTTTTTTTAGGCCCCGCTGCCTACTCTTGTAGTCTAATTCATATTCCTTATGAATGAAGCGGTAGCATGCTATCTTCTCTTAAAAAAAAAACATCCCCGATCACTGTTTGAAATTTTACGGTCACAATGCTTCTACAGTGATTTATAAGAGAAAGTAAAAGTGTTAAAAATTCGGGCAAATTTTGGAAGTCTACTGCGCTGGAGAAATACAGAAAGCGACGGCCGTTGGGCTAGCCGAGCCAATTTATGTCGTTTCTTTTGGGTAGGTGTAACAAACTCTCTACCGCCGAAGAAAATCTTTCTAAGTCTTTTTCTTCTTCTTCTTCTTCTTCTTCTTCTTCTTCTTAGTAGGAGGGAAGAGAAAACCAACTCTCAAAATTCCATTCCACTATGGTCATGGGGAAGTTCAACTCCAACCATCTTCTCCCAACAATTCCACTTCCAGAAAAAAAAAAAAAAAAAAAAAAAAAAAAAAAAAAAAATTGACATTTAAAAAAAAAAAAAAAAAGTATTTTGACATTTTCCTGAAAAACCAAACATATCCTTGGTAATTTCATTTCATTTCATTTTATTTCTATTTGGATGTATGATTTATCTCGTTTAAGTTTTTGTAATTCTTGTCCCCAGCTATAACAAGAATTACAAAAAACTAATAAAATTATTACTGGATGATCTGTTCAATACTCCAATAATTAAATTAAAGCTTTTGTTTAGAACGTTGGAAAAGGCAAAATGGAAAAAATTGAAACATGGTGTAGATCAAATTAATCTTCTTGCCAGCTAGTGTGAATTGGATTAGGTTTTAGTTTTCTTTATTCTTTAGTGAGTGGCGTGTGTTCCAATTGTGCGGTGCAAATTAGATTGCTGTACGTGCCCATAAAAGGGGAATAAATTCGTTCTGGCGTAGGCATCTTTTTTTTTTTTTTTTTTTTTTTTTTTTTTTTTAAGTTTTGTTTCCTTTGACCACAATTGCTAAATTTATCTTTTGAAAGCGGTCTCATTGGACCCGTGGATAATGTACTATGTTGCCGTAAATATTACGAGTTGTTTTTAATTAATTAACATGTTAAACTTACGAAGAGAAACGGTTAGACAGTTAGTTACTCGAAATTGAAAATCGTATCAATTTTATATTTTTGATTCGTTGACGGTTTCGTAGTCGGTGCGACAATAATTTTTTTTAAAAAAAAATTAGATATCTGTGGTAAAAACAGAGGGCTTGAGTCGGGACACAGAAGGCTTCGTTCCCGCGCGCAGTATGGATTGGATATGCTAAAAAAAATTCATTACTAATATTTATTGTCTTTCTTTTGCCCAAGAGATCGAGCCATGTAATACAGAGAATATTTTGTATTTCTCTTTTTATATAGTTAAATCTTGTACTCCTTCATCCGAAATTTTTTCCTGCAAAAAAAAATCACGTAAATTTATATATTCATTATTTTGTTGTGTATTTAAGATCTTTTTTGTATAGCGATCGCTTTTGATTTCGTTAAGTTAATGCGTTCATTTTAACAGAAACTTTTGATAGCTTTGTTGGTGGCGTGTGTGTGCGCGCGCGAAGAAGCATGTATAAATATTTATAAACAATTGCAATTGAAGTCACAAAAAAAAAAAAAAAAAAAAAAAAAACAACAACAGAAGCCCAAAGTATGGAGAGCAGTATAAGTGCAAAAATGGTTATACAAATGGTGAAACGTGAACAACTGAAGAGTTAAAGGTTTCCAATTGAAGAGATAGACGTGCAAATTCTTAGAGACATAGAAACATGCATGTACCACAATTTCATTACGCATATGTTAAATATAAAAATATAAAAATATTATTTTTTATTATTTTAAATTTTTAGAGCATATATAATGGTTATTTTATATAATTTTATATATATAGTATCAGAAGAGAAAATTTTGAATTAAGTTTCGAGTTCAAACGTGAATTCCGTTCTCAACTAGTTTAAAATTTTAAAATACAACAGTTATTTTATATAATTTAATATGGTAGTCTCACTCTCTATGGGGAAGTTGGGATATCTGGACAGCGGGGTTAGCGAAGTCTGGAGGCCTGACCGTTCCATTCAATGTCATGGGGTCGCCTACCGCATTTCCTGCTTCAAATGACATCAATCATGCAAAATCAATTAATTTTGTTCTTCCTATTACTATTATTTTTTTGTTTTTATATCATTAAAGATGTAAACTATTTTTATATCATTAAAGATGTAAAACTAGTCAAACATTAGCAATCACTATTTAAAATCATGCTTGTCGATCTTGTATATTAGAGGAGCCGGCCTTGAACTACCTTATTCAATTTCGAGATGAATGAAGTTAATTGGTTGGGCACAGATGACTCATTCAAAAGACTATCTCGAGTACATATTGCTTTCATGCATGCATCTTCCCTATTGTACTTTTCTAAGGCTTTTCATAATAAATCAGAAACTACCACCAAAATTATATTTACTATTTTTTCCAAACAGTTTAATAAAATAACAAGAATAATTATTATGATCAAATTAAATTATTCCGAATAATTCTAGAATAACACAAAAACAGCTACGAGAAGTAGAGTTATTTTCATACTATAAATATTATTACTAAACTACTATTATATTATATGTTATTTTATAATATACCATATAATATAAATTAAAATAGTATATAAGAATTTGGTGGTTGATATCCGATATCCGAGTTCGAAACCTAGTTGTTTTACATTTCTAGCTAAGTTTATTTCAAAAATAAACGAAGCGAATGGTATACTATTTTTCTCTCAAAAAATATATATATATATATATATATATATATATATATATATATATATATATATATATACATACACACACACACACACACAGAAACTCAATCCATTTTTGAGCTTAAGTCCTATTATTTTTTGAACCAATTGTATGTATGATCAATTCGTTACTAATTCTAATGATAAAGTTAGCAATTGAAACTTCAAGCTTGGGGTCAAACATGACTAAAATATATACTCGTTGAATTATAATGTCAACACGTCTAATTAAAGTAGGTTAAATATATCTACTTGTGTAGAACAAGGAGAAAGGCATACAATTTCAGGGACACATGCAGTACTACCCCAAATAGTTTCTAAATGATGGGATTTCTCAAAGATCTTTCGCATAGACCAATTATATTATATTATATGTATTGTACGGAGAAAGAATTAATATTAACAAAGATAAAAAAAAAAAAAAAAATTAAGAAAACATAAACCATGTTATAAACAAATAAATATTGTTTTCAAAGCAACTAAAAGATAAAAAAGAATAAAATATAAGGGAATCGTAATTTAGGGCCACACAATATCTTAGCAAAATTTTTCTCCGGAATCATGATTTAACACTGTGATTAGTTATTGACCCATTGTCCATTACATACTTAAGAGTGCGGGGACCAAATAAAGCTATAAGGTGTCAAAGATTTATGAGATTCTTCTCGTAACATCTTTTATAAAACAAAAAATCTTTTTAGGGAAGCATCATTCCTCGGTTTGATAGAGTAATAATAATATATATGGGTGAGTGTAATCATACAATTGCTAGTTTGGTTTACAGCTGTGGAGAAAGATAGTGAGAGAATATTATTGGAGATATTTTGAAAATCCTATGCTTAATTATAGGCTACATTTTTTAAATCCCTAGCTTAATTTCTCTTGTATGTAAGCTTTGAAATTTTTGCCACACCCCTATTTGATTTTGACCTGACTACTCCAAAACATAATTTGTTTGCAAAAATCCAAAAACATAAAATATATATAAATATATATATATATATATATATATATATATATATATATATATATATATATATATATATATATATATATATATAAAATAAAAAAATAATAAAAAGAAACAGCTAAAAGAAAGTGCTGGAAGATCATACAAATAAGAATATTTCATCGTTAATTTGTAATAAAAAAATGAAACTTATTTAGTTTAATACATTAAGAAACTGTTTGGTTGCATATATATATATATATATATATATATATATATATATATATATATATATATATATATATATATATATATATATATATATAGTTACAATTACGCTATAGTTATAACTGAATGCATATTTAAATTTGATGTTTAATTCAATATATTTGAATCCAACTACTACATTAAAACTTTATTAATTAGAAGACCTAATTGCAGCAGTTTGAGAGAGTAACTTAAACAAAAAATTAATTACTTCTCTAAACATGTTTTGAACAAAATGTAATTTTCTACACTTTTCAACTCAATAATAACCAAATAAATTATTTATTTGTAACTGCATATATATATATATATATATATATATATATAACTATATGCAGTTACACTGAACTGAATAATTTTTGACTTTCTTATTTTTATTTTTAGGTGAAAATGTACTAATTAACACCTCCTTGACTACATAGACATTTTCATTATTCTTTTGATATATGGAATTTTTTATCCACTTAATTTCACTGCAAGCTTAGTAGGTCAAGCCATTGATATATTCCAATTAACTGCAGGGCACGTCGACGACGTGTGGCCCGAGTCTCTTTTCAATTAAGTCAACACTGATAGCGGCCCACCAACCTAAGCCAAATAGGTTCAACATAGCTCCGAATAGCCACATCAACGTAACCAAATAAACTAGTACTGGAGCCACATGCATTACCCTATGACCAACCCTACCATGAGCCTATCTCCTTATCTACCATGACATACAATAATAATGAAGCACTTTATGTATTTGAAATGAGTTCGGTTAGATGTGATTCAAAATCAGAATCCCTTGGATATTATGATTCAGGTTCGCCGACGGCTTCGCGGTACGACGAGAAATTTTGTGGATGTCAGTGGTGGAAGCGAAGGGCTCGGGCCCCCCGCGATCCGCTAAAGAAAAAAATTCTAATTTTTCTTTTGTTTGCCCTAGAGAGATCGATCGATTGTACAAAGAAGAACTCTTGTATTCCCTCCTTTCTACATAGTGAAATCTCTTCTTTTTCGCCCGTGATTTTTTTCCTGCAAAGAGTTTTTTACGTAAATCTGTGTGTTAATTATCTGTCGTGCAATTTTGGTGTTATTTTTCTGTCGTGATCGTCAATTGATTTTGTTTAGTTTGTGGGCTCGTTGCTAACAAGTTCTTTTTTTTTTGGTTTGGTTCGATCTGTAAAACTGTTTGCATGGTTTTACGCAATTGTAATTTAGCTATTCTGATATATATATATATATATATATATATATATATATATATATATATATATATATATATATATATATATATATATATATATATATATATATATATATATATATATATATATATATATCTCGATCTCATATATTAGCAAAGTTATTGCTTTATTTTCGCAGATGGAAGTTAAATTCTTGTTCACTATGTAGTCTTTACTCAATGAATATGCTGAAGATTTTTAACCTATCGTTTTCAAACACACAAATAGATAGTACAGTACGTAGTGCATTAATTGATCAAGTTCTTGGTCAAGCTACATATATATATTGTGACCATGTATATCATGGTATATATGTTTCGGTACGTGTAATTGTAATATACATCCGGTGAGATATCGCTCTCCATAAATTTGGCAAACTTATCATTATGTAGAGAGAAAAAGACAAAGACATAGCATTCAATAAGAGACCTATGTGAGAAAACTATGCTCCAACTAAATTCTCATAAAGAATTTATTCTTGATGAATATAAATATTTTAAATATTTTTTCTTAATAGTTTGAGTTTTTTTAGAGAATAATTATTATTTTAAATTCTCATACTTTTATTTAATTGTCTTATATTTAATTTAAGTCAACATCTACAAAAAAATCACGATCGAGCCCAAATACCAGAGAAAGCATTATTTTTTGATAACTTAAGTTTTTAAAAAATAATAATTATTTCAAATCTTTTATCATTTACAAGAAAAACGAATTAGATATCCTTCCTCGAAAGTCATCATAGAAAAAGATATCATAGAAAAAGATATCTTGGCAGGAAATATGTTGTCTTATTAAATTTTTCGTAATTTTGACGTGCAACCTAACACCCATTATTGAGCTACGTAGTCAGTCACATTTGGGTGAGAAAAGTGAGAGAAATAAATTAAAGAACATTAAAATAAATTGAGTTAAGTGACTTGCTACCATGATTACGTGCTTAAGATCGAATTAAGCATTACTTAATGGACCCAAATAAAAGTTTCTTTTCATTTTTTTTTTTAACTCTTTTTGTGAGTTTAATTAGCTCAACAATAATTCTCCTTATTATTAGGTGTTATCGCTCTCATCTTGTCAACATCTTTGTAGTTGGAATAAAAGCAAAAGGTGCCAATTATTTGCACCCAAAAAAAAAAAGAGAAAGAAAGAGAGGTCAATTAATTAAGGTCTTAATGCTATGAGAAGATTGATGAAGTAAATTTAATTTAACTAATTAGCAGTGCTGAGCATTTTTTTTTTTTTTTTTTTTTTTTTTTTGTTTTTTGAAGTGTGGCAGGGCAGGGTAATTAGTTGAACAAAGCTTGCACATTCAATGGGGCCTGATTAAGTAATTTTATTTACTAGAAGCTAGTTACACCCAAACTATGTACGTAAATAAATATAATAAGATACTTAGAGAGATTTCCACATGTCCCCTTTAGCAATTTATCCAACATTCGACTTCTTTTCATCCCAGTATAATGCCTTCATATATATCACAATTGTATAGTAACTTCAAATTAAAATTTCTATTTAAATGTATAAAAATATATTAATTTTAACTTTTTACACTATATAGAAGTTTCAGACGTATGCGGTCAAATACATAAATTTTGAAACTTGGTATAAATTAGAATCACCTGCTCTTTATGAAGTGACAAAGGGTTGGAAATTGTAAGTTCTTTCCCAGTAGAAGAAAAAGACTCCGTTGTCTCATCTATTATGTACTACAATATTCTAGAGTGTAATATTTGATGATAAATTCACTAAAAAGGGGGGAAAGAGATAGGCACCCTTCTATATTTTCAAAACAAGATAAAAAAAAAAAAAAAAGAAAAAAAGATGGGCACACGAACCAATGAGAAGAGCCCGAGAGAGCCATGGCCATTGGATCTGATGTTGATCGCAAAACAAGAACACTGTGTACGCTAAAATTTGGCCTATTGGGCCTAGTTTACAAGATCGGCCCAATAAAAATAGCTCATAAAAAAAGCCCATGGGATAAAAGGCCCACAATCAAGTTACCAATAATTAAGTTACACACCCGCTCCGAAACACCTCTCTCTCTCTCTCTCTCTCTCTCTACACTCTTCTTCTTCTTCTTCTTCGTCTTTCTCTCTCTCTCTCTCTCTCTCTCCCCTCTCTTCGTCTCCCTCGTCGCAATGCACTCCTCCTCCGTTCTCTTGCTTCCGCATCTCAACCCATTTACCACCTCTCTAAGACCTAGAAATCTCGCTCTTTGTAAGCTTTACCCCTCGCTCAAAGGGTTTCGACTCGCCGCTGTTGAGAACAAGCCCTCACCTTCGCCGTTGGGATCGAAATCGGAGCCCCCCAAAACCCTAGGTCGATTCCCCTTCTCCGTGGTTACTTTTTACTTTTCTTGGTTTTTAGTTTTTAGGGTTTCTCTGTAGGGGCGGATGGAGAGGTGGATTACGATAGAGGAGGAGTCGCCGGAGGTGGAGGTGTTGATCTTGGGTGGTTTCCGGCTTTTCCCCACGCGCTTACGGCCTCCATGGCGAATTTTCTCTTCGGGTATCACATTGGGTGAGTTCTTGATCTCAAATGCCCCTGCATTTCGCTTGCCGTGGTCGTTAGGTGGGGTTTTGCGGCGAAAGAAGAATAAAGAACCCTAAAGATGATTGACCACTTGGGTCGAATGGGAGGTCATAGAGTTTATTGCAAGAGCGAGAGAATCGTTGGGCATAATCGGAATGTTCAAGAGATTTTATGTGTTTTCCTGTCGTGTTCTACTGGCACTTTTAAAGCAGCTTTTGATCATGTTTTCCTTTTTATTTTCTGAATTTTTAGTATATTATTAGCTAAGTTTGAGATTATCATGTGTATCTGTTTTTGTGCATGATGACTCTAATTTCATGCCACAAGGGAGTAGGATATTAGTAGGCTCTTTGACTGCTGCGATGTACTAATTCTTGGTCGAAATGAGAAAGGAAGACGAGTATCTTCCAAATAAAGAACAAAGAGCTATGAAAGATGTAGCAAATCTCGTGTTTATTGTGTGTCTTCTGTTTTTGTGCATGACAACTCTATGTCATGCCACAAGAGAGGAAAATATCACTGGGTTCTTAACTGTTGCAATGGACTCATTCTTGGGCCAAATGAGAGTTAAGGAAGACAGGTATGTTCTCAATAAAGAACAAAAAACCATGCCATAAGTCCTCATTTCTTGTTGAACTAGAACTTACTAGGTACTTGTTATGAGAAATGGGCAAATCATGATTTGCAAATCTCAAGGGATTTTTTTGACAAAGTAAAGCTATCACAGACAAAGTGAAAACATGCAAGAGCTTCCTATCTGTGCATCTCTTGCTTTGTCATATTTTATGTGTATCGTCATCCCTCTTGTCTTGTTATATATTTCTTGATGCATATGTGCCATGCCTGTTGTATTATCTCTTATCTCTTTTTCCTCTGGAAAGCTTTTCATGACTATATCTCTTATGTTGAATCTTTGGCAGATGTTAATGCTTGGTAGGTATGCAGGGTAATGAATGGCCCTATTGAAGATATTGCACGAGAGCTTGGTTTTGAAGGAAATTCCTTTCTTAAAGGTCTTGTAGTGAGCATCTTTATTGTTGGTGCATTTATTGGAAGCATAAGCTCTGCTTCATTGATCGATAAGTTTGGTTGCAAACGAACGCTTCAAATTGATATGATTCCATTGATCCTTGGGGCACTTATAAGGTTCTTACCACCTATACCTGTTTTTATGTGGATATTATTTGTTCCTGATAATGTTTATCGTATTCTATTTGCTAACAACTTTCTGTGCAATTATAGCGAAATCATTTTATGCTATTGATCGATACATTGATTTTCTTTTTTTTTTCCTTCAGGATCATTTATGTTACTACTTATTACTCGTGTACATTTAGTTTTATAATTTAATTTGAATGCCTTTTTTCATGAAATAAAAGGGCCCTAACTACGAAACAAATTCATGCAGTGCACAAGCACATTCTTTGGATGAAATGCTTTGGGGAAGATTTCTTGTTGGCCTTGGGATTGGTGTAAATACTGTACTTGTTCCACTATATATTTCTGAGGTATTATTATATAATCAAATCTCATATCTACTTTGTCTTTGCCATTGATTGGGTATCTTTTGAATTAGTTTCCTCTAGTAAATCGGTTTTCATTTCCTACAAATTAGTATACTCTGACTTGTTATAAGCAATTTTCTTGTATTTTCTGCACTTTGTTACTACCTACTTTGTTGTTTTGACTTGCTGTTCATTTATCTTGTAAACTTTTTTTTTTTTTGATTATATGCTTATAACTGTTTATTTATGCTGATATGATAGGTTGCCCCAACAAAGTATAGAGGTTCTTTGGGTACTCTTTGTCAAATTGGGACATGCTTAGGAATAATTGCGTCACTGACCTTAGGGATTCCTTCTGAAAGCGATCCACATTGGTGAGGCATCCTTGCCATTCTTATAGTATAAGACATTAGTAATGTAAATGAAGCACAAGTACCAATAGACAAATACTTTGCATCTATGCTTGCTTTCTCAAGTACATGTGCTTGTCTGTCTGTAAATTTTACATATCCCTGAACATTTGATAGAGTAAACTTTAATATTTCACTTATTTTAATCAAAGTATTGTTTCATATCGTATGGCTCTTTACTTAATTGCCATTTATATATCTTGTTAACTGACTATGTAATTTGATCTACCAGTGCTTTTTATCATTCTTGTGAACCTGTTCAACATCATATATGTATGTAATGGTGTTTTGAATTTTATAATTATAAATTTCTGTAGGTCAAGTTATCCTTGATTAATGTACCTATAACAACTGTATTACTTTTGTTGCAGGTGGAGAACAATGCTCTATACTGCATGTGCCCCTGGCATTATTATTATGTTAGGCATGCAGTTTGCCGTTGAGAGTCCCCGCTGGCTTTGTAAGGTAACTTATCAAACGAGGGGACTTTTCTTTAGTGAACTACTTTGAAAGTGTGCTTTATAATATGTACCTTGTGCAGGTAGGAAGAGTAGATGATGCTAGAAGAGTAGTTGGAAGACTGTGGGGTATGTCAGAAGTTGAGAAGTCCATTGAAGAAATTAAATCTGTTGTTGAAAATGATGGTGCAGAGAGTAGCTGGTTGGACCTTCTGGAGGAGCCTCACAACAGAGGTCGTATATCAATCTGTCCTTACACTTATTTTTCACATTCGCTATGCTTTGACATGAACATGGCTGGTCTGGCAATGGTTTTTTTATGGTCTGATTACTTCTGGCCCTATTATATCTTTATTGATCTTGTGGTGTGTCAATTAAGATGTATACTGCTGCTGTTTTATCAAGATTTTTGTGCATAAACTTGCATAAAGGTTGTTCCTCTGATTTATGTCTGGTTTGTTTAAGCTTGCACTTTCAGTTGTTTGCTTTGCATTATCAAACAAATGTAATCCGTAACTTCAAGCTTGGCCTTTTGTTTTCTTATTCCTTGTCGTTGTTGGCCTCGTGATGCTTTCTTCCTGAAATTCATGCATTGACAGGATTCTCTTCTTTCCTTTTTTTGTATGTTATGCTGGTGCCAGTTGTAATGGAGTCTTTCATTTGCATTTGGATGGTCGTTTCTTTTGTCTCTTTTTTTATAATAGATTGCTGTATTCTTAATTGTTCCTTTCAATCCTTTTCTTGTATGTTTTGTCACTTATGCTGATGTCAGTTGTAATGGAGTCTTTCATTTGCATTTGGATGATCCTTTCTCTAGCAACTTTTCCAACATGTAGTTTACTCTTCCGCATAGCT
Organism: Tillandsia leiboldiana; assembly: GCA_029204045.2. NCBI lineage: Eukaryota > Viridiplantae > Streptophyta > Magnoliopsida > Poales > Bromeliaceae > Tillandsia > Tillandsia leiboldiana. Next base: position 57,443,695 of record CM055060.1, on the reverse strand, counting down.
TCAAAAACTGGACAACTGATGTTTTTTATTGCGTTTCCAGTTGCCTTTATTGGAGGATCCCTTTTCTTTCTACAACAATTTGCTGGAATAAATGGGGTTCTTTACTTCTCTTCCTTAACCTTTCAAGATGTTGGAATCAGTAGTAGTGCTTTGGCTAGTTTGTTTGTCGGAATCACCAACTTCGGAGGTTTGTAACAACAATATAATATTGTAATTTTGTATATGCTTCTTCGAAAGAAACTCATGGTGATTCTTTGGTTTGTAGGAGCATTAATTGCTTCATACCTAATGGATAAACAAGGAAGGAAGAGACTTTTGATTGGAAGCTACCTCGGGATGGTGTGCAGCATGCTAATATAGTAATCTCAAAATATAGTAATCTCAATATAGTTGTTCAACTAAACTATTTCAGCAGTCCTTTTAGAGGAGCATGGAGCCATAACTTTGTTTTATTAAAAAAAAAATATCACAAACATATTTCGTTAGGTAAATTAGAGTTTTAGTCTTTGAAGTTTTGATCCAATACCAATTCTGTGCCCCATAGTTAAGAATCTTGGAATCATGGGTCTATATTGTGATTAAGTCTTCTGGACTCTTAGGACCCAAAAAGAGATGAAGACTCAACTGCCTCATAAATATTTGTTGTATAGATAAGACAAACAATCACAGAAGTCTGAAAGTACCTTTTTTCCTGAAGTTTTGCATCAATAGGGTTTTAGTGATGATTGTTTGGTATTATGGCTCTGCAATCTTTTTGAGATCTGGCTTATCCTTTGATAATATTTGTGCTTACTTCTTGTGTGTTATATGTGAACTAGGGTCACAGGATATACACTTGAAGATTGTCTCATGCTGCCTAAATTTTGCTCTTCTAATTGCTTTAGCTTATTTTATATGTCATCTCATAGTCTTGCTGCTATGATGGATGCTAGCACCTCCAAGATTGACATAGCCTATTATCTTGGTATTGAGTTTATTGTTTCTCTTTGCCAGTTATAAATGAACTCTCCATTTTTTCTGCAGGCATTTTCAATGTTTCTTATCGTTAGTGCCATTAGTTTTCCACTAGACGAAGGATCGAGCCACATCCTATCAATAATTGGAACTCTCATGTATGTAACTTACACAATGCATGATTTTTCTGGGAATTCAATTGTTGTTGTTGTACTTCATTTGTTGGAAAGCTTAGAGTATACAAATTGTCCTTTTTAGCTTTAATTGGGCAAGATATATTGCTTCTCATTTTTTTATATGGTGTTATGTTTGGTGTTGCAATTTGCAATCCTTGATTACTCTGACCAATCTAGCAGTGTAGTTAATGAATTTTCCTTTGCATGTAGGTACATTTTCACATTTGCCTTAGGCGCTGGGCCGGTTACAGGTATTATAATACCAGAGCTGAGCAGCGCCCTGACACGTTCAAAGGTCATGGGTTTTAGCTTCTCCGTACACTGGGTATGTAACACTTGTTGCATGTTTTTTATGCCAAACAATTTCATTCTGCTTTTCATCCATTCCGGTGACAAACGACATCAATTATTTGTTTTGACACATATGCCCTATTGTTGATATGAATACAGAGTGCACGTATGCACAAAATCCTCCTTTTAATCCTATACTTATTTCAGCCTAGTTATAGTCTTGCATGAAATTGCAGGTCTGCAACTTTTTAGTTGGACTGTTTTTTCTAGAACTGGTAGACAAGTTTGGAGTTGGATCGGTTTACGCAGCATTTGGAGGGGTCTCTTTGTTGACGTCGGTGTTTGCCATGTATTTCATAGTCGAAACACAAGGGCGTTCTCTCGAGGAAATAGAAATGTCTTTGAGCCCTAGTTTCACGAAGGATCAAAAGTAGAACAGTCACGGGCGCTACCTGAAATCAAAAGCATTATTCTGACAGCACAGTAGCAGATAAGGCGCTACCCGAAATCAAAGCATTATTGTGACAGCAAAGTAGCAAATAAGAATCACTAGCAGGAGGTTTATCAGGTTGCAATAACAACACATTATTCAGAACATTGCTGGGCATCGTGTCCTCTTATGTGTCCAGGTATGAGCTATTTATAGTTGTTTCTGCAGCTCGAACCCGGATTCATCACAAATGAGCAGTAGCAGGTATATCAGCTCTATTCAGGCGACAAAGAGCAACATCGATGACCTTTTGTCACAATGGTTTCCAGAATTTATGTTGTCAAGAATGTATACAAAATGCTTTGTAAATGTTTCTGCGGGAACGTGTGTTTTTCCTGTGGTCTGTTTAAAAATATAATAAATCCACGCTTCCATGCAAAAAAAGAAGATAACTACAGAACAATGTGTACTTTTGGAAATAGTAATTTTCTTAATAAAGCAAGCATTACAACAATTTGGGAAATGTTAGCTCGCTAGTTAGTTTAAGCTGGAGATTAAATACTAAATATGAGTACACAATTGATTCCACTGTTTTAGTTTTCCTCTGCTGTGCTGTTCACCTGGATTAGGCAAGTACTTTGCAGAAAATTAAGGCACTTTGTTGCGAAAACTAAAGTATTTTTTTTATTTTTTAAATTTCAACAATTATGTACAGAAAACATATTTATGTATAAAAATGTCAAATTGTACATTTTATTTAGAACGAGTAAATTAAATTACGACAGGAAGCAGAAACAAGCTTTGAAGTGAAGAGGTTTCAAATTTTCCTATACGATATGGCTATGCTGCAGTACTGAAGGGTGTCGGGTAACATATGAGAAGCTGCTATACTATTAGACAAATATTTCCAGCACTGAAGGTAGCATTTTAGTAAAATACTGACTGCGGGATTGGCTGTATGATCCTCGGTTAAATAACACTAATCTCTTTTTATTCTCTGTCGAATTCTGGACCTAATCCAATCGGTAATATCCTTGGCAATATCATCTTTCTCAGGTTCGAAAAGGAGATCATGTAAAAGCCCATCATACAACTTGAGGGTTTTGTCGGTCGAGGATGATTCCTGGTAGAGTCTTTGCGAGGCTTTTGGGTCGGTTACTGTGTCAGCTGCACCGTGGAGAACTAGGAAAGGGACGGCGACTCTGGTCAGGTTCTGCTGCAAGTAGGATGATATGCGGAGAACCTCGTTACCTGTTCTGACTCTTATAGGGCCAGTGAAGACGAGCGGATCAGAATACTTGACCTTCAAGGCCTCGGGGTCCCGAGAAACGGGAGGGCCGTGTCGACGAGAGACACGGAATTGGTATTTCGGGACTAGCATGGAGAAAATTGGCGCAACTACCTGGCATTGAGAAACGGTACATGCTGTAAGGAATTCACATGATATTGCCAAATGGTCGGTGGGAATAAGCTGTTTTGGAAATACATGGTGTACTAGTTAAAACAAACAAAGGGTAGACGAGTATGAAAATAAAACCAATGCTGGTACGCAACGTAATGCATGCATTTAGATATATCGAGAATTCCTGATTAGCATCTCCATTAGATCTCTCGCAACTATATCTGATCCATTTATTTATTTATAGCCGATTTTTGCAGTAATGTCCCGTCTTATTTGACAAAATCTATACAGTCAAAATTAGATAAAATATTATTTGATCCATCATATACATCAGGAAGATTCAGATATTATAACGATGCAGTTTGAACAGCAGTGACAGGTAGTGAAACAGCAGTAAAGACAATATATTGGAAGCATAGATAAGCATTTAACTTCATAAACTAGACTGATATACTTACAGGAATGATTGGATGAGATGGCTGAACGCGAATGGCAGGTGATGTTAATACTACACCTTCGACACAAACTTCTATCTTCGGATCTAGCACTGCCTTGAAGTGTTCATATAACCGGCAGAAAATCCCAATGTTAATATACACAAATTATACTATAAAATTCAATATTTAGTGCTGACACAACCGCAATGCCACAGTAATGTCAATACCTTGAGAACAATAGCTCCGCCTGTTGAGTGGCCAAACAAGAAGCAAGGCAAGTTGGGGTTGTCTTCCAACACCTTCTTCAGGAATGATTTCTGTATATACAATGTTGTCAGCAGCTAACCACAGTATATCTTTCTTTCCCAATCTGTTACTTAAGTGAAATTACCAAGTCATCGACAGCGTAGTCAAGCGATTGAACATAACCATGCAATCCATCACTTCCGCCATGCCCTGAGGGGAGCATTTCTCGTACATCAGGTAAAAAAAAAGCACCTCCCATATAGTTTACAATGGAAGTTTCTGGAGATCAATTGCCTTAATACTTGACCTTTGAACATACAAGAACAGACATAATTCAAGTGCGTCTGCAAATGACTAGTTGAACAGACTTGCCTAGGTGAAAGGCTTAAGTTATGGTATGGATTGATGGAAATTCATAATTCAACTGCAAATTTGAGCGACTACCTGGGCCTGGCTTGAATGCAAACTGTATTGGGTGCGGAAAGCAAACGATGATAACTGAACAAAGTAAACATAAACCCACTTTTGTACTCTTCACCTCTCAACTTAATTTCTCTATTAAACTAGGTTAGTAGGCAGAGAGCTCTATATTGCTTTATCTCAAGGAATGTAGAGCTCGAAGAACAGGAAAACATGAGTAAACATGGGACGAGAACATTAACATTTCACAATTTATAGAAAGAAACATTTTCTGAAGATAAAATTACCAATCCAATCCACAGCATAGACTTTAAGACATTCATCATTCAATTGCCTTGCAAAATGATTGTATCTTCCACTGTTGGACAATCAACCGGTGTTAGCAAAACATGGCAAAACATTTCCAAATCACCCTGAATAACCAGGTATGTTAACATACCTGTGCTCATTCAAACCATGCAAAAGAACAACCAGACCCCTGCACCAAACCTAGAAAAAATCAATGTCATGCTTTGATACATCAAATTAAAATTTTAGAAAATGAACATTATTGTTGATATACAATGAAAATGCATCTTTAGCATTTTGATAATACTCTTATGAGGAGAAAAGTGGTTCATGGTCTATAATCTCATCCTCTCTATAGAAAAATTTATAATTTTTTTAATTTTACCTGCTAAATGACAATTAGAAACCTCTTCCCCAAGCATTTTCAAAAGGTGATTTAAACTTGATTAAGCAAAAGTGCAGGAAAAAAAGTAAATAAAATGAATGAATTAAGTATACTTGGTTGGAACGATGAGCGGAGTCCACGACTGGGTGAACAGTGTATCCCCCCTCTCCGTAGCGAACACCGCGAACTCCCTCTTGCTCCTCTCCTCCTCCTCCTCCTCCTCCTCCTCCTCCACCTTCCCCAATCGCCTTATCGCCATTCCCCGCCTCGCCTTCGCCTCCCAATCCCTCACACTCCGCGCTCCGATCACCCCCGGTAGCCTCACCCACACCTCCCCCTCCCCCTTCCCCTTCCCCTTCCTCTTCTCTCTCCGCGGCGCGTTCTCCGCCGCGCTTGTGGCATCAGCGGAGAACGGCGTAAGCAGCTGGAGCACGAAGCCGCTGAGAACCAGAAGCAGGCCCCGGAGAGCGCAAAGCGAGAGAACCGCGTCCACGCCGCCGCGGTGGACTCCGTGTGAGCTCGCGATCGGCGGAGGCGGCGCCTCGATCCGCGGCCGCACTGCGCGGTCCACGTAGATCTGCGGCTTCGCCCGCCACCTCCCGCTTTCCGGCGACAGCTTCTTCTTCTTCTTCTTGTTCTTCTTCTCCGGCGACGGCCACCGTGCTGCGGGGATCGTCGCCGCCGCCGGAACAGCGGGGCGGATGCTTATCATTGAAGAATCCTATGCTTTGCGCGAGAATTTAGGGTTTGTTTATGGGAGAGTCGAAAGATGCTATTTCAGAAGTAGAAGGGACTAGAAGAATTTGGGAGTCGATGTTTGATTTTGGCAGTTTAGCTACGAAACCAAGCGACGGAAATTTGGATTTTATTATTATTATTATTATTATTATTTTTAGATCCCTACGGAAGAAAAGTAAGTAAAAAAAATAAAAAAATGGTAAACCAAGGAAAAGATAAAAACAAAATTTATACAAATTATTTATATAATAAAATTTTATTTTTTAAATAAATTTAAATATTTCCGTTTATTCATTTATTTTTAACTTTAGCAAAACTACTCTGGAGACTGCATCGCTTCTATATATATTCAAGAATTTTTATTCTAAAATTAATTTTCTTATACTATTCTTATAATAATTCTCACCAAATCATTTATTTTTAATATCAAATTTTTAAAAAAATTAGTGTAAAATTTTGAATTATACAGAACTTAAAATTTACACCTATCTTACTATGCACAAGAAGCATTTCTCTAGAAAAAATGCAGCTCATCCACATCGTCTGATATTCTAACGGACGGTTCACACTGGGAGACGTGTTCGTTTGTTACAAAGTACTTCCAGGTACCTGCGCGCCGGCGCGTTGCAGTGGAAGTGGTATCTTCTTCAAAGTGGAGCCAGAATGAGGTGGACGAGCACAGGACCTATGACTTCTATCGATCTAGGTAAAGATTTTTTTTTTTTTTTTTTTTTTTTTGAGAAATAAATAGTATGTTATTTTCTTTCTTAAATTTTTTTTAAATAAATTTAGTTAAAATATATAAAATAATTAAATTTAAAATTTAAAATTTTAGAATACTAAATATTAAACTCTATTGATCGTCTCTAACGCAAATGATAAAGATGATTAATATCGGAGTTATTTAGGTAAAAACTTAAAAATAAAAATTTTTGTGTTTTTGCCTTATAGAATATATGTACTACCCTACCCACAGAGAAATTAAGAGGAATTAAGAGGGGCATATATCTACAGAGCAAGAATGATAAGTTATTGTAAAACATCCAATGTTTATTTGTATTTAGGAAGACAACATTTGAACGGCTTGTGCATGTGCATTTTGTTGGAGTATCTTGTGAGGCTGCGTTTGATAATGTAGTGACTAAAATTACTATAAAATATAGAGAGTGCTGGGAAAAAAATCTAGTCTAAGGTTACAATCATTTATTTTTCTTTGAGACTGATGTTATTATAATTGAAATTAGAAGATTATTCTTAAAATATTTTAAGGGTGAATTTTATTGCTTCAAAAATATTAAATATTACATATCGTCTCTAGCATAAGCAACATAGAGTTTAGTGGTTGGTATTCGAAACTTTAAATTTAGTTGCTCCATAATTTTTGACTAATTCACTACAAAATATAGCAAATACTGACGTTTCAAAAAACATCATATGAACTCTCTATTGTATCAAATTAATTTATTAAATAATAAATTTTATTATTATTTTAATTTTTTAATATTTTAAATTATTAATTTTTTTAAAAAAATTAACACTTTAAAAGTTAGAATATATTTTATTAACATATCGATATATACGTAGCGACTCTTCATTTGCCGATATTTTAATGGACGCTTTTAAATGGGACATATTAAGGTGCTTTTAAGTTTTTTTTTTTTTTTTTTTTGTTTTTTGTTAAGTCTCTTAGATGTTAATTTTTTTTTGTAGGCAAGTTTATTTCTAAAAAAAAAAATAAAGTCACCTTAGATGTAATTTTTTTTTTTTTGTATTGAAAGGTTTTTTTAGACAACTTTAAATATATAAAAAAAAAACTTTAAATATATATATATATATAAAGTCTTCTTAGATGTTAATTTTGTTTATAGTGCAAGTTTATTTCTACACAAAAAAAAAAAAAAAAAAAAAAGGTTGAAGAAACGAGTAGAGTACAATGCTACCATTCTCTCTCTCTCTCTCAAAAAAAAAAGAAAAAAAAGAGTAAATACTAAGAAAAAAATTCCTTTTTTTTGTTTGACATGAAAGAGCAATTTCAAATAACAAGATAGCCTCCCTATTCTGAAAAAAATTAAAAAGAGGCCAAAGAATATTTCAGCTGATTCATTAAAAAAAAAAAAAAAAAAAAAAAAAGACAAAACCTGGAAGAGGCTCACCAATTTCTGCTGGTTCATTTCAGAACAAGAAAAAATAAAAAAAGAAACTGCCCGAAAGATTACTGATCGATGCAGTAGAAAAGCTGAGCTGATTTTTTATTTTTATTTATTTTTATTTTTTTCCTTCAGAAAGAAGTCGAAAGACTATATAATTGATACTTGGAATGACCTGAAAACTGCGAAGCGTCACTATCTCAAATGGAGTTTCCATAATCTTTCATTTTTTTTTGAACCCATAGACAGTAGAAGTTTCTGGGGTGGCAAAAGCATAGTCATGCACTTCATTACTAACATAAATTAATTAGTTCACTAAACTACATGATAGTCCAACAACGTACATTAGTAGTTTGTTAGGAAAAGTTGGACATTACAAACTGAAGAAACATTAATTAGTGCTAAGAATTGGCATTGGATGAAGGGATCATTTTCTTCAGCAACTGGAGAAGGGACTGCGCGATCCGAATCGCCGGATCGACGCTGGCGATCTCTCTGAACTTGGCATGGACCAACATGGCGGCTTCGCGCCCCACTCCGAGCCGCGATTGCTCGTCCTTGATCGCCTCCGAGCACAATCCGCAGACCCAAACCCCTCCAAACTGCTCCTTCACCCACTCAATGTAGTCCATTGTGCACTCCTCCCACATTCCACAGCATCTGCACTCCACCATCGTCGCCACCACTTCAGTGTCCTCCATTAATGCTTTCTCCTTCTCCTTCTCCTTATACTGTTATCATGCACCTGTGTTAATTATTTACCTGCTCCTCTCCTTTAGTATTTCCTTGCTGGGCACTGATACTAGTTTCAGTTATGTGGGGGGGTGTGATTGCCTTTAATTAGTTTCCAACTACTGGGTTGTGCTATATAGTAGTGAGCTGAGATGCCTTTGAAAAGTCTAGAAAAAAGTAACCTGGTAGTTGGCATCACTGGAGATAACAACTTATTGTAAGTGTGTATGCAATGGATGGCTTTCTTTTTTAGTAAATTTAGGTGAGGGGTGGTATCTTTGTAGGAAAAGACAAAGGAAAAGGAATGCATGTCCTTGTAGACTTTGTTGCTTTGTGGCTCATGAATCAGTTTCTTTTGTTTCTATGCATGGGTGATGCATGATTGACCTGCCCATTTATTTATTGATGAAGTTCCAATACTATCCCTCTCTCCCATGGAAAGCTATTTAATTTTATCCCCCATCTGAAGTTTTTAAGGATAATCCTGCTTAACCCGAGTCATATTGTAGTCCATTAATTACTATTTGACATGGTATATCTATTATATATATATATGTATGGGCTTTTCTATTTCTAGAACACAGCATATAGATGAAACTAAGTTGGCAATGTAAAAATAAAATTAAAAGGAGTAGGTGCAGTTTCATTTCCTACTTTTGTTTCAAGGCATTACTTATTATTGAATTTATTTGTCTTATTGTTTTAAAATTTTCTGTTAGACTTCTTCAAGAAACTCATAATTTTGTCCACTGAAAGACATTGCAAGAGTGAAAAAGTTGTTGATTTAGTAATAAATATATTTAATAACTTAAGGGAAAAAGTAATGTTTGGAAGCCATATTCTATTCGGTTTTCTTTTCTTCCTTTTAATTCCATGACCAGTTTCTTGCTAGACAAAATTTTCTTATATATATCTCTTTTGCTTCTCATTCGCGCACACTCTCTCTCTCTCTCTCTCTCTCTCTCTCAATTGTTTATATTTAGTAAACTGAGATTTTCCTTTGTTTGAGGTGCATTGAGGGAGCATTAATAAATCGAGAATACTCTTTTAAATAGAGAGACTAACTAAAATCTCCTGAATCTTGTTGTCCCAGTGCAAATTCAAGGAAAAGAAGAGGGCCATTTAGGCCAATGCAAGAAGAGTGAATAATTGAAGGGGAGGGAGCTCTATGCTGCTAATTTCTTGGGTTCATAACTCTTGTAAGATATCCTTTTGTCAGGGGAATGCATTACAATTTATAATACAATACACTGTCCTCTCATGAAAGAATCCATGGTATGATAGAACCAAACCATGTGCCATCAAGAGAGAGAGACAATAGATATTAGATAGGATAGGTATGGGTAGAGTTGCTTGGAAGAGTGTGAGAGTGGGCTCATACATGAATGTAACTCTTGAAAATTTTGGTAGTTTTTACATCAAAAGATTGGGTATCTTTAGTAGGGTTTGAGCCCTCTCTGACCTCTCAATGTCAGTGAACAGTTAAAGAGGTCCTTGATGGTTCGAATGTGGGCCCAAAATTTACTTTTGTCTTGTTGTTACCAGTGATCAAATTTTCACAAAAAAAAAATATATATATAATATAAAATATATAAATTTTTAATATTATTTAACTTACTAGCATTATTTTTTTTAAAGGAAAATGCTACTTGTACACCCGTAAGGGGTGTACATCTCACACCCCCACCCATCTAAGGGTGGGGTGTGATGAGTGGTCACTTGATGTGACCCATAAAAAATATCGACACTATTAAAGAAGTGGAGGTATAGAATGTACACCCCTTCGGGGTGTACATATAGCATTACTCTTTTCTAAATTAGACATTCACCATTTTATATGACCGGATAATAACGACTCAGGCAACTTAACACGTACGGGGGTCATGCACAGTGTTATTAATACCAGGACCCTGGGCAAGTCACTGTTCCATGTGTTACGGCCAATGAGATTAACGGTGCGGCACATGGGAGCACATGTGCATATGGGACGTTTAGCAGGTACATGCGCGCAAGCATCAGAATTTAATTTTATATATATATATATATATATATATATATATATATATATATATATATAGTCCGACTAGAATACTATCGATAGCACCAAATAATTGGTGCTATCAAGTTTTCAGCCATTGGATGAAAAAATATGCGGTTATCGATAGCACCAAACAATTGGTGCTATCAAGTTTTCAACCGTTGGATGAAAAAATATGCGGTTAGAATTATAGTGGTCCCCTAAAATTTTTACTATTCAACCAACCACCTAATAAACCCTAGGGGCCCACTATAATCCCAACCGCATATTTTTTCATCCAACGGCTAAAAACTTGATAGCACCAATGACTTGGTGCTATGGCTTGGTGCTATCAAGTTTTTAGCCGTTGGATGAAAAAATATGCCGTTGGAATTATAGTGAGCCCCTAAAATTTTTACTATTCAACCAACTACCTAGTAAACCCTAGGAGACCACTATAATCTCAACCGCATATTTTTTTCATCCAACGGCTAAAAACTTGATAGCACCAATGACTTGATGCTATCGATAGTATTCTAGCCTAATTCTCTATATATATATATATATATATATATATATATATATATATATATATATATATATATATATATATATATAAATCCTAGATGGCAATAAATTTGTGCGCATTATACTCCCTCTGACGCAGGCGAGCAACAACGCATGGGCATGCAGCAATGCACACAAACATAACCAACATGAATAACAATTTGAATCGCTCAGATATGAAAATAAAAGCTCTACCTTGTTATCTCCAATGATACCTACAGTCTCATACTGTACCACTGTAAAATAAGAGCAGAAGAAAAGGCAGCAAGCAAAGTTCATACTGACTAAATTTGATGTTCCTTTTCAGTTTACCTACCTAAATTTATTGAAAATGTATTTCCCCATCCACAAAATCCATATACATACATCACAAGGAATAGCAAACATGGGGAACCAACCTCATAGCATAATTAAACATAGGATGCCAATAAAAGGCATGTTTTTTTACCAAACACAAAGAACAAATTTATACAGCCATCTACGCAAACCAAAATTTACAAAAGACAGCTCAATACTACGGGCATGCATGCAACAGTCTCCATAGGATTGGAATTGGATTTAATCCGCGGACTTAGAGTTGACATCATGTTTTGCTAGCCGAGCAGCAGAATATGCGGAAATTGCCGAACTTGTCATCTTAACTGATTGCTTGGTCAGGTCCAAGCTTTTTCGGACTGCAACCCAGATAACCCAAAAGAATCCAATCCACCCTGCACCAAAAATTAATGAACGTAACTTTGGCCTTTGTAGATCCAGAAAACAAAAGCACTTGAAGAAAAGATTAACATTTTTCCACACAGGCTAGTGATCATACTAAAGACTAGAGCTTATGAACTGGAAAGAATTAAACTGCTTCATTGTGGTCTTTGCTGTGTTAGATACTTATCTGACGTCGATTTCTAAAAAGGAAAAACTTTTAGATGCTCACCCACCGAGGAAAATAGCTGCTTGCCAGCTACTATGCAGGAAATTTGCTTACTACCACTTTTCATTCTACAATTCACTCTAATAAATATTTACATAATTGAGGTCCTAAATATTCAAGCTTCAAACTTTGCACTTCCTCCTTGATACATTAGAAAATTTTTCTCAAATCAGATGCACAAATACTCACGGGTGTTACTATGGCACATTCAAGCCGAAAGAACGCCAATCAAGAAATATCTGTATTGGTTGCGATGGGCACAGCTTTCTAACTTCAGCAGGTGAATTATAGAAGGGACCATGAATCAAAAGATAATCTCCAAGATTTCATACTAAATGCATAATTATAGTCCTCTCAAATGGCACTCCATTGAACAAGGGGCTCCGATGGGATTAGATCAAACGAACAAATACTGGGAGAAAATTTATTTATATAAAAGAAGAATATTCTAAAAAGTAGCAATACGCACCACTGGCTACCATAACAGCAATGATTGTTGAGATGGTCGTGGTGGAAATAACAAAGACTGCAACTGATAATGCTCCAATGTATATTGCTGTCGAGAAAGCGAAGAAAAGAGCTAAAAAGCCTCCAGCAGCTGCCAAGGACACGAGGAGTGAGATGATTATAGCATTCACTGTTGCAGCCACGAAGAAGAACAAAAAAACCAGCAGCCCAGTCAAAGCCACAAGTGTGATTGATCCAACCTGCCAAGCAAAATAATTAAGTACCGATAGTTGTCTGTTACCTACCGATGAAAGTTGAAAAATCACTTAATAACTTTTCCGCTATAGTAAACATCCGAATTATAAACATAACATGACAAACAACTTATATTTGGAAGTTTCTCAAGCTGCATTTTTGCTTACAAAGCTCATGCTTTAACAACAGTATCAAAAGTAAATTGAACTCTCCAGAGAAAATCTAGATGTTGCTAACTGTGTATAAAACACCCTGGTGGAATTATCTCTACAACAATAATCCATCTCAAGCATGCAAAGAGATACATATAATACAGTAACTGCCATATAGTCCGCAAGGGGGTCGGCACATGTCCCAGGTAGGTTTGATCCTCTAATTCCTCCGACTTCTCTCCAAATTACCCAACACACAATTAATTTAAATTGTAGAGTATGTAAGCTCCAATAGTTCTTCAATTGCCGAGGACCAACGCAATACAAATTCTGAAAATAATAGCTTTGCTAGAATCATTGAGCAAAAGGTCACATGACGGGGATTCAGCGTATCAAACATCGTTTTGTGAACATGGACTCGGATTAACGAAATTCAGTTGCATCGTTAGTCTACTTGGGGAAAGCATCAATTTTAAGAGCACGTCAAAATAAAAATGATCCTTATCTGAAAATTGACAGCTTTCGTAAATTAGAGTAGAAATCAGGCATTTAGAGAACAAAAAGTGTTAAAACATCTGGCCTAGGGTAGAAGCAGAAATGAGCTTAAGGTCCGACATCTGATGATGCAATTCAAAGCTTCTGCTTCTAGCTACGTCAGGAAGCTAATGGGAGGAACTGTAATCAGATTACCCAGTAGAGCTTATTCCGACAGCTCTATTCGAATAACACATGTACAAAAGCACCAAAGGGAATGAACTTGAGGCCGATAATCCAATGCTCCTCAAACTAAGTTACGCGCTGTTGCTAGACTATATATTTCACAAGACATGCTGGATTGCATTATGCAATAAAACAATTCGACTTCGTCGCACTCCTGCTGTCCTGATCTTACCAAACAGAACTAGAAGAAGCAAGTCTTATGACCTGATTCTACAGATCCTCCTTCCATTCAAGAAAAGAAATGCATTGATTTCTCATATTCTGCATGTGCATGTTTCTTCTGATGCTGCCTCTTCTTCCTGAATCTACTCACTACTTATAAAGTCCCGCCATCATTATCATGACTTTTAATCACGCTACAAAACATGTTATTTACCTGAAGAAACCTCTATCAAAAGGGGCAAATATCCGTAGGTGATTGATATCCTTCCTGAACACCAGGAAAGAACATTGGGCCATCTAATTTCATCAAGCCAATCCTATAGATTTTTAGATTACAACTGTGTCCGACCATAATTTTTAATCATAAATCACAATAATTTATTCAGAATTATATATTTACTCTTTTACAAACGATGCCTCTTCTAGAGATTGAGGCGGATTAGTTGAGTAATTTCGATATCTGAAAACTTTTTTCTCCCAAAAATAAATTATATACAGTTTTATTAGATTTGGCCCTCTCTACGAGCACACTCACCGAGATGACGAGAAGCGCGCGTAGGGCGCTCCCCCGCCGAGTCCACTGTAGGAGATCTCGCGCGGAGTTTTTAGAAGCTTCTCGAAGCCGCGGGGCGCACTTCAAGGCGTTGTCCTTGATCCGCTGGATGAGCGGCGGCGGCGCGGGGGAGACGACCCCGTCGAAGAAGCTACGGAGGAGCGCGGGGAGGGTGTCGTAGTAGGGGCCGTCGATCTCGATCGAACGGTCGAAATCGTCCGCCGAGGCGCCGTTGGAGGATCGCTTGCTCTTCTCCTGAGGCTCCGCCATTTTTTTGCCCTTTTTCTCCCGTTGAAGGTCAGGAGTGGGAGACCACTCAGATCGAAAGAGAGACAAGTTGAGTGGCAGGATCGGTAAAAAAAAACAGAAAGGTTTACTAGGGTTTTATAACATAATAATAAATGAAGAGAGGACACGCGGCGGATTTCGTCCATCCACGTGGCCGATGCTAATCATGTGATGATGTCAGCAATAATTAGCTGGACCGGGTACAGAGAACCGAGCCACTCTCTTTTTTTTTTTTTTTTTTTTTTTTTTTTTTTTTTTTTTTTTTTTTGGTGATACAAGTACTTTGTCCGTGATAAAAAATCTCTCCATTTTTTTTTTTTTTTTCAAACTAAGATAGTGGGTGTTCAAATCCCTCACTATTAGCCAGATGAAATAAAAAGGTATTGTTCTATGTTTCACTTCCCCTGTTATTAATAGCTATAAAAAAATCCCAGTTTAATTAATGACATCAACTTTTTCTTTTTTTATTGATTATAATTTTTTTCTTAATAGGTCCAATAATTGATAATTTGAGATTTTTTTTATAACCTAATGACTCAATATTATATATAATAGGTTGAATATTTAAATATTAAAATTTTTTATTATATATTAGATTGAGATATGTAAAATTAAAATCAGTACATATATTTGAATATATAGAAATGATGATAAGATCAAATATTTTTGATGATATTTATTTTATATGATAATGTATAAATAGATTGTTATTCATTTTATATAAAATAATCACATGGTTGAAAATAATGATATTTTAACATTAAGATAAATTACAGCTATCTATATATAAAAAAATATATTTTTTATTTATTCAATGATCAATTTTATTTGAGCTATACTATATGTACATCCTATTTGGGGTGTACATTCTACACCTAGCCCATTCTAAGGTGGGCATTCATCCACTCGTCACTTCGAAATGAGGAGTGAAATTCACCCCATTCTATAATGGGTGGGGTGTAAGATGTACACCTCAAATTATGTATACACTTAGCTTTTTCTATTTTATTTTACTAATTTTATTACAGTGCTATTTTTTAATAATAAGAATCTAAAAATTTATTTTAATTTTTAAATAAATATAAGAAGGTAAAATATACTTTTCAATTGGAAATGTAGGCCTAGCATTTTGAAATTTAATATATTTTTCATTAATATTAATAGTATGTTTTATTTTGCGTGTAGAGGTATTATTTATTATGTGGGTTAATTGTATATATGTGTTTGAAAATATATCGAATAATAAATATATTCCTATAAAATTTAATTTTTTTATATTTATTTTTTAAAAAATTCAACGTTATTTATATATATTTCTACCGTCTATCTCTGTTAGAAAAATCTAGTTAATCATAGATTAAATGTTTAATGTAAAAAAATAAATTATAATGACAACATAGATATTTTATCTATATTCTGTTAAAATATAAACGTAATAAACGAGAGGAATATATATAAATAACTTAGGATTTTTGAAAGAATAAATATAAAAAATTAAATTTTATAGGAATATATTTGCTATTCGACATATTTTCATAAACGTATTTGTAATTAACCATTATTGTGTTTAGAGTAATACTATCTGTACATCCATTTTTTGGTGTACATCTTACACTATATTCATCCAAAAATAATTTTTTTTTTATCTATCACTTCAAAGTGATGGATGAAATTCACCATTATAAAATAAATAAAGTGTAAGATGTATACTCATTTTGAAATATACATCAAGCATTTCCCCTGTGTTTATTAACTAAACGTACACCTGTTCTAGTCAACTATCGCCGTCGGCCGAATCTTATTGGTGGGTGCCTGAGAACATTGCATACACAGGCCAATTCACATTTTTGGGCTGCTTTTGGTTGGCATTTTGGATGGCCCATCAAGAAAATCAAGAGTTTGATGTTTCGAATCTAAGTCAGACACACACCGTTAAGTGGCAAAAAAAAATTGGATGATTAATATTTAAGATACTAAATTTAAAGTTTAATTGCTTCATCTTTTTTTAAAAATAATAATAAACTAAACAAATACTATGCTACCGTTCTTTAAAAAAAAAATATTGAATTTAAAATTTAATGACTTCACATTTTTACCTAATTTTTTTTAAAAAATAATAAACTAAATAAATATCATGCTACCGTTCTTTAATAAAAAAAAAAACAAAAAAAATCTCGCAGGATTGTTTGAGTTCAGTCATCATAGTATAGTATTATTAATTTTTTATTTAATTCAAATTCACATTATGAATTATTAAAACCTGTTTAAGTCTTGACGGAAGCTAGAGTTATAAAAATATTTAAAATATTATTATCTGCTAGCTTAAATTATCGAAGAATAATAATTATTTTATATAATTTCACATTAGTATAAAAAATTTTGATCAAACGAAAAAAAATAACTATAATTCTAAAACCACTATCTCTTATCAAATAAACGGTTAGAATTTGATTAGATTTGTAGTTGAATTTTAGTTATATTAAAATTAAGGGATAATTGCCTATGTATCCCTGAAATACGAAGAAATATCTGATTTACCCCTCTTATTTTTATACCCTTCATACGTTCCACCGTTATTAAAAATACCCCTACCGTTTCCCTTTGTTAAGTTAACTAGGGTTAAACTAGAGTTAAATAATAATCGGAGTTGAAAACTATCAGATATACCTATTTTGTCCGGATTTAGGGTTTAGGGTTTAGGGTTTAGGATTTTTTAGGGTTTTAGGGTTTAGGGTTTAGGGTTTTAGAGTTTAGGGTTTAGAGTTTTTTAGGGTTCTAGGGTTTAGGGTTTAGGGTTTTAGGGTTTAGGGTTTAGGGTTTTTTAGGGTTTTAGGGTTTAGAGTTTAGGGTTTTAGGGTTTAGGGTTTAGGGTTTTAGGCTGCGTTTGGAATCGGGTTAAGATGGAATTGGCTAAACCAGGGATAAGTATAAAGTACGGAACTAGAGCGAAAAAACGTTTGGGATAGTTCCAGGGATAAGGGATTTTGTGTTTGGTTTAATAATGAGGAATAGGAGGAATAAAGAGGATAAGTGGGGTAAATTACCTTTTTGCCCTCAAGAGTTAATATGTGATAAAAGTTATTAAAATTTAATTAGTTCTTTTTAATTAATGGATTAATGGTTTAAAAAAATAGAAATAAAATTATAATTATAATTATATTATATTATTTAAAAATAATATTTATTTTAATATTTTATTTTCTCAAATTAAAATTTAAATTTAAAATATAAAATTTTAACATTTTAATTTTAAGATTTAAAATTTTATAATATTTATTTTAAATAATAAATTTTTAACATATTTTTTTTAAAAAAATTTGGAAAAATCGTATATTTGCTAAATATTTGTAAATTTTTGTCCTCAAGCTTTATTATGTGATTAAAATTTTCTAAAATCATTTTTCTCGTTTTAATTAATGGATTAATGGTTTTAAAAAATAGAAATAAAATTATAATCATAATTAAATTATATTATTTAAAAATAATATTTAATTTAATATTTTATTTTTTCAAATTAAATTTAAAATTTCAAACATAAAATTTCAACATTTAAATTTTAAAATTTAAAATTTTATAATATTAATGTGTGATGATGAGAGTGTATTGGGAAGAGAGAAAGGAGGTGGGATGAAGGAAAAGAAAGAGAGGAGAGAGAGGGATTTGTGATGATGAGAGTGTATTAGGAAGAGAGAAAGGAGGGGAGAGGAGAGAGAGAGGAGAGAGTTTTTATTAAAATAATATATTGGGAGGAGATAAAGTAGGGGAGAAGGGTAATATGGTAAAAATTTTAATATTAAAATAATAGGTTGGATTTGTTATACCAGCTATTCTACTTGTTCTGTGTTAAGCAATACCAGATGGTTCCAGAAGCGTTTGGTAGAATAAAGGGATAAACCCGCTATTCCCGGTTCTAGACCGATTCCAAACGGCCCCTTAGGCATCGTTTGGTATGGGTACAAAGGGGGATATCCCCCCCCTTTGTACCCAAACACTTTTGAATAGGGGGGGAATTGGAATCCCCCCTTTTGCCTTTTGTCCCGGTACAAGCAAGAATCTGACCCACCCCCCCCCCCCCCCCCCCCCCCCGCGAATTACCCCAATTTTCTCTCTCCTCTATTATTACCCTTGAACACTTTTCCCCACTCCTCTTCTCCCCTCTCATCTCTCCTCTTCTCCCATCACCTCCCTCCTCTTCTCCCATCTCCTTCCCCAAACGAGGTGATGCGCTTCCACTGCGGCGTCGGCGGCGGCGCGGCCGAGGGGATCTACGACGCGAGGGTGGCGACGTGCGCGGTGGCGGCGGGGAAGGGGGCGGAGCGGTTCCGGACCTTCGCGGGGAGCGGCCGCGCCCACGAGAGCGTCGTCGGCTGTGGCGGCGCGGGGCGGAGGGCGATGCTCTCCCTTGCTTCCTAATTATCTACAAGCTTAATAATTAGTCACCAAAAAGAAAAAAAAAAAAAATTATATTATAACCCACAAAATTAACACTTCTAATTAATATCCCCTTCGTTTTTCTTTTTTTTTCCATTTTCTAACTCGTTTATGTGACTAAATCCTAATTTTTGTGTGGTCTGTGGTGTGGTGTGTTCTTAATTTTGGTGTGTTGTGGTGTGGTGTATGTGCAGTAGACCCAAAAGAATAGATTTTTTTTTGTGGTTGGTAGGGTAAAATGTGATGTAAAAGATGCTCTCTTTTTTATGGTATCGTTTGTTTGGTAAACACTAATTAACACTAATTATTGTTTTTTAAAAATTTTATATCTTACCAGAAACAATTATTATAATTCTTAGATAATATTAATTAATTTTTAAATATAAATAAGTAACACTAATTTTATATACCATTTAATTTATTAATTAATAGATATTATAATAATTATTTAAAAAAAAAACAAATTAAATAATAAATAATAATTATTATCGTCGCCGCCGCCGCCTCTCGGCCTTCCCTATAGCTCTTCGTCGCCGCCGGCTAAAAAACCTCTCCCCCGTACCGCATCCTCGTTCCCAACGCAAAATAAATAATTAATAAAAATTTTAGACGAAAAAATAATTAACACTAATTTTAACACTAATTAACACTAATAATTGATTTTTAAAAATTATATATCTTACTAGAAAATTTTATTTAAATTTTTATATAATATTAATCATTTTTTACATATAAATAATTAACACTAATTTTATATATTATATAATTAATTACATAATATATATTATAATTATTATATTTAAAAAGTTATAATACAATATTTATTTATCAAATTTTAATACATATAAAAAGATAAGGGTATTTTCGTCTTTTTACTCAAAAGTCAACCGTTTATCCCTCTTATTCTTCAATCCCAACCAAACACTATTTTTCTTATACCGGTACTAACCTATATCCCAACCAAACACTATTTTTATTTATCCTACCTTATACTCAACTTTATACTTATACCTGGTACTACTAATTCACACTAATTCCCGAACCAAACGATACCTTAGGGTTTAGGGGTTTAGGGTTTAGGGTATATTTGAAAGGGCAAAATAGTAATTACACACAGATAACGACAGTTTCAAACGGTATACTAACAGAGTTTAACTTCAGGGATATTTTGGAAAGAAGTTGGAACGTAAGAAGGGTAGTTTTAATATTAGCCTTTTAAGAGGGGTAAATCTGAAAACAAGAAAATTTTTAGAGGTATGTAGGAAATTGCCCCTAAAATTAATATTTAAATAAATTAAAAATAAAATTTAAATATTAATATAAATCTATTTATACTAGGTTTTGGATAGTTTTTTTTATGTAAGTTATAAATATAGTATAGGTACTATTATTTGACAGTGGTGCTAACGTGGTCACACCCATAAAGATGATGGGAGCTAGAATTTAGCCACACCCATATAGTGGTGATTACATCAATGATGGTGGTTACACCTACGGAGGGAACTAAAATTTAGCTTTACCCATAGTCTTCTAGATTTATAGAAGATGAGAGAAGGATGAGAGAGATTCGGGAGGAGGGCTTGGGTTGAAGCTACTCTATTGCATAAAAGGAGTCGGTGTAATTTTTTTCTTGGATCTTCTCTTGATTAATGAATATAATTTAACCCGCATATTTTTTGTTTTGGGTTGTGCTGGTTCCAATTATGTTGAGAGGACGAATTTTTGATAAAAAAATTGATTTGACGTTTTCGCTGCGGAATCCCAACTCTAGGTGGTACCGACGTGAATTGTGGTACCGGAGCAGATTGCGGATTCACAGAATCTGGTACCGGATTCACAGAATTTGGTACCGGAGCAGATTGCGGATTCACAGGATCTAGTACCGGAGCGGATTGTAGATTTACAGAATCTGATACCGAAGCGGATTACGGATTTACAAAATCTAGTACCGAAATGAATGCCAAATTTTTCAACATAAACAACATTGAAAAAATTAATAATATTTATTGAAACTTTAAGTTAACTAAAAGTCATTTTCAAATTAAAAAATAGCTTGGAGGGGCAAACAAGCCCTGAGTGATGCAGGGAGGTTCTTAAGGTGGAGCCGAAGGACATGCGATTAAAAAGACGGTTTTGATATCATATAAACAAATACAAAAAGAACTATCTTAATATATTTTCTATATTCTAGCATTTTAAAAATAGAACGTATGTTCAAGTTGCACTAGCTAAAATTTGAACTTTCTTATTATTTTTTTGAATATGAAATGTTTGATTGACGGCGTAAGTTAATATAAAGAAAATTTAATGCCTCCTAATAGGTTTTGATTAAGGGAAGATAAAGAATACAACGGAATATACATAAATCACATAAATCATTTGAACCTTACACTATTTGTAAAAATACTTATTAAAATATCTTAGGATGATGCATCGACATGACTATGTTGATCTACGTCAAGTTTTTTTTGTTATTAGAAGAGGTGAATTCTCATGAATCCATACTTCGAAAAATAAATTTTGTCATTTAGTTTGGACTAAAACAAAAGGAATAATATAAATACATCTATATAAAATATAAAATTGTATAGCCATCTGATGTGAAATGATTGAATTGTCTAATTACGAAATTTACACGAGTGTTTAAATGAATAGAGCATGATTTTTTAAAGCAGGAGAATTGTATATGGTAATATGACTTTTTTAAAATTTGAAATATATATATGCTCATAGCCACACATCATTCCAAAACCTAAGAGTTTTTTTGCAAAAGCGACTAGTACGTCTTATGCTTTTGTTACTGTAGAGTGCATTGTTATTGTTTAAGAATTTTCTTTTGCTTTTTGGGATTCTAAATTATTTTATTTTTTATGTTCAGAGGTGTATTTAACAATTTTATTCTTAAAATCGATCGTAACGTAAATGATAAAAGAATTTGATAGTTGTTATTCAAAATTATAAATTCAAAACTTAATTAATTGATATTTTTAACTAAATTTATTTTAAAAATTAAAATTTATATTTCTGTATATGCTTAAATTTGACGATCTAAACTACAAAATAAAATAATAATAATAATAAAAAAAAAAATGTTCTTCGTTTCCTATAAATACCTCGTCACCCCCAAAATTCCGAACCCCGCCTCATTCAAGCTACGAACGGCAACTGAGTGGTCATTCCCCTTCCTCTCCCCGCCCTCGTCGCTCTCCTCCTCCCCGAGTCCCAGTTCGTCGTTCCATTGATGAGATCTAATGTTCATGGATTCCATTAAGTGAAGGGGGAGGTTCTCGAACTCTAGATCGGGCTTGGAGGAAGAACATGGTGGAATGGCTCCTCCTCTCTTCGGAATCCAACCACCGGAAACCCTCATCTCAGGTTAGGTTTCTTGAAGCTTATGATCCTCTAACCGTTGTCTTTTTTTTTTTTTTTTTTTTAAGAGGAAGGCAGCATGCTGCCGCTTCATTCATTACGGGGGATGAACTTAGCAGAGGGGCAACGACCGCAATAGTCGGTCGAGCCGAAAAAAAAAAAAAAAAAAAAAAAAAAAAAAAAAAAAAAAACTCAAGTACAGAAACTCGACCAATGAGAGCGGTGGAGTCTAATATCAGCGATGATCTCGCGGAGGGAGCGTCGCTTGCCATCGAAGATTCTTTTGTTCCTTTCCAGCCACAAGAACCACCACGTGGCAGCGATCGTTATCAGCGCTCTCTTGCCCAGGCCCCCTTTTTTAAGCGCATGTGTTTCCCACAGTCATGCGGCAGAATGACTGTTGTAGAATTCCAGACGGTTCGGTAGCATG
This sequence comes from Tillandsia leiboldiana, assembly GCA_029204045.2. NCBI lineage: Eukaryota > Viridiplantae > Streptophyta > Magnoliopsida > Poales > Bromeliaceae > Tillandsia > Tillandsia leiboldiana. The sequence continues at coordinate 57,420,733 of CM055060.1, read as the reverse complement.
GTCTCCAGCAGTGCTCGGGCGGCGGTACAGGAGGCAAACAAGTGGTCCACTGTTTCGTTGTTGCCAAGGCAGAACTCACAGGAGCTGGGCCCGCTCCAGTTCCTTTTGGTGAGGATGTCTCTCGTCAGCACACGCTTCCTGAGCACGAGCCAAACGAAGACTTTTACTTTTGGCGGTGCCTTCATTTTCCAGAGTGACTCGAAGCGTGTGTCTGCGACCCCACTCGCTTGAAGAAATCGGTACAGGGACCTGACTGAGAAGAGCCCAGATGTTGTCCACCGCCAGTGGAGGGTGTCTTTGTCGTTCGTGAGGCAGGTGTTGGCCAGTGTCAGCTTCAGCTCCCGAATGGACGCGTCGAGGGCTGGATGTCCTTGGGCAAGGCCCTCCAGGATCTTTTCCCAGTTCCAGCCGTTGGGGGTGGTGCAGTCTATGACCTGGAGCTGCTTGTTGGTTGCCGACTGGTATAAGTCGTGAAAAGCGGTCGAGAGGCTCGAATTCCCTGTCCAAATGTCTGTCCAGAAGCTTGTGAGTTCCCCGTTTCCTACGGTGCGGGACAAGCCGCATTTGAAGGGTTCCCTCGACCCGAGCACGCTTTTCCACCAGTGCGAGAGTGGTTTGAAGGAGGATCCTTCGGTGAGGGGTGATCTCCGGCGGTAGTATAGGTTCTTGACGAGGGTTCCCCATGGAGTATTCTCCGAGGTGAAGTATCTCCACCACCACTTCGCGAGAAGGGAGGTGTTTAAGTTCTCTAGGTTCAGGACGCCCAGTCCTCCGTCCCTTTTGCTTCTGCAGATGGTTCTCCAATCCACCAGGCAGCTGCCCCCTGGTACGGAGCTCCGTCCTTTCCAGAAGAAAGCTCTGCGCAGCGAGTCAATTCTTTTGAGAACCCAGACCGGTGCTCTGAAGACCGAGAGATAGTATAGGGGAAGGTTCGATAGCACAGAGTTCACCAGGGTGAGTCGCCCCCCTTAAGAAAGGAGTTTAGCCTGCCACCCAGCAATTCGACTGCTGATTCTGTTGATGAGGAGGTACCAGTCGTCCCTTGGGATGGCTCCCTGCTTCAGGGGTAAACCAAGGTATTTGATAGGCAGTGTTCCCAACTTGCAGTCCAGCGCCGCCGCCATTCTTTCCCCTTTAATGATGTCCCTGCCCAGAAAGAACAATTCCGACTTCGCCCTGTTGATTTTGAGTCCGGAGGCCCACTCAAAGGTCTGCCACAGGAACCGGAGGTTGCGGATTTGTCTGAGCTTCGCTTCACAGAAGAAGATCGTGTCGTCTGCGTATTGAATAATGGAGGTTTTCGCTTCCCTTGCTGGCCCTACTCCTTGCAGTAGGCCGTTCTGGACGGCGCGGGAGGTCATACGCGCTAGGCCTTCTGCCACTAACAGATAGAGGAAGGGTGAGAGTGGATCCCCCTGGCGGAGTCCCCTCTTCATTCTGAACCACTTGGTGGGGGCACCGTTGACAAGAACGGCGACCTTGCCATTTGCGGTGCATTGGTGGATCCATCCGCACCAAGTTTGATTAGCGCCGAGACATCGGAGTATATGTTGGAGGAAGTCCCAATTCACATGATCGAAGGCTTTTTCAAAATCCGTTTTGACACCGACGCAGTCACGCTTCTTGCTAACACCCCAGCTGAGTAGTTCGGCGGCCGTGACAAAGGAGTCCAGGATGAGCCTCCCTTTGACGAAGGCGGACTGCGAGGGGGAAATGATGCTGCCAAGCACTTTTACTAGTCTATTCGTTAGTACCTTGGAAATGATTTTCTGGACGCAGTTGATGAGGCTGATAGGCCGGAAGTCGTTGGCGGTTTGGGCTCCTTCCACTTTGGGGACGAGACAGATGTGCGAGTAGTCAATAGGTCCTGTATTCAGGGTGCCGTTGTACAGATCCTCGAAGATCAAGGCGAGGTCATCCTTGATCACATCCCAGAATTTCTGGTAGAAGATCATACTGAACCCGTCGGGGCCCGGCGCTTTATCCCCGCTCAACTGGAAGGTTGCACTCTTGATTTCCTCTAGAGAGAAGGGAGTGGTTAAATGATCCGAGCTCAGCTCCGAGTTGTCGCGGAAGAGGTCGCTCCAATCCCCGAGGGCAGGGGGGGGAAGGTTGGCCGGCGCAAAGCGGTCTTTGAACATGCGGTAGAAGTAGTCGGCCTTGTCTTTTTCCCTATCGAGTAAGGTTCCATCGACCGAGATGCTCCCGATCCGGTTGGCTCTGTGTCTTCCATTCGCCATGGCGTGGAAGAATTTGGTGTTGCCGTCCCCCTCCTTGAGCCAGTGTTGTTTGGCTCTGGTCTTCCAGAGAATCTCTTCCTCGCAAATGGTTGCTTTCAGCTGGGCCTTGAGGTTCTTTCTCGAGACTTGTTCGCTTAAGGTCAGCTCCCGGTGTTCCTCCAAGGAGTCCAGATTTTGAATCTCCTCTGACGTCAGCCGCTTGGCGTTTGAGATGCTGTGAAAACTCGAGGAGCACCATTCTTTGATCCGCTTCCGGCAGTGGCGTAGCTTCGCGTTAAAAGTAAGGATGCTCGCGAGTGGCCCAGGTCTGCTAACGATTTCGTTCCACCAGATCGGCATCCGCGAGACGAAGTCATTACGGGTGAGCCAAACTTTTTCGAATCTGAAAGCGGATGGTCCGTGGTTCCTGAGTGTCCTGAGGAGGAGAGGGGAGTGATCCGAGGTGATCCGTGGCAGCGCCGAGACCGAAGAGAGGGGGAAGGCGAGGTCCCATTCAGTTGAGACAAGAAAGCGTAACCGTTGTCTTATAATGCAAGTTTTTTCGTATCAATTGCAGAATCCTTCTTGTTTTCATATATTTCTTCACCCTAGATCTGTTCCCTAGGTCAGTTTATCTGAAGATCAGGTGAGGTTTCAAAGAGAACAACACGATCCCTTTGCCCTGGATCCGTTCTTTAGATCATTCGATCTGAAGATCAGGTCAGGTTCTTGAGGTGAACAGCTCTCCGCTCCCTTTCTTGTTGCCTTAGCATTTGATCCATTGTAGTTAAAAGAATCGTTTATCATGTCGTGGTGCTTTTATATTTCATCGGCAATATAGCTATGATCTTGCTGATCTGAAGATCGGGTTATATGGAACGAATTGTTTACTGTGTTGTGCATATCGGGCAGTACAGCTGTATAATGATTCTTCTCTGTTTCATGCACAGTATAGTTATGATCATGTTCTTTCTTTGAGAAGGATGTCCTGGAGCATACTTTTTACAGGATTTTTTTTTCGCATGCACTTGCTGAATCTTTCTTGCATTGGTTGAAATTCTTAATCAAATCACTTTGGAATTCTTGATCAAATCACTTTACTCCTCCCCTTCTTGTTGGTAGCTGTAAGGTGAAACCTCTACCTTTGCATATATGCATATGTTGATGATCTATGTTGTTTCATGGAGGAGGATATGTTGAATCCATCTTATGCATGAAATTTTGGGTTGGGTATTAGGACACTCGTATCCATGTCTGTAGAAGGATGTCCTGTCACATACTTCCTGAATCTTTCTTGCAATGGTCAGAGTTTTTGATCAATTGCGCCATTTCTTTTTTGAATTAGAGGTGAAACAATCTATTAATATCTTTCATCCATATATATTACTAGTCTATGTTCTTTTGTGCGGAAGGATGTAGTTGATCCATCTGTGTTGTAAAATTTTGTTCTTATGTGCAGAAGGATGAGGTGGATCCTTCTTATGCTGTAAAATTTTGACCGGGAGTCTATGAAGACACTATATCCATGCCTGCTTCTTGGGGCTTGGATAGACTTCAAGATCAGTAAGAGGCAAAAATCTGATCGTTGAATTTTGATGATTGCTCCATTTTACTCTTTTCTTATTCTTTATTAGCCATTTATATTCATGAGTCTCAGTCAACATTCTCTCGTTATCTTTGGATCATGTTGTTCTATATACACTTCATTATTTCATCATGAAAAGAAAAAAATTGTGTATTATTTTGTGTTTATTTAGTTAGAGCATTAATGCTACTAAAGAAAAGGAATAGTTAGTAAAGCCATTTAACAGTTGATTGTTTTTTTTGTTTGAGTTCCTTAATAGTTGATAGTCCTTCTTAAAGAACATATATTTGCTATCCTAGAATGCAGGACCTGTATAATTTATTGAGAACTAGGATAACTAGAAAACTACATGTACATATCTTGGAATCTGGTACTGTAGCAATTCCTATGTCCGAATTCAATGATGAGCTGACATTGGAGGTCCCTTAGAGTGGTCAAACTATTGTTTTCGGCATTTCTTTAGATTCGGTTAAGTCTATATTATTCCGAGAATCAGGCTGCAACAATGTTGATTGTCTGAAAACGCAACATCATTTAATTTCAAATTCGTCGTAGTGACTCTTTGATAATTAAAGGATAAACATGTGGCTCAAAAACTGTTTATCAGCAATCGAGGTAGAATTTTAGTGATTTTTTTTGTATAATTTTTTCATCATTGTGATGATGCTTGACTATTCTTCTCAGCTCATTTGCCAAAATTATTTTTTATTTCTGTTATATTATTTTTTTGGGGAGGGTTTCTCAATTTTATTTTCAGTTGTTATATGGGAATTTTAGTCTTTTGATATTTAGGTGAATTCACTGCTCAAGTGGCTTCATCTTTTTCCTGTTCTTTCTTTCATGCTCTTTTCCAAATTTTGTTCTCTCTACTATTCTTTATTGTTAGGATCATTCTTACTCAAATGAGCTATTCAATCACAAGCCAATCAAAGGTCCAATTGTCTATTTGTTTGTATATGTTTTTTTTTAAAATTGAGTATGTTTTCTGCAAGGATTTAAGTGTTGTGACATGAGGCTGTGCCGAGCACTTGCCAGCACAGTACGACATAGTGCATGCTCTGCAGTGCCGTGCCGATGTGTGCCATTCAGAAAAATACTTGTGTGCTGGCACACAATGGCATAAAATTTTTATTTTCTTTAGTATCAATATATTCTAATTGCTTATTATATATATTTATCAAATCTTTTGCATTTTATTGATATCGCTACTTGCCAATCTCAAAGAAAAGAGGGTCTTGAACTTTGCCATCGGTATGGGGATCGTATCGTGCTGATACCTTGTCAGCATGGTACGGGGCACTTAAATCCTTGGTTTTCTGCTTTTGTTTTCTTTTGATCACTTTCTTTCCATTACGATTCAATCAAACCCACAATCAAGATATTACTAGTAAGTAAGCTGATTTATGTATTGACAGAACAACTGGCAGATAAGATTCTCTTTCTGTCAGCTAGATCCAGCGTGATCAGAGTGGAAAAGCAGCACCAATGCATGATCCAAGCATGGCCCCCGCTTGAAAATTTATTGCATAAAAGATGTGTAAAAGAAGGATTTTATAAATTTATTGTCTTATACTAGCTTTTGCATTTCTTTCATGCTTTTCGTTTTGCTGTTGCTGTTAGAGTTGTCTTAGTCCTGCAGGGATCTGGGTCTACACCATGACAGTGCAGTAGTTATTACTGACAAAAAGTTCGGGGGCAACTTGTCTGTGGAATCAGTAATTCTAAAATTCCGCAAGAACAACTATTTGTTATGAGATACTAGTTTTAGACAACACTAACAACTTTGTGCCTACTTTGTGCTTCAGATTTTTATAGGGATACCAAAAAGACATCGACCTTATGTGGTTTGACTTTTGCAGCACTTCAGTAAAAGAAAAAACTAAAATGAGATTGTGCATCGTATTTCTTACTCTATGCTGTATTTCTTACTCTATGTTGTTTCAGTGACATTATATGAGGAACCCGCTGATGTTATAAGTCATCAAATGAAGAACCTTCGAGCAAAGGGTTGTTGCTTTTACTACTAACTCATTTGAGATGGGAATAATGGTTTTTAGGTTTGGAGCATTGTGGGCTAGCATCATGTGCCCCAGTGGCATCAAAATTATGTGTAATATGTGACTACAACCTGCTCTATATCCATTTTTCTATTTTATTCCTCTACGTACATTCTCTAATCGACAACATTCACTCATTCTGATTTTCTTTTTTTATTTCTCTGTTCTTTATTTTGTTGAAGACATCATGTTTCACACATGCACTTCAACAGTATGGCTTTGCGTCATGGAACCAGCCTCGCACAGCTTAGTGAATTGAGTAGTGACTTGTGCAAGTTATTCCCTCAGATTGCGCTGGTAAGAGTATTGTTTACTGTGACGCCTTTCATGTATCATCTCTTTGATATCACTGTTTTCGCACATCTAAACTTGGAAATTTTATTTTCTCAGAGCCATATCTCACATAATTTTGCTCTATCTATTGACTTTAGTCCCTAGCACCTTCTGTGACCAAGCATTTTTTTCATGTGCACCCCCTGTGGTTATGAGTTTGCCTGCTCTGCACCATTTTCCATTTGATTAAATGTAGGGTAAACTTCAATAAACACCTTTGTGGTTTAGTTGTTTTCACTTTGCCAACCTATATGCGGGAAATTCCTGCAGGCAAGGTGATCATCTTGTGACTCCAGCTCTTCTGTTCCTTCTACTACCATTCCTTCCTCGCCTCTTGTTTGTGTGTAAAGATATTCTAACTTCCGAGGATAACTTATTGCCTCATCGAAGCTCCTAAGTAACAATTTTGTATCAGTTGATCTATGGTGGTTTGTTATTAGGATTTAAACCTTCAAAAAAGAAAAAAAGAGGGCATATTTATCTACAAAATGTCGTCAACAGATGCAGTATGTGCAGCTTGGTTGACAGAAGAGTAATCTGCTGGACTATCTGCCTTCTTGTGAAAGGTGTACTTGAAAATTAGAGTTTCGTGGATTTGTATGTTCTTAATTACTGGATCTTTTCACTATGTCATAAATAGTTGCTGATTTTCTCTCATACAAGTCAACTGACTAAAGTCATCTGTGTATGCAGCATTTTATTATGTGTTATTCAGGAGGCGGTGTACGTGCTAGACGCATAAGGTGTGTTTTGAGGTATCACTTAACGTAGTTTTATTTATTGATTTTTATTTCTATTTTAATCTTTTGATAGACAGATTTTGTATGTACAACCTCTGCTATCAGTAAAGATGAATATATGAACTTCTTCCTTTTTGTAGAATATACATCATATTTGACATTATGGGGGAAACTGCTAAAGTTGCAAGTCATCAAACCAAGAGCCAGCAGGCAAAATGATTACTGCTCTCACCCAGTCATCTGAAATGGGAATAATGTATCTTTGGGTAGGAGCATTGTGGGCTCACATCATGTGCCATAGTGACATTACAATCATCTGTGACATGGGAATATGCAGCCTGCTCCATGTCCATTGTCTATTTTATTGTTCTACATGTATTCTCTATTTGACAACGTTCACTCTGATCTTCTTTTGTTTTTCTTTTTTTCTTTATTTTATTAAAGATGTTAGGTTTTATCTATGCACTTTGGTGCAGTGGGCTAGTGTCATGGAGTCAGCCTCATACAGTTTGGTGATATGTTGTTGGTTTTTCCCTCAGACCAATCACTGGGCTGGTGAGAGTTTTGTTTGCTATGATGCCCTTTCATGGCTCATTTCTTTGCTATCATGTTTTTTGCTCATCCCAATCCTGTCAATGATATTTCTAGGGCCATGTCTAACATACTATTGCTCTATCTACTCGACACGGTCACAAGCACCTACAGTGACCAAGCTGCATCTCTTGAGGTATGAGTTACCCCTCTCTATGCCATTTCCTATTTGATTTAATTTTGGGTAAACTTCAATCCGAACATTTGTGGTTTAGCCTGTATGCACTTCGACACCCAATATACTAGAAATTCCTGCACAGGGAGCAATCCGGCTGTTCAAAAAAGGTAGGATTTATCTTAGCCGTCCAGGTTCAACGGTAAGATCTGTTCTGTCTTTTATGGATAATGAGATCTCTCCGTGTGCGGAATAAATTCCGCACACGGAGATGAAGGAAATCTACACTTGTTTATTAAGACTTCTGTCAACTACTATAGAACAAGACTCACGTGAAGACTATCTAAGTCACTGTATGCACCGAAGAATCAAGTTTGAACAACTTAAGTTGTGATGGATAAAGCAAAATGTGTTGTCTCTCATACTAATATATAGTTTTTTTGGGGGAATAAAGTTAGACCTAATATAGTTAGTTTTTCTAAGAAAGGGAGCTGCAATTTATGATTCTATAGCTGATTGGTTTAATAAAATAACAATAAAAGAATGAGATTTTCTGTAAAAATTTATAAGAGCCAATAAAACATAAAGGAATCTGATCTTACTAATTTTGATAATCAATTGAAAATAGGTGATGACTGATATTAGATTTTCCATTTGCATTTTGTGGACGACCTTGCTATTTATACCTAAGGTTTTTTTTTTAAAAAAAATGCAAATTTTGTTACCAGCCTTTCAAAATATTTTGATTACATGCTCTGCAATCTGGGCCGTTTTTCGTTCGATTTGTACATTGATCCATATTTCTATTGTTTTACAGTATTTGAGTTTCTGTAATTGCTTTTGTTATTATGTTCATTATGTGCTAGATTTTTTGCACTAAAAGAGCTGTTTTCTTTCTTACGATTGTGGGTAGATAATAATACGGGTGAAAATGTATAGCCCATTTTTTCTAATTGGCCTCTTCAACCTTTTTCCTTGACACGTTAGTTTTTTTAAAAAAATTTAGACAATTTTAGTCAATTAAATTGAAAAATTTTATTCATGTCGTCAGTAATTGTATTAAAGCTTAATAGTTATAACAAAATTTTCATCCAACAAATGTTGTTTGAGGGGTGTCCGTACAAAAGTAAAAAAGTTGGGGGTCCATCTCAAAACACCTTTGTAGTATAGGGGGTCGCAGTACATTTTTGGCAACAGTAAATTTATTGTTGATACCTTTCTTATGAGAAAAGAGAATGAAAGAGATGGATCGTGAATAGGAACAGAGGCCTTGATCTTTCCTCCTTGACTTGTCAGTCCCATGTTAATCAGTAGTCTCTCTCTCTCTCCAATGTGGTCCTCACTCACACCATCAAAACGAGCCATCTCATTTATTTTCTTCTTTAACCCCATGCACCTACATAGAGACACGCATAAAGAAGAAAGGAACTTTGAGTAGTCGTGTCCCTGATGTCCCAAACAGTTCCTTATGCTTCGAAATAGGAAATGTGTCGCCTTATCTTCCTCTAGGGTCGCTTTCATTCCATGGTGCGAGGTCCCCCTCCCCTCATTCCCCCCTGTTTGCATTTAGAGAGAATGAAAACAGTAGATAGAGACACTAACAGTAGCTAACGGGGGCGCGCTATTTGATAGGATCACAACAAAAGCTACTCATTCTTATCCACACGGATTAAAGAAGTTGATGGAACTGTACGCTGAGAAAAACAAAAAGGAAGGAAAGTAAAGATTTATTAAAGTGGTAATAAGGGGACAAATCAAGGTTTTTTAAGGTGTTTTTTCTTTTCTTTTACTTTTTGTTTGTTTGTTTGTTTATTTTTTTCTTTTTTTTTTTTTGAAGGATGGAGGAAAGGCCAGGTATAAATCCTATATTAATATCTAACTTTGGAAGTCATTGGCTCGACCCTATTTTTTTTTTAGAGGGCGATGCTATTCTTGCTGATCCGGTGAGCCAAATTGTCCCCTGATAAGGAGGGGCCCGCAGTTTTTCATCAACTATGCAAGCCTAAATAGGCTCGCCGAATTTGCAATAATAGAGTTTTCCTTTTTAAAACCACTACTCAGTCACGTCCATCTATGCATCTTGTACAGTAACCTAGCCATAGTTGTAAAGATTAATGGAATATCTTTGCCTTTATTCTGACATTTGTTTTAACCTCTTACCTAAAAGTAATTAAAAATATCTGGTGTTGATACAAACATTTAGTGTAGATTCTATTAAGAGCAGAGTAATTTCGATTCGTTGTCCTAATTTTCATTTATAGCTCTTGCACAATGCATATTTTGGTGCTTTAGATGTGATTATATTTGAGAATTTTGCCTGATTTGTGCATTTCGGCGGCAGAGAATTATGCCTTTGATGATACATAATAATAGGGATGAAATTTCCCTTTAGCGCTTGCGTAAAAACTGGGTAGTTTTTTTTTTTTTTTTAAACATCCGCAGGTCTATGCGCCCGTAGGTGCCTCCCTTGGATTTTTTCCGGCTCCGCCGGGGTTCGATCCCGGGGCCTTTTGGGTTGGCTTTCTTTTTTATTTGTTACTCTCCTTCTTTTTTTTTTTTTTTTTTCTTTTTTTTTTTTTTCTTTTTTCTTTTTTCTTCTCGCTGTAACTGCTTGGTTGATCCGTGCACTCGTTGTACTGTTCTTGGGTGACATCAAACACAATTTAGATTGAAATAATAATAATAATAATAATAATAATAATAAAGAGCAAGATTAAGTGGAGAGAGGCATAAGATATAAAAAAAGTCGACGTTGTTAGCTGAAAAGGATTAGTATCCTGTCCTATAATGAAAGATGAAATTTAGAAGAGTCACGTTTGAAATGATGGGAGGTCGTGTTAGGGTGAGTTCCTATTTGAAGTGGCGTGAGGTTGGTTGGACTGAATCGCAATCGAAATTTGTGGGCACTGTGTATGTATGTTTTAAGTAATTTGATTGTATATTTTTAACAGCTAGTTTTTTAAGTTAATGGTTAGCGTTAATGATCTGACAAGTGGTATTAGAGCCAGAGATTACGAGTATGCTGCAAATTTGTATAGGTGTTGGGAGGAAAGAATTGTTGGCTTAAATTGGGCTAGTATCATGCTCTGTGACAGAAGGTCATATTAGATTGAGTCACGTTGAAAATGGTGGGAGGTCGGATTGAGCCGAATTATATTTGTTCGAAGTAGAGTGAGGTTAGTCGGTCGGTCAGATTGGACCGAGTTACAATCAAGAGTAGTAATAACTTTGCTTGTATATTTTAAATGAATTAATTATATCTTTATAATAGTTTGAGCGTTTAATTCACTGATGCAACCTTTATGATAAGCTTCCCCTTAAGATCCCGGTCCAGTTGGTTGGGCACTTTCATTTGTGTCCTAATATTCTTTTAGCATGTTTATATCAGTTTGGGAGATGGGACATACTACCTTATTAAGCTTTTTCGTTTTCTCTTGATAACCTACTCCACCTACCCAAACGTAGAACTTGGATTCTATGTACCGTCACCTCTCCTTGACACTCTCCAATTGATTGAACGCAATTCATGAAACATTCCCCTTGCCCCATCCCCTCTGGAACCCCCTTGCGAAACCTCTCCTCTAGCTTTTAGGGTTTTTAGTCATATTCAGTGTAATTTACTGGGAGGAGGGCGCTTAGGGTTCAATAACACTTCAGGATTGCACAGCAGCAGTCCTAATCTGAGGTTTTCCTATAAGTTCTACAAAATCTCTTCATGTACTTTTTGTTTCAAGCAAAATAGATGCTTCATACTCTTTATTGCTACATGCTTAATGTTTTATTCTTGTTTCTTCCCCTCAATTGCTCAGGTTATAATTTAAGGAGCACTTCTCTTTCTCCTTTCTTTTGGTACAATATTTAGTCACTCTGATTAGTAACTTGAGTGCAACGTATCTTGACAAGGAACAATAAAAATGCTTAAGAGTAAATTATTATTACTAGCATGCTTAATATATTATCCACCTTCTGAATATTTTCATTGTGGGACTATTAAAAAGTGTGCCATTAGTAACAGATTATTGCTTCCACCGAAGTGAATTTGTACATCAAATACCCCACCTGTCCATCAGCCATCCCCCAATTCTTTATTGATTTTTTTTAAAAAAAAACTATGAATATTATTAAAAAAATAGTAGGGTTGCGCCCATCATAAGGCTATGATATATGCCATCACTTTTTGTCAGAGAAAAAGAGGAGGAAACAAACAACTCAATCATAAAGCAATGGATTACAAAATCATGTCACTCCACACTCACTCTCTCTTTCCTGCATTAATGTCAGTCCCAATTCTCTCTCTCTCTCTCTCTCTCTCTCTCTCGGTCAGTTTACATCTGACAAAGAGAAAGAGAAGAAATACCCTGTTGGCATCTGTCTCCATTTAATGCACCCCTCCCTATTCTTTGAATTTCTACTGCCCTGATATTTGGTCCATCTTGACTACGTTTGTTTTCCTACACCACGTATGGTACCGCATTTTCGTCAGGTCACATTTACTTTTGGTCGTATTTGACCCGTGCACACAGAGAAGTTTTCACGGTGACTAATCAGCAATAATTGATTAGTGCTTTAAAATTTGCACTTTGTATATTATAAACAGTTGATTAAACGGTATCATTTTGGTTCTTTTCACTGTTGGAATGCGTACTATAATTCTTTTTTTTTGTTTCTGAGTATGGTAGTAGAAGGTACTAGAAATTAAAGGTTGTAATGAAAACTATGGGAAATTGTATTCCAAGTTTCCCTACAAAAGTTTCCAAAGTACTTCATAACATACTTGGCCCTATATCTTTTTTTTTTTTTTTGTTATGTATTAAACATATGTTATGCTTGCTAATTATATTTTTGGATTCATTTTTTCTTTGATCGATCTTTGGATAACATGTGATACAATTGTGCTCTATATATCTCTCCTTTTCTTTTAACTAAAAACCAGAACAAGGTTAATCTTATAAATAATTTTTTTTGTGCTTTTGGTACCCGCTAGGCATATGAGCAATCTTTTGGATAAAAAAGTTTACAAGGTCAGCATAAGGACTGATGGTTGTGTTCACGATTGTATTACATGGTTGTGGATTGTACCTCAAAGAGTAGGTGTACACGTGACGAATTAGGTGTACGAGAGGAGAATATTAGATTCTAGGGACGAAAGATTATTACAAGATATTTTTAGTTCTAAGAAATGCTAAGTTTACAACCAAAAGGGATTGTAAGCCCTATGACCTCTCATTCAAGGGTGTTGCCCTATTTTTGTGTTTAGTAAAAAAAAAAAAAAAAAAGAAGATAAGATTAGTGAAGAAAAGATAGTCATTGAATACAACACATGCACTTTTAATCCTATATAAAGTGCCACTTGTACGCCAAAAAAATAGGAGCAAATCTTACACATTTCTTCTCACTAGCCTTGTCTATTTTTCTTTAATATTAAAATCCTAAAAGATTGTCTAATCCCTTGGATGGAGGAGTATAAATCTTGCAACCAGCTTTTGGGTGTACAAGTAGCATTTCTTTGCGATATAACAATCAAAAGAAATAGTGTTAATATATATATATATATATATATATATATATATATATATATATATATATATATATATATACCCAAAGCTATGACTTAATTCTAGCTTGGATTGTGATAGAGAGTGCACCTTACTTTTCCTAACATGTTATATCTTTAGGCCAATACTTCTACTTCATAAATATTGATGAGAGAGAGGGAGGGGAAAAAAAAAAAAAAAAAGGGAAAAAAAAAAGAAGATCAAATCAGGGAAGAATGATATTGCAGCAATTGCTTCATAACCTTTTCCCCCTTACTCTCCATGTGCAAACAATTAATGTACCCCCAATGACTCTTTTCAGCTTTAGCCACGCCACTCCCCAAAACTGTAGTTTGAGCCAGAGAAAGAAGAAAAGCAAAAGAAGAGGATGCTCATGAGTACAACAAAGTATTGGTTGTTCCGCTATATATACATCCCCTTCTTATTCATGGACATGGATCTTCTCCTTTCCGTCTTCTTTACTCGATAACACATCAGTGTTATGTGGGACAAGCCAGTGAAAGATAGCATGAGCACATATCACGTACATCTTTAGTAACATCAGTCATGTTCTGCGCTGTGCCAGTCGGGTCTTCCTAAGGTGAACTCCAAGCTAGGGCTTTTGAGCTCATTATTAGTTACTTGCGAACTATTAGATCGGCAAGCTTCGGTGCTCTGATACATGAAAATGATATTGGGCTCACACATTATTAGCATTCCATGAATCATTCGTATCTTAAAAAGGGAGGAAATGCAATTTAATACCTCAATCTGAGATAAGAATCTCACCGGCCTGAGCCCATCCATGTCGCATGGATTTGTTTGGAGCCCTGGATCTCTGGTGGAAGTTCAATTCCACAAATTTGCATGTTAGTTACACTTCAATAATATCCAAAGGCTAGCAATTAAGAAAGATTTTCTTGTCAAAGATAACTTCCAAGATCAGTAAAAAAAGTTATTCATTTTCCATGATGGAAAAAGAGTAAAGCAAAAGCCTCCCAGGTTAGTGTAATGCAAAATGCAATTACTCATTGTTCCACAAGGCCATTCCTTCCTTTCCAAAAGAATGTTGCCTAAGTGTAAATTATAGCATGTAATGATCAAATACTATGCAAAAATAGAAAAGAGGTCTATATATATACATAGAAAGCAAGTAAATTTATGGCTGGTTGCTAGAACCTATGCAATTAGTTTAAAACTTAAGTTCTCAATTATATTCTGTCTCTAAATCTAATGCCATGTCTCCATTCTTACTTTTAGCCGTTTTATAAATCCACAAGTTTTCGACACTAACCAGGTCACATACTAATGAGACCACCAAGCGTTCTCAAAGAAACAATATATAGAGTTTTTCTATATGGCGTAGCAACGCATGGAGTTTCTATCATTCTTATAGTATTTAGTTTCCACGTGAAACTCTTGGATCATCATGCCAAATTGGAAGTCAAGTAATGATTGGAGAAGTATATATTTATAGGTGTTATCTATCTAGATACCCCTGAAAGTAAGTAAATAGAGAGAATTAATTAAGCTTCTCAAGTTTGAGTGATGACTCGTAACCAGAAGAAGTTTTCGCTTTATTCCTATTATGACAAAATGGAAAAAGATTTAATTCATTGGGCACAAAAATACTACAAGAGAATCGAGAAAGAAAGAATAAAAATAAAGCGCACAATATTTACGTGGTTTGACCACTGGCTTACATCTACGGACGAAAATAGAGCGAAAACTATCATTATAATCAAAATGATATACAAAATATATCTGTCTCATAAAATCCTAATCCCGAAAATACATCTATACTGTTTCTCATCCGCCGCACCAAATTAATAGAATAAGAATATATTTATAATAGTAGCTAAATTCTAATACAATTAGAAACACGAATTCACTAAAAATAGAAATAATTTCAATAAAATTAAACATAATCTAAATTTAACTTAATGGAATAACTAAATTATAATAGAATTAGAAAACCTTGCAGTTTTAGAATCCGAGACATATTCTAACAATTCCAAGAATCAAAAGCAAGCCAACGATATTCTACACTGTAGCTGGAAGTTTCTACCTAAAAGCTTTAGTTTCTCAAATGCAAGTTCATCATGCAAATTCGTATTTATCTAGCTAGATTTCAAAAGGGTATTTCTTCATCAACTGTGTTTATCTTCTCTACCTTTTTCCTTCTGTTTGGTCGAGGGTCGACTAAGGACTTTATCTTAACTTAGATGAAAAGGCCACTTTGTAAATTGTTTTAACCCCTTGTTTAGTTGGTTTCTATTTTTCCACATATTAAAGTTCAGATCATAAGCGATATAAGATTAGGCCATTAAACCTCCTTTTTTAATTAAAGTTCTCACAATTCACCATTTTGTAGAGAAACAACAAAAATGAGTTTTATCAATTACCTTACAACTGGTTTTGCAATCTTGCATTTCATGCAATCAGGTAGAGAATACTAAGTAAATGATCTGTTGTGGCAACCCAAGCATCTTTGAACTTCCCATATGCCAAAATGAGCTAGAGTAATGGAGCTAGCACAGTCGTCGAAGGTTGTTAAGTATCTTTCCAGCCTCTTAAATATTAGTTACCAATATTAGTGCTTGATTGCGTTTTACTTTGAGAAGTTAGATTGTCATCGACAGATTCGACACACTAATGCTATCATTTGCATATTTCTCTCAATATATTTAAGAGCAACACGCGCAAGTCACAGAATTCTAATAACTTGATGAACTACCGAATAATTGTGAAACTTTATAGGATGGAAACCTCATATTACTAGTGTAATAGAGCTAAATTCCTTAATAGTGGATAATGTTATACTGCTATAAACAATTGGATGTTGTAAGAAAAGAATTTCTGAATCATCCATAGTGTCAAATTGCTCTATGAAAACTTTCCTAGAAGATCGGTCGTCCCTAGCACAAGTGGTAAGAGTTTGATGGTTGATATTCGAGATCCCGAATTTGAAGCCTAATTACTTCACATTTTCAACTAAATATATTTCAAAAATAAACGAAACATATAGTATGCTACATATCTCTAAAAAAAAATAAAAAAATTCCTAAAAGGCGAAGGTGATTAGTTGCCAGAGATTTCGTGCATTCAATAAACATCCTTAGTTAAGCAAAGCACCTATCCAATACTCTCTACTTTTAAAAAGATTAGATTAATTAATTTGAAGTTTTCTAAATACATTGCCTCTCCGAGGCTTTAGTACTGCTAGGGGATTTCGATCTGAGAGAAGGAAAAAAAAGGAAAGCAAAAAAGAGAAAAAGTGAAGCCTAGGAGTGATACTAACACAGGCTCGAACAAATAAAAGCAAAGGAGAAAAAGGAGAGCAAAGAATAGAGACAAAAACATATCTAGGTATTAGAGCACGTCAGGTCAAAACACATTCCTGGAATCAGAGCCATGCATTAAAAAGAGAAGATAAAATAATCAGCCCAAGCAGGAAAAGGACAAGGCAAAGGCCGAATACCACAACACCATTCCCACAAATATTTTATTAATATTATAATTATGCAATGAAACAAAGGGAGAAAGGATGCTCAAGTCAAGGGGACTGGTGGACTTTTTGGGTCTTACGTGACAAAACATTTAGCTCCTAAGGAAGTCTATGAGGATGCCAATAACCATCTAAGCAATGGTAACTTTATGTGGATTATTTATTATACAATAAAGTTGAATGTTCTTTCACATGCTTTTTAACCTAACAAGCTCTCTTCTTTACTCTTCTTTGGGCTTTGGCTTTGGCTTTGGCTTTGCCTTTGGCTTTGGCTTTGCCTTTGCCTTTGTTTCTAAGAGGGGAACCATATCTTCCTTTTGATATCTTCAAGTAGAGAGAGCTAGCTAAAAGCAAAAGCTGACATGGGATCCCTTTTATACTTCGACCTTGGACTATACATGTTGTATGCTTCTGAATGTATATATATATATATATATATATATATATATATATATCATAACGAAAAGCCTAATCCCATGCAAAAGTATAGAGAAGAACATCTCAGAGGCAAGAGATTACCTGGAGGAGTTGCTCCACCTGGTGGAAGGGTTAGTACTAGCTGAAGAGTAGTCCATATCACTAGCTGGGTTGGCTCCGTCCGACGCTCGACTCTGCTCGATGAACCGCCGCAAGTTGAGATCGGTGCCGGTCGAGGAAGCGAGATCCTCTTCTCCGGAGCCGTCGGATTGGCCTTCATGAGGAAATCAAGGAAACAAATATGAATGAGATGAGGGTTGATGATTATGGAAATTGATGTGGGGGGTGGAGTTGATTAATTAGGATTAGTAAAGGTACTGTGGTATATGATTGGTTTTAAGGGCAGTGAGTAAAGAAGAAGGGAGGAGACCGGAGTTAATGAGGAAAGCACAGAAGGCTAAGCAATACGAATTACCTGAGGATGCTGCAGACCTGTCAGTGGTCTTCACAGTTCTATACATCTGCAGTGGCAAAGTGGAAAATATTACCAAATACATTAATACAGAAAGAGAGAAGAGAGAAGAGAGAAGAGGTGGAGTAGTGAGTGAACTGAGCTTCCCAGAAAAGAAAGGGAGAAAAAAATAAAAAAAAAAAAAAATGAGAAAAAAGAAATGGAGGAAAACTCTATCTCACTCTCTCTCTCTCTCTCTCTCTCTCTCTCTCTCTCTCTCTCTCTCTCTCTCTCTCTCTCTCTCTCTGATTCAATGTATTCTTGATTTCTCTTTCTTTGTTTTCTATTTTTGAGGGAGCTTCTTGCTTTCCCCGTTACCCACGAGGTTGATGCTTTCGGTGTGGCTTGTTATAGTTGTATTATTGCGAAATGATGGCTACTTTTCTCTCTCTCTCTCTCTACTCTCTCTCATCTTACCTAAAAATGGCACTCTCCTGTGTGTCTTGGGGAAGCAAACCCATCTACTCACTCATTCATTCATTCACTCATTCATTCATTCATCTCCTTTTCTCCCAAGAAATAAGCGAGCTATTCCAAGAAGAAGAGTAAAATTGAAGAAGAGAAGGTTTTATCCTTTAAAATAGTATAGTAAAATACCTGTAAATGGCTCTTGACATGGGCTAGAGTGAGATCTTTCACATCCATGAGCTCAAGAACCGACTTTGGAGTTGCCCCTTAAACCCAAAAAAAAAAAAATAGAAGAAAAAACTCAAAACCCAAAAGCCCAATTATATAAGCTACACATTAACACAGCGTTAATAATAATAATTAAAAAAACAAAAACCAATCTTATAACTCAAACTTATTAATAGATTCATGAGTAAACACAATAGAAAGAAGAGAATTATAGAAGAGGGGGTGGGGCTGGGCATACTCTCATGGCCGCCGAGTAGCTCGACCGCATGGACGAATCGAGCGTGGAGCGTACTCGTCCACCGCATTCGCGGCGCACGCATACTCCGCTTTCCTGGGAGCTTGGCCATGAACCTCGACCTCATCATATTCTGCGCCGCGTCGAACGACCCGATACCGTACTGATGGTGGTGGTGGTGGTGGTGGTGGTGGGGGAGGTTGTGGTTGTGGTTGTGGTTGTGCTGCTGCGCTTTAAAAGAATCCGATAAGAGCCCGTTAAACCTCGCCGTCGTCGGCGCAGCAAAAGCCCTGCCCAAGAAGGGCCCCGAAGGGTCCGACAGCGGCGGCAACGCCATTGACGAGGTCGAGGAGGCGGAGGACGAAGACCAAACTTGGTGCAGGAACCCCATGTTTTTGGGGTCTCCGGGGAGGAAGGGTAGGGAGGAGTTGCTGTAGATTGGGATCCCTCTAATGGGCGCGGTATCCACCGTCGAGCACCCAATTATGTCGTGCATCAGTCGGTGAAGGGGCTGCATCGGTGCCGGCGCCGCTAATGAAAGTCCTTGCGGCGCCGGCAGCGATCGCCACGGAGGGTTGGACTCACAAGCTGAGGCCGGCGGCGGGGAGAGGGACAGCTCGGTACTGTAACCGCCTCCTCCTCCTTCGCGGCCCGTCGCCTTGTCGTTGATACAAGGCGGAGCTGCTGTGCTGTTCGGAGGGCTTATGTGTAGGGAGAGGTCGGGGGGCGCCGCCGAGGCTGCTTCCATAATCTACTCAGCTGTGCCTATATAGCTAGCTAGATTATATATGCCTGTCTTTCTCTCTATTTTTTTTTTTTTTTTTTTTTTTTTTTTTTTTTTTTCTTTCAAATATTCCTTCCTTCGCTTCCGAAACCACCCGATTTTCTTATCCGCGCTTTCACTTTGTTGGGTTTCATACTATTACTACTCAGCTGTTGATGATCTGTGGAGGAGATCGTGGGAGATCGGAAGGGGTAGAGAGGGAGTTTAGGGTGGAGCTGATGAGGTTATGGGTGGGTTGGTTATATATATACATATGTATATATATGTTATGATGCGCCGCTTCCCTCAGCATCTTAAAATCACTCTCTAGCCCCCATTTGTATTAACCTGGAGGAAAGAAAGAAAGAGAGAGAGAGAGAGAGAGAGGTGTGAATCGATCGACGAGAAGTAGAAGAGAGGGAAAAGAAAGGAGAGATCTTGGGTTAATTGTTTTGGTTAATAATTAGTTCAAAGGAGTGAAATAGAAGGTGCAGAATAAGGGCGGAGAAAGAGGACTATTTGTGAACTTGTGGTGGAGAGAGAGAAAGAGAAGAGAGAGAGAGAGAGAGAGAGTGTGTGTGTGTGTGTAAGAGAGAAAATGACACTCCACACACACAGACACAGGGAGAGGGGTTGGAGAGAGAAAAAGGCCCAAAACGGTCAAAATGCTAAAGAAACGGGGGGTGGGGCTTCAGAGCTTAATCCCGGAGACGTCGGGTTAGAAGAACAATAGATATATATATATATATATTCCGTGATATAAATTGCAAGTAATATAAGAACATCAAAAAGAAGAATCGAGAGAGAGAGAGAGAGAGAGTAGGGCTCGTGCGGGGATTCCTTTTAGCCCACACCCTTCGGATTTGGATGCGAATTCCCCTCTCTCACTCTCTCTCTCTATCTCACTTTCTCTCTCTACTGCCACCCTTTTTTTAAGGGGGAAGGGAAATAAGGTGGAGAGAGAGAGAGAAAGAGAGAGAGAAAAGGATGGGTGGGGAGAGGTTCTCATAAATTGGATTGGATGTGTGTGGGGGTTCCAAAGTCTCAGCAGCTTTGGCATCTCTCACCCTCACTGTTTCCCTTCATCAATTATCTTTTTTTTTTCTCTTTTCCTTCTTTCTTTCTAAGTTATTATTACCCCTGCTTTTTTCTATATTCATCACTTCTCCTGCTCTTGGAACATAGCTCGCTCGGTTTCATTTTTAACACCAGATAAGAATATAATCTCTATATATATATATAAATATATATATTCAAATTTATGTCATCAAAAATGTATAACAAGTTACTTAATTATGAGCCTAAAATTTGTTGTCTAAAAGTAATAGCTACTTCGGTTCAAATTTTAGTCTCATTTTTATTCTTTAAAATTGATAGTAAACAAAGGAGATTGATTACTCACTAAGCGTATGTGATCAGCTCTATTCATCCGATTTTGATTTGCTAATATAATTGTCCGAGTAAATATTTATTTCACAACTATTATTTTTTTATACGAAAGAAGTTTACTGATATTTAGTAAAATATTAATTTATTAGTACTATTATAAAAAGTACTATCATAAAATCTCAATTTTTTTTTTTCACGGCCTAATTAATAGTACTCTCAGACAACATTTCTTTCCAATAATTTGTATCTAGTGAAGTGTTTTAATTAGAGCTTCTTCCTTTCTAGCTCAAAATCATATTTCTTTTTCTCGTCTCATTAAAAAATTGTGTGGGCTTTTCTATTTGTCAAACATACTAGACAAAAAAAATAGCTTGACCAAACTAGTCCGTAATTCTAAAATATTTTTAGTTCAAGGAAAAACCCAATGGTAACAAAAAGTTGTGATACTATATATTACCTTTGGCTTCGGGAGGACGATATTGAAAATATTATTAAAAACTAACTACAGCTTCACAAATAACTCTTGCTAAAATAACACTTTTTCAGAGACTCGATGCAGATTAAAGAAATATGTTAAAGTAATGTCGGCATTCCAAAGATTCCATATTCATCTTGCGCTAAAAACGGTGAGAAACGATGAAGGTCTTGGAGTAAATGATTCCTAGCTAATGCTCGCAAGGATGGCATTTAACTCTTTATTATAGCGGTAAGCTTGAGATCATTCATGCACATAATCGAAAAACAAAATCATTAAAATGTGCCTACAAGTTCTCGCTCCTATTGGACCATTTACGTCTATCGATCTAATTCATGAATCTCTCGCTTAGTGGGTGTTTGGTTTCATTTAAAAATTATTTTCAGGAAAAGATAATTTTTAGGACAGTTTAAACCAAACATGCCCTAATTAGAGAAATAAGAGGAACAAAACCATTTTCTTTCTCGTGTTATTTCATATAGATAAATGCCCGTTGGTATATAGTGCATTCCAAATCATTTATATGATTCACATTGTAATTTTCTATTTTTTCTCTTTAATTTGCATATTTAAATTTTGGGATCAAATCTATTCATTAAAAATTGAGAATCTGTTTGATAGTTTTCTTACATAACTGTAGGCCCAGAGTGCTTCAGTTAAATTAGTGCTAACACATTTATTAGTTTCGAATATTTCTATATTTATGCATAATTAATTATTATATTCTAAGCAAGAATTGAAGTATTTTTTAGTACTAAACTAAGCAAAAAAGGAATACCATCCGATCGCAATTGGTCGCTGGAGATTGTGAAATAATTTTTTTTTTTGAAAAATAGATAGCACACTATCCGTTTCATTCATAAAAATATTAAATTAGGCAACAACAGTAAAACAACTCGGTCTCGAAAATAGTAAAATATATATATATATATATA
Source organism: Tillandsia leiboldiana (assembly GCA_029204045.2). Classification (NCBI taxonomy): domain Eukaryota; kingdom Viridiplantae; phylum Streptophyta; class Magnoliopsida; order Poales; family Bromeliaceae; genus Tillandsia; species Tillandsia leiboldiana. Next base: position 57,398,690 of record CM055060.1, on the reverse strand, counting down.
TATATATATATATATATATATATATATATATATATATATATATATAGTGAAATGACATTCCTTGCTTTGTATGGGGACATGCTCTATACCCAATTATAAAATATAAAAAAACTTTGAAGTTTCTACTCTTTATAATGGTTACATACAGGGTTGTCAGGTGCCTAATATGTAGCTAGTTCCATGGACCAGAAAGATATATATATTTTTTGATTTGTAAAATTCTATTAGATTTATACAAAAAAATAAAAAATAATAATAAAATAAACGGAAAAATCTAAACTATAGAGTGCTACCCAAGTATACACATAGCATCACTCCTTTTGTTTTACATTTGTGATACACATAAAATATTGGTTATTAACTTATTACATAAATCCATAGTATAAGCTTTTGATCTTCATCTTATGACTTATAATTCCCTTTACATTCTCCCAAATATTCCTTCTAATCTTGTTACTATCTTGTCTAGAATTATTTTGTCATCTCCACATGTTCAAATCTCTCACAACCCCAGTTGACTCTCCCTTGTCCTCCTTCCACATGAGCAAATCACACACCCCAAGGCTACATCAAGGCACTAGCTATAACTATAAGAAAGAGTACCCTTCTTATTGGAATCTACATTTTGCTTTTTAGTATATACCTTTTTTTTTTTTCCTTGAGCCAATTATATATCAGATATGAAATATATTTATCACACTTCAATATATATATATATATATATATATATATATATATATATATATATATATATATATATATATATAAAGAGAGAGAGAGAGAGTAAAGCTTATATACTTTAAGGTCCCGTTTGGTTCGGGGATAAATTTAAGAGGTATAAATTTTTTTATACCTGGGATAGCTTGCTATTCCAGGATAATGAAGTATAAAAGTTAAATTGCGTTTGGTTGAAAAGTTGGTATTCTCTGGAATAGTTAAAATTGTGTTTGGTTACAATTATGGAATAGTAGAGAATAATGAAAAAAAAAGATAGAATTTTTATAAGAATACCAACTTTGCCCTTAACTTTTTTTTATAGAAAATTTAATTTAATTATTATATTAAATTTGAAGCAATTTAATTATAAATAATAAATTATATTTTACGTTAAAAAAATAATATTTTTTATTTTATATTATATTTTAAGAATATAAATAATAAATTATATTTTATATTATATTTTATATTATATTTTATATATTTTTTATATTTTATATTATAATTTATAATTTATATTATAATTTATATTATAATTTATATTATAATTTATAATTTATATTATAATTTATATTATAATTTATATTATAATTTATAATTTATTTATAATTTATAATTTATATTATAATTTATATTTTATATTATAATTTATATTATAATTTATATTATAATTTATATTTTATATTATATTTTATATTATAATTTATATTTTATATTATATTTTATATTATAATTTATATTATATTTTATATTTATATTATAATTTATATTATAATTTATATTTTATATTATAATTTATATTTATATTATAATTTATATTTTATATTTTTTATTTTATATTATATTTTATATTATAATTTAATTATAAATAATAAATTATAACTTTGCCCATTCACTATCCCAGGAATAAAAACCCTATTCCATGGGGGGGGAGGAATAAGATTTAACGGGTTATCCCAGAATAACCCGTTAAGCAGGGGATAAAAAAAAAATTTATCCCCTGTCTTTTTTGCTTGGTGTTTGGCAAGAATTGGGGGATAAAGGAGGTTATTCCCCCTTTATCCCCCAACCAAACGGGGTCTAAAATTATAAGCCAACTATACTTGTAAATTTTTTACTATTATATTTGTATTGAAATTTGTATTTTTGTAAAGTCAACTAAAAAAAGAAAAAAAAAATACAATAGCACAAATCTCAATATAAATTTAATAATAATAAATTTATAAATATAGTTGGGCTTGTGTTTTTGAAAGTATATGCTCTACTCTCTCTCTCTCTCTCTCTCTCTCTATATATATATATATATATATATATATATATATATATATATATATATATATATATATATATATATATATATATATAATTTTGATTTTTTTTTTATCATATTAATATTTTAGAATCATTCTATACACAAGATCTGATATGTAATTTTTATATATGTATATATATATTTATTATTATTAATTTTCTTTTGCAATATAGTGTGTATAAACAAGAGAGAGAGAGAGAGAGAGAGAGAGAGAGAGAGAGTAATTAAACATGCCTTGGAGTGCGCCTTGAGAGATATTGATTGGATTGCATTCGGTGACATTTACAAAATCCTAGGCATTAATTAAGCTCAAGGCCACAAATTAACACCCCTAGCTATATATACAACATGCACCCAAAAACAGCATAAGCCTTTGCAAGCAAATAAAGGCTGAATGTTGCTCAAATTTTTGCCCGGATTCCCATGTTTTTGTAGACTATAGCTAGTGGAAATTAAATAAAACAACTCATAACTCCCCTTTGTCACCCGAACCCAACGCAGTGCGCATTAATTTATGACATTGTGTAGAGTCCTCTCAAGCCATTTTTCTATTCAATACTAAGAGATACTACTGTGTAACCTCTTTCAATCACAGTGCATGGCTGGATAAGTAAATACTAGTTCCTTGTGAGTGATCATTTTATTCTTCATATTAATGGAACATATATTAGTGAATACCCTTGCTCTATCAAAATGCTAAGCAGGGCCTTGCATTGCCACACAATTGTTTATGTGATACAGTGTTAGTGTTATGCCACAATCTAGGGTTCTAGACCAATTCATGTACCACTAGCTAGGATCTTCGCAAGCTTTTTAACGCTACATGGTAACTAAGGTCACAGAAATTGCAGAAACCAATCTCTTTTTTTTTTTTTTTCTCTTCCTTTCTAGCATGTTTTGGGGAATGAAATTGTTATTTTCCTAGCTTCGAGGAATTAATTAAGAGGTCCTATTGATTTTAGAGATACTCAAAGCTATATCTATTCATCCATTTTGATATTAGGGATGAAACTTAACTCTATTAATTAATGTTTTGAGGTATCATAAGGCAAAGAAATTAGGCATCTAACCTAAGGTCCTATTGGACATTGAAACGAATTATGCGACACGAAAATTTTCTTTTGTAATTACTACATACAGGAACTTGACATTTGGCTATTGTGAAATATTAAAACTTGCCTCCTTGATCTTGGAGGAGCTCAAAGATCTGATTTCCAACTTTACGCTCTCAAATAGGAGGGATGAAGTTAGATGAAGGTGGTCAAAATCCGAATCATTTTCGGTAGTCAAGTTGTTTTATATCTTTTTATTTTTTTTGCAAGATGGTAGCATCAGAAGTGAAGAACTTGTATCACCGTGGAAGACCCGAACCCGCCTTAGAGTCGAAATTTTAGGTTGCCTTATTTTGAAGCGCAAAGTACTAACTATAGATAATTTATTGAAAAGGAACCGGCAATGAGAGGATTGTCGTGCTCTCTTGCTTGGGAAAATCAATGACAATTGATCACCTCTACTATGTGTGATACCACTAAACTCTTGTTGGAGAGCCTCTTACGTAACAAAGCTGGCTTACAAGCTTGTCACTCCGTCATCGAACTATGGGAATTGAGTCGAAACAAAGGTCAACATTATGGGCAAAGGAGTTATTTACAATCCTCATTACTTGGTGGGTTGTTTAGTTGGAACGTAACAGAAGAATTTTAAAAAAACACAAACGTAATTGGAGACTTCTTTTGGCTAAAATTCATTCTTGTAGGACTTCCTAGGATGTCTCACTTTGTATCTTTGTTTATTTTTCTTTTGAATGAAACTGTAGCCTGCTATTATTAAAAAAAAAAAAAATTACCTTCTCCTTTCTCTTTTGCAAAAAACAGAAGAGCTTTAAAAAAGGGTTTTATGGTACACTAAATTTTTACAGCAAAACCTCTTTAACATTCACATCACAAAGGTAACTTAAAGTTGCTATTCCAGTTTAATTTCTTTTTGGATCTTTCTGCCGACCCTGTTAATTAAAATGTACTCTGGGACCAGTTTTTTGTTGTGTTTAGGTCGGATTTTGATCTAAAAAGATCCTTTAAAAAAATGAGTTCCCTGTAGGCACAGGTTACATTAATTATCACTAATTAAATTTATAAAGAGAATTTGATGTAATTAATTTCCTGAGTTGAATGCTGAGATTTTTTAAAAACTATTGTGGCGAATAATGTTTCTCGTTTGACAAGACACTCCATTGATATTTGATTGAGCTACGCAATTGACTCTTTATGAAATCATTTAGCACCAACCCTGTACTGTACAAATGAGAAAAGCTTAATTCAGTGTCCTAAAAAATTGTCTTTGTTGTATACCTCCTCCTAAACTCCCTGTTATCTCTCTTTGTGTATTGGTGGAGATCTTTCCGTAAATACCCTCGTGGATTGTGCGTATTTACAAGTACACAATTAATTGTTGGATCATGCTATTAGGTTGTGCTAAAAATTTTCTATTAACTTTTCTCTCCAGCAAAATCATAAGTTCTAAATAAGAACTTCTGTCGCTCCTAACTACAGCGAAAGATTTGCAACTCAGTAATGTGAAAATCTATATATTTGAAAGGCATATGTGCAAACACCCTTTCGAGTGACGTGATAAGATCATCTTCCTTTTGCATGCATGCTAGAAATTTTTTTGTTGGATTCTGCCCGTTCACCAAATACTTGCTGAAATTCTTAGTTACTTCAATCCCAATTGTATTAACAAGTCGCACATTCCGAGTTCACTCGTCTTAACCCATTCGTTGAACCAATGTGTCTATCCTTAACCTAAGATCTTTCTGTATCAAGTGTAAGTTGCATGCTCCGAGTTGTGGCTCACTATTCAAGAGAGTAGTTCAAGATTTTGAAGCGAATTTCGATAGAACTTGTTGGAGAGAAAGAAGTTCAATTTCGAACCAACTAGAACTTGAAATCATTAAGTGCCCAACTCAATTCAAGCTTGACTCACTCTGTTTTAAGATCGAAAGTGGCTTTTAAAACTGTGCCATCTAATTAAGTTCCACATAATGAAGAGTTAGAATTGACCCGGGTTAACCTAATAGGGCCTTACAAAAGTCGCCCAGTACATTCGACTGCCGACAACAAAAATTTTAACCTATATATTCTCACTTCGCCAATCAACACGCAAGCTAGTTAGCATGAAAAACATCTATAACACAGTTGGTAAAGATATTTTCTCCATATAAAAAATGCATGTCGCACCCAGATAAGATGCTTTGTGGGCCTAAAAAGAAAGTGGTCCTGAAAGTAATAAGGCATTCATAAATTGTACTCATGCCTAAATAGTCATTCAAGAATGGACTTCTAGGTTGTTTCTCTATGTATTAATGTGGAATGGAGACAACTATCTTTATACTAGAATGAAGAACATATGAAAGGTGGATTATGTGGAAATGTGGCTTTTGTGAAAGCCAGGAAATTGGTGATGTGAGAAAATATAGTTTGGCTATTATATTTGTACAAATATTAAGCAATTGGTATTTATAAAAGAGAGAAAGAGAGAGAGAGAGAGTAGGACTTGTGTGCTTTTAGAAGCACGGAACACTCTGTGCTCCCAAATTGTTTTTAATATTGAGAATTTTGAATGCTCCATTAGACTTTTCTAGAATATTTAAAGTATTTAGAAACTAGATTTTATAGTTTTTCGATATCATTTTCCTAGTGATCGAAAGGACGCAAAATCAACTGTTAAAAATAAAAATCTCACAAAATATGATGATATGATACTAAAATTTTATATCGAAGATATTAATTTTGTTATATATAGTATAATAAATTTCCTATCAAAATTTTACGCGATTTGAATATTTCTACATCGTTAAACTTGTAAACGGCTCACCACAACTATTAAAATTATTAATTTTGAGTCACTTTGATCACTAGGCAAATGATATAAAAAATTTATGAAATTTAATTTCTAGGTCTTTTAAATATTTTAGACCAAATTTAACGAAGCCGATCGTCCATTCGAAAGTCCCAATATCGAAAACAACTTATGAGCATGGGAGCCTCCGTGCTTCTAAAAACACACAAGCCTAGCTATATATATATATATATATATATATATATATATATATATATATATATATATATATATATATATATATATATATATATATATATATATATATATATATATATATATGAACTAGACTATTATATTATTAATAGTGATATTAAATTTTGGGTCCTTGGATGAAAGGATGTGCGGCTACGATAATAATGGTTCCCTAAAATTTAGTAGGTGGTTGGTGAAATAGTATAATCTAAAGAATGAAAATTGTTTAAGGAGCAGATTTTTACTATTCAACCAACCACCTAGTAAACCCTATGGGACCACTATTATCTTAACCACACATTTTTTAATCCAAATGCTAAAAATTTGATAGCACCAATGACTTGGTGCTATCGATAGTATTCTAGCATAATTATATATATATATATATATATATATATATATATATATATATATATATATATATATATATATATATATATATATATATATAAAGAAAAGAATTAATAATTATATAGTGGATATTGATCGGATAACATACTTCTAACTTGATCTCATTGGGCGTTTTACCGCGAGCTTAAATAATAATTAAGTTTAATAAATTGATCACGTATTTACCGCGAGGTTAAAAAATCGGCACGAGTCACTTGTTAGGGTTCAATCAATAATTCACGACAGCAAATTTGTCAAATCCAAGTTTGGATTAGGTGACATTGAGCTCTCTTCGACCGTGCATAGACGGATAGGGATTGGACGTGCAATAAATGGATGGAGTTATTTGCGTGTGACTTATAAGTTGACTTGAAAGTAGCATATAGTTAATTGAAGAGTTGGGATGTTGCCAAGTGGTCCCATCAATTAAACATTCGAATTTCTGAATGACCCATCGACTTAGGTCTATCGGGTTCGAGTCGGAATCGAGCTAATTCCAATATGATCTCATCAGGTTGGTTTAACTTGACCCGACACCAACCTGGTTATTTTTATCCAATACAAAGTTAATTTAAAACAAGAAAATTTTGCATAATTTGATCTAGGCCGTTCGTTTGACATCCAAATCCACCGTACATAAAGTTAACAAGATAAGAATACTTGTCTTTGTACAATTAATAAATCAAACTCCAATCCAAATGTACAGTACGATCGATACAGTATATACGTCAACGCTGTAGACGCATATAAAAATTACACTATTTATTTACAATTAAACACATCTCAAGAACATCTAGGAGAATGAAACGCGCCCGTTTCATCTCTCTTTATGTGTGCATATATTTGTAACATTGTTAATTACTGGGACCAAAATTAACATGTTCAACTTTTGATGGGAACTAATTCTCTAATACGTGTCATGCTCGAGCATGTTTGACAATTTTTTTTTTGTTTTCGTGACCCATTATACATCCGAGGGCATTTATTCTAGAAAAAACAAAAAAAAAAAGTAAATAAAGAAAACACGAGGGTCTCTATACAAATTTAGGCATTCTTTCGTTAGTGGTATGACTACAAATGTAAAAGATGGAGTAGATGATGAAGAAAAAGATGGAGGTTATCTTACTATAAAAAGGCGTGACAAATATTCTGCATTAGAAATTTGCATCATGCTTATTAATTTGGATTAAGGACGTACATTATCATTTTCCACATATATAGTAATGTTATATATGTGTTTCTTAAAATGTACTTCAAAGTATTTTTGATGAATCAACTTGATTTTATAAGATGAAAGCTAACTAATTAATTATTAATATAACTTTTCAGACTTATTACACATTTACACACGTGAGAATTAAGCTAGTTTAAAATCTAACATATCAACACCATCTCAAAAAATCATCTAAAGTACTTTTACCAGATAAAAGGTTTCGGTTTGTGTGTACGGAAAATTTCTCCCTCGATCAGGTTAAACTGTTTGTACGTACTCAGCTTAATTAATTAGTTCCTGCTTTTCAAGTTAATATGTTTCAAATAACTCCTATTTCTCTAATTCTGCGTGGACAAGCAAGCTATATAGGTCCCAGTATCTAGTTTTATTAATGGTCCTTGTCAACAAAACATAAGTAAATTAAACTCAAAATTCAACTAGATGGATTCAACTCTCTTGGTTTGTAATATATATATATAGTACAGTGATGGGGCGCCAGATGAATTGAATTTTTATAGTGAGGTAACTTTTGGAGCTAAGGTTATGTGCATGTGTGAATGTATGGAATAAAAAAAAAAAAATATGTATACTATATATTTTTTTTCCAAAAAAATGAAAATAAAAATTAATGCATGACGCGAGAAGGAGAAGGACAAGTGCAAATAAATGTGGGAGGCAGTGGGTGGCAGTCATAATTTAACTGCAGCATGTACATGTCCTCCTTTTAACATCTACATGATGATGACCCTCCACTCATTCATTCACTTTGTTTCCCTTCCCATGATCACTTCCTATTCTTATAGTTCACTCCACAATAAACCACAACCTCTCCCCCCTCTCCCTCTCTCTCTCTCTCTCTCTCTCTCTCTAGGGAATATATAGTGGAGGTACAGCTATATATATATATATGTTGAAGTTGAGATTCATTCCTCTTAGTCAATGAAATGGCATTACTTCATGAATTAGAATATTAGAATATTATTATAGACCCTCTCTCTAGGGAATACATATATATAGATGTTCACTAACATTTAGTTCCAGACACATTCCTCTTAGTTAATGCATGGTATGGCCGTGTCTTCATGGATTACCAGACAATGTCCTTGGAAAATTAAGAGAGAGATTAGCAAGGCATTTAATAGGGGCTCATTCAATAAAGCCTCAGCATAATGATTTAAGTAGATAAATTAATTTTGATGTAGGACGATCGCATAAATAAAAGTAAAAATAATGTATGAAAAATAAAAATAAAAACACAAAAATATAGGTAAAACAATTTTTTACAGGAAAAAACTCTTAACATCTCACCTTTTTTTTTTCTCAAATTATTTTTTAAAATTTGTCTCACTAAGAAGCTATCAGCGATAAAATCAAAACTATTACCAATTTCGAGGCACGTCTAATTAACAGTTGAAAATTTGCAGAGTGCAGTGATTTTAAATAAAAGAAATCCAATATGCTTACACAAGCGTTTATGTGCATGTAAGCGAAACAGAGAAATATACAGATGTACTGAGCAAGTAGAAATGTTTGAGAAATCATTAAGAAGTCATAACAACTTTTTCTGCTAAATTGTGAAAGCTTCTAATTTTAGAGCTCAAAACATTTATTTTAGATTCTCACCATATAAAAGCACCAAATTCTTCATCGGTTAAAGATCCGTAGATTCTCGAATTAGAGAAATTGTTTCAAAGACAAGTCAAACCGGCACTTAAGGCAACTCTAAATATTCAAATTTTTTTAATTTTTAATTCATGTGGGTGGTCATAAATCCTTCATTAATGAGATAGCCATCTTATACAATTTTTAATAAAGCAGGGTACAGTTCTACATGTGATCTTTTTTTTCGTGAGTAGATGTGACTGAAAATACTGGCTCCTATAGAATCGTTACTATGTCGGTTGATTTCGTTTGTTTTCTAAGGTTAAAGAGGCTTATAATTAATGCAAGTTGAAGTTGCCATTAATTGTTTGGTTTCCTGCATTAAATCACATTTATTTTTGGCCTGTTCGCTGTTCAAAATTTTGAGATGTTGTCCTACAATTCCATGCTTCTTTTTAGTTTTAATTTCATTGAAGAATCTTTGGAATTTTTTTGTTCAAGTGCATGTTGGTTTGGTCTCTCCTTCTACATCTAATTAATTGCAAGCACTTTTAGTAAAGCATTTGATAAACAAGAAAATCTTAAGCATCCGATTCCACCGCGGTGCGGATCTAATCATGAAACAAAATATAATGCATCTTAATTAGTTAATTAATTACTACCACATACAACAAGTGCACGTTTCCAAACAATAACTATGCTCTACACCAGATACAGTGGAACAACAGCCATATATATATAAACAATAATCATATGCTTAATTATCTTGCGTTAAATTAATGCCACTTTATTTTTTTATTTTATTATTTAAAACCTCGGATACCAACAATTGAGCTAGTCCTTAGTCAACTACACTAGACCAAAATTTTCTAGTGTCCATAACAAAGTGTTTGAGTTAGGACCTATTTAGACCAAAATTCAAGAAAAGATGTTCAAAAAATGATTGATAAAGTTTTTATTGAATCTCCTGGATAATTTTACCTTATAGGGGAACTGGAAATTCAAATAGGATGTTTTGTTTTTCGGATTCAAAAGTTTACTCATTTAGCTACTCGACAAACCAAAACCTATAAAATTCTCACAACATAATTGTTTATTTCTGAAAACTTCTTCGCTTTCTAGAGTAAAATAATCTGTCAAAGAATTAAGTAAAGAGATATTAACTAAGTCGTCTTTACCAGGAACGTATCATATTTATTAAAATTGATCAAATTTAATTAATATACCATCCATGTCAAAATTAATTCTTAATTATAATACCATTATTTAGCCCTTTCCCATTTTTTTTATTTGAAGCATGGAAAATGATGACCCATACAATAAAGAGAAATGCTATTTTTAAAGTTGTATACTTGAAAGTAGGATATAAATCATAGAGCCTTCCATCCAAAAATATAGGCACTCATTTTAGATCTTTAATATTAAAAACATAAAAATTAATAAAACCCGTTAGAAAATATTAGTTATTGGATTAATTTCAAAAATTCAAGCCGTTAAAAATACAAAATAAATCCACCTAAACAAAACTCTAACATGCAATCTCTATCTCTAATACTAATAGTTGAAATATTAATACTAACAATTAATTCCAAAAACTTTAATTATTATAAATATGCAATCAATTCGCCTAAAGTGTATAGACACAATAACATCCTACCACTTCAAATATAACTCGTCTCAACTTGTCCTCGGATCATTTCGAACATGACTAGATCTGATCTAATCTTCCGCCATAATATAAGATGCTAATTTTTTAAAACCAATATGACAAAGAAGGCATAAGAATATTTACACTAGTTTTTTTAAAAGTACATATAGCATTAAAAAAAGCAGGATAAACATATTAAATCTTTTAATAACATAATTTAACCCTTTGAATTTATTTTTTTTCCTTTTTGTTAATTTGAAGCATGGAAAGTGGTGACCCATACAATAATAGAGACAGGGTAAAACAGGAGGCCCTCCACTGCTACCACCATCCTGTTCACACATTAATGAGCCAACCCACCTATCCTAGTAAAAGAACAGCATGAAGAGATGGGGGGTTGGAAGAATATAACTCTCCATGGCACTTGTCTTTTCAATCCTCCTCTCCCCTTTGAGCTCAAGAGAGAGAGAGAGAGAGAGAGAGAGAGAGAGAGAGGGGGGTGAGAGAAAAGAAAGGAACCCTAGGAGAGGCAAAGTGAGGAGAGAGAGAGAGAGAGAGAGAGAGAGAGTGAGAGAGAGAGAGAGAGAGGGGGTGGAATATCTCTCCCCCTCAACAACCATCTCCATCTTCCAACCAATAGATAAGCGACACTTGTCGAATGGTGACTAGACCTTCTCTCCTCTTGTCTGTAAAATTATAAACATATATTTAATTTATAAATAAAAAAAAAAACAGTAATCTCTCCAACCTCTCATCTAAGAATGTTTAAAATTTACTAATCATTTTTTACTTTCAGTGAAAAAAAAAAATGAGAGTAAAAAAGATTAGCTCTTGAGGTTATATTAGATACAATATTGTATGGATAATTTTCATATTAATGTTTCAAATGCGACTTAGTCTATATACTCTTTCATCCTGTTTGGTTGGTTGCCAAACAACAGAAAAAAAAATCTAATGATAAAAATTTAAAATATTTCTTGCTTAACGGATTATCCAAGGATAATCCATTAAGCTCTACTCCACCCCCCTTGGAATAAGGTTTATATCTAGGGGCAATGAATGAAATTTTTTTTTTTACTTTTTTTTTACTTTAGTTTACCTTTCAATCTGACACTATATTTACTAAAATATACTATTTACTAATTATTTTTATTAATTTTGTTTACTAAAATATACTATAAAATTAAAAAAAAATATTTTATATTTTGTTTACAAATTATTATTTATTAAAATATACTATAAAATATAAAAATTATTTTGTTTAGGTAAGATATAATTTATTATTTACAATTAAATTGTTATTTTAATTAATTTATAATAATTAAAATTAATTTATAGACATAGAAGGTAAGGACAAAATTGACATTTTAATAAAAAATTTATCATCTTTTTTTACTATTTTTTACTATTCCATAATTTTAATCAAATACAAATTTTTTTATTTCAGACAATACTAACTTTTGAACCAAACACAATTTAACTTTTATACTTGATTATCTCGGAATAGCAAGCTATCTCAGATATAAAAAAAAATTATACATCTTAAATTTATACCCGAACTAAACGGAGCCTTTATGTATAAAATAACAAAAATAATTTAAATTTTTTTTATGAATTACAAATTTTATTTTTTTATTTTGAATTATTTATTTATTTCAGTTTATCCTGAATCTATTTAAAAAGTTTAGTATACCAACCAAGTTGGCATATGGTGGTCAGAAGAAGAAAAAAAAAAAAAAAGAAAAAAGAAAAAAGAAAAAGACAAGTTAAAAATAAATGTGGGTGAACATTAGGAATGGCAAGACCACACAGGGGGGGCAGCATTGCCCTAGATGGAGCTAATACCAAGACAAGCTGAAAAGAAGGAAGAGCATTAAAGTGAAGTCAGATGTCAACAGAGTATTTTACTGCCTTTTTCTACTATGACTTCTCTTTGTCAGAGACAAGAGAGAGAAATAAGAGGGAGCAATTGTACAGAGAGAGGGAGAGAGAGAGAGAGAGAGGTAGAGACCAAAATCCCTGATGTTAATACAGTAATATAGAGAGAAGGGGAGGAGGAGGAGAGAGAGTATGTGTGTTTGTGCATGTGGGGGTGTTGAAATGATTTTGTAATCCATTGCTTTATGATTGAGTTGGTGCCCCCCTCTCTCTCTCCTCTTTTTTAAATTTTCTCTCATCATTTTCCTTTGTTCTGACACAAAAGAGGCATGATGACCTTATGATGGGCATGGCCACCAATGGCCCCCTCTCTCTGTGTTTGCCTCTTTTTGCATTAAATCTCTATCATCTTTTTATAATTCTTTTCCTTGGCTTTCATAAAGGGCTTGCTAAAGTGGGGCCCACATATAGTCCTACTCCTAAGCTAGCTTCTCCTTTTGTGTCCAATTAAACCAAGGATAATGATATTACTTTTCATTCAATCTAGCTAATCAAATTTAATTAGTGACAAATGATCAAATTTGGCCTCTAAAATTTGATCCGGTGTGATTTCATTTTTGTCAACATATTAAATATTTAGCACCTTAGTTCTCGAAGCTTCGTTTGCTATCGTGAAAAGACTTTACAACAATATCATCAATAAAAATTTACAGTCATAAAATTAATTGTTACTAGTGCAAGTGACAAAAGACTTGGTGATTGATATTCGAGACCCGAGTTCGAAGTCTAATTGCTTCACATTTTCAACTATAATCTATTTCAAAAATAAACGAAATAGATAACATACTACCTTTCTATCAAAAAAAAAATAAAAAATAAAATAAAATTATCGACGTAACGCTCTCATTGTCAGCATAGATAGAAAATAACTGAAAGATCTAACTATCGCCCAAGACAAATTAAAGAGACTAAATTGTCGAATTTAAAAACTAAGGATGTGATTGAAATTAAGCTCGAACGAAAAGCCAGAGCAATTAAACCTAACATTTTATTCGTAAATTTCTTCTAACAAAAGATCATAAATAATACAACATTACTGTTGCAAAAAACATTTTGACTGTCGGTTTCGGGCCGGGCTACAGTTCGGTTTAGAACAAGTTCTACGACGTTGGCCCAGCCCAATTTTGAATTTTGGGCCACATAGGGTGGATTATTAAAACAATTATGATTAGCCCAAATGGCCAGGAGCCGAGGTACTACACTTGTATGTAAGGTACACATACATCAGGTACATGTACCTGATATGTTTTCAGAAAGAAACAAGAAGATAGAGAGAGAGAGAGAGAGAGAGAGAGAGAGAGAGAGAGAGAGAGAGCTGTAAAATAAAATTACCCCACTGAAAGGGATTGAATGCCACCCTAGATGAGCCTATTTTGACCTGCTCGGCATTTAGGAATGGTAACTAACTATAAAATATATAATTTGGTGGTTAATTTGTTTTACCAACAAAATGGCTTCACATTGAGCCACATTATTGCTATTTAAGGGATGAGCCCATTGAAGTATTCAACTTGTCCCCAAATAATGTTGAACGCCGTAAATCAATTCTAAAATATTTTTAAAAAATAAATTTTTATATTACAATAAATTATTTAAATATTTTATATTATATGTATTATATTTTATTTTATTTTATTTTACAATATTATTTATCAGATACTTTATCAATATTCTAATATACTTTGCAGAAATAGTAGTACATAGTACTAGGTGCAAGTAAAAATTTTTCCTTTTTTTTTTTGAAACTATGACGGTATTCTATTAGGCATTCTCTACACCGGGTGTATATAAATACATACACCACATACTTAAAATTTTCAATAGAAATTTTAAATTTTAATTCAATAAATATTTTAAAATTATTAAACTTTGTAAGTCATATATATTTAATTAAATTTTGATATAAAAAATCAGTTATCTAATATAAGTTGCAGTGTATGGTGTGTTAATATACATCAGGTACATATAATAATTTTTTTTTTTCTAATCAATTTTAACAAGGTACAAATACTCTCATATATTTAGCAATTTAAAATAAGTCCTCCAATTTTAAATTTATAATTAAAAAAATTTATTTATAGAATAGATACTAAAACTATAAAGTTTGATTGAATTTTAAGTGAAGTAATTATTAGAATACTTTGGCTCTACAAATACTCAAAGTTAAAAAATATTAATAATAAAAAAAAAATCTAATGTATAAAAGGCTATATGAGTTCTTTTTTTTTGTTAAAATTTTTTTCAATCTTAAAACTTTAATAATTATGTATCTTGATCGGCTAAAATATTATTTATCCGTTGCAAAGCGCAAATCCTACATTAGTATGTATATATATATATATATATATATATATATATATATATATATATATATATATATATATATATATATATATATACACACGCGATTATATGAGTATTAAAATTTAATTTATATATTGAACGACGGATCTCTGATAACCAAGAGCAGTACTTTAGACTACATGCATGTGATACCATTTAGCCAAAAAAAAAAAGGAAAATGCTATGTGTACACCCGTAAGGGGTGTACATCTCACGCCCCCACCCATCTAAGGGTGGGGGTGTAATAATGGGTCATTTGATGTGACCCGTAAAAAATATCGTCACCATTAAAATAATGGAAATGTATGTAGCATTGCTAAAAAAAAAAATTAATTTCTAGAAAATGATTGGGCCATAACTTTATCATACGTAATCGAAGCCAGTCTAAAAACCTAGCTCAAATTTTCACAAAGTCATGAGTTGAATTCTTCATTTGCTTTTTAAAGCATTATTTCTTATATTAGTTAAAATCTGCTCGCTCTAGTGGTGCATTTCGTTTTTGAAAACATTATAGTGTAAAATAACTTATTTTTCATAAATATTTTTTCTCGATCAATTGAGAGCCACGTAAGATAGCGTGCGTTACATGGTCTTTATGATCTTAAATGCGATTGTAAGACATACGACAACCTTAAATCTAGGCCAAATCCTTAATCTATCTACACAAACAACATTTTGTATTAATTAGACATCTGTCACGCATGTGAGCGAATATATATATATATATATATATATATATATATATATATATATATATATATATATATATATATATATATATATATATGAAGATCTTTTATGAGCAGGTCGATCTTTTTATAACAATCTTAGTGTTGATGTTTTTATATTTGGGTGGAATTATGAGATCAAATGTACCCAGAAATTAAAAGTTTAGCTATTGTTGTACACTAGTGGGAACTTAAACTTACACATAATAACTTGAGGGCACATAGTTGTAATTAATATAGTTTAAAAAAATCGACGAAGCACCCAAACTCAAAGTAATAATCAGAATGACTTGCGCATAAAGAGCGAGTAGGTCGGCTTAAAAAAAAAAGAGGCTAGAATTGCTTATTTTCTCGCTTAACTTAAAACTGATTGTGTGGCAACGAGCCAACGAGCTGCTTGAATATGAAACCCTACGCATTGAACCCTAACAAGTATAAATTGCGAGTTCTCTCGTTGCTGAGAAAGATGATGCATTTTTTGGGAGGGAAGATTCTACTGTAGAAATTTTAACAAGGACAGAAATCTTTTTTTTTTTTTTTTTTTTTTTTTTCACCTTTTTTCGAGACTGAGCCGTCTCACTGCAATTGTCTAATTCAACTTCTTTATGAATAAAGCGGATAGCGCGCTATTTATTTCTCAAAAAAAAAAAAAAAGCATAAATTGATTGATGCAGATACGATCCGATGTAGGAAGGATGACAAAGTTTTGGACAGCACATCGCAGGCCCTCAGAGGATCAATTTCTGAAGGAGGGTTTGAATTTCCCCGTTGCCTTTGTCTCAGTGTTGTTTTTTCTTCCTCTTCTGCATTTCTTTCTGTAGTTCCCTGCGAGGCCTTGCTATCTTATTTTTGTAGCTTAGTTCATTTACATAATGAATAGAGTAGTTAGCTAGCTACTTTTCTCGCGAGAATTCATATAAGTCTAGTCATTTCCACTGAACTACAATTAATAAGTTGGTTGTTTTATGCTGCTACTATTGCAACAGCTGCTACAATATACATTATTACTATTTTACATAACTATCCACAGTATGTAATTATTACTATTCTACATAACTATCCACAGTATGTACATTATTACTATTCTACATAACTATCCACAGTAGTGAGTAATAGTAGATCTCCGAGTAGGCAACTTGTCCTTAACAGAGATACAATTAAAAGAATCACTATTTAATTTCCTGCAAAGCTCTTTTCCATGCAGCCAAATACAGGTGCATTTGTTGCAGGAAGAGGTGGAAGCATCTCTATGTCCTATGCTCATAAATACCTAATTGCTTTAATTTGGAAACAAATTAAATAAATATTACTTACTGTCTAAGCATTAAATGGAGGGAGAAGTTGTTATCCATTAATTTGAACTTAAATGAATAATTAATGGCCAATCATGTATATGACATGATACTCTTCTTTTTTTTTCTTTTTTCTTTTTTTTTTTTTTTTTTTGCTTCTTGAGCTTTCTAATGGCCTTAAAAGGGCTAATACTGCGCAGGTATATCTCTTTATAGCCTTTATTTGAAACATTAAATTTTGGACAATAAAATTAGATACACCACCAAACTTTCTCAAATGATGTTTTGATTTAATAGTTGTGGCCCTCAGGAAAAAGATTACAATATGTAACTATTTGACTCTAGCTCATTGTAGAATTCTAATAATAATTAATCACTTTTGAGATGGTGTACTATTAACTCCGCACAATTTTTCCAACCAAAGTAGATTCTAGCTAGTTATGAGGTGATTATTTTTTTTGAGAGAATAATTATGAGGTGATTATTTACTTTTAGATATTTTAATTTTTCACTCACATGCAATTAACAAAGACATTTGGAAATTGGTGGTATATATATATATATATATATATATATATATATATATATATATATATATATATATATATATATAGAGAGAGAGAGAGAGAGAGAGAGAGAGAGAGAAAGAGAAAGCTAGGCTGGAATATTATTAATATTATCAAGTCATTAGTGCTATTAAATTTTTAATTCTTGAATTAAAAAATATGTGGTTGAGATGATAATGACCTTTTAGATTTAATAGGTAGTTGGAGAAATAATAAAATCTAACGAATGAAAATGATCAAAGAGCTTAATCTAAGAATAGAAAACTTGATAGCACCAACAACTTAGTACTACTAATAGTATAATAGCTGGACTATATATATATATATATATATATATATATATATATATATATATATAGTGTAGGATTACTATACTCTTATGAGTATAAACTCCTTTATACTTATAATTTTTTCGTCATTGATGAAGAGATGTGCGGTTAGGATGATAGTGGGCTCCCTAGGGCTTAGTGGATTGTTGGTGAAATAGTATAAACCCTATAAGACAACTATAATCCTAACCGCACATTCTTTTACCCATGAGTCGAAAATTTATAAGTACGACGGAATCTATACTCATAAAAGTATAATAGCGAGACTATATATATATATATATATATATGCTTCGACTTGACAAGTCAATGAGAACAAATTAACGACGATGTATTACCTCACACTAAGTACACCTTTGTTCGGGACAAAGCTAAAGATATTCACAAGGCCATGTACTGGCCCCAGCCCCATCAGAAGCTTCTATCAAATCATTGATTACCCAATTAAAAAAAACAGATCAGCGTAACATCACACGGCTGTTCACATTGAAAATTAATTAAAGCATTTCTTAATTACTTTCCTCTCACTTTAGGTATATAATATATGCACAATAAAAAGAATCCAACATTAATTTGTTTGGTGCACCAGCAACTAACCTATCATGAGTTGTCACGTAGCCCAACAAAAATCTATGTAGAATGAAATGAAAGGAGCTCTAATTAATTAGTAAACTAAACTATTTCTTAAGTAAAGCTTATGCATGTTTGTTTGGCACTTTGCGTGTTCAAAAACAGGGTTTGGAATAATTTTTTTTTTTTTTTTTTTTTTTTTTTTGCATGCATTAATCACGTGGGCGTGAACTAAAATAAGCCAAAACATCCAATGCAAGTACCATTTAGTACCTATTTTTCTTTCTTTCTTTCTTTTTTCCTCTCTTTTCACGTCAAAAGTAATTATTATACGTAACAGAGCCCATTAATTAAACTCAACCAAAAAAAAAAAAAAAATCAGGCCCAACCTAAAACATTGTTTGTAACCAGGCCTTGACTATGCTGAGAGCCATTACCAGACTAATTGGGCTAACTATTTGGAGTTGGGCCTAATATGGCCCATTAACTAAACTATATGATAATAGGAACCAATTAAGTGGGGGAAAAAAAAAAAAAAAAAAACTTGTATATGTCATTGCCTCAATGGAACCCACACTTGCAGTATCTCTAATTGCATTTTTCCTAGTAACATTTATTCTCACCCACGTGATCCTAATCCCTCTTGCATGAGTTATACCTATCAATGACCGGCCTTTTTCTTATGAGAGCACAGAGTTTTGGACATTTATTTATCCCCTTTAATTGCTAGAATAATTGGAACACTAAATAGCACTAGGCTCCACACTCCTGCATGAGGGCCAGTTCTAAATCTAATGTTGTGAAAAGATGAAACACATTTGTATCTTTCCACGACACATCACGTGAGAGGAGTGTCTCCATGTAGGCCCCCTTTTCATTTGATTGGTTCTCTGTTTTCATTGGATTCCGATTGTGTAAATTCATGTCATGGATGGGCCGCAACTTGAAGACAAAGCTCTCAACTTTCAAGTTTCCAAAAGCACTTAGCTACAAGCAACATCTACAGGGGTGGGGTGGTCATGCTCCAGCTATGAAGTACTTCCTCATGCATCACCAGTTACCCTTGCTTTGGATCCTATTCCCCTTTCTAAAATTTGTTTTTAAAGCTTTGAGCTTTTTCTCCTCTACCAATCTATGTAGACTTTATATATATATACCGACTCAAAATGCTTAAACTCAAATTACTAACGCTTGCGCGCTTTATGATACTATCGTCATCTGATGTGGGACATTTTCAGATGTAACAGCATTAATTGGCCACCGCATGCACAGGAATTCCACAGCTCCTTCTCGCGACACACCATGTGCTGTGAAGAATAAAATCATGATCCCATTCGCATCTCAGTTCGTGCAGAATGTCACAGTTCATTTCCATCACAGAATACCGGCACCACCTAACTCACTGAGAATGAACTATCATGTTAAAACTCAGTACAGAGGAGAATCTGATGCACTACCAAACAATAATGGACCATTGAGAATATAATCTCTACGGTGCTTAAGTTCTCCAAGGAAACTATTTGTGATGCTTACGTTGGGAAAGCACCAGCTGTCGATGTAGTAGTTAAGACATCACACGTGCGATTGTGGGGAACCCCAGTTTGTAATAATATGCCATGTTTGGAGAAAAGAATGAATATAGCACAGAATCTGTATTTCTCTACAGCTCCTGCATGCTAGGAATATATACTTATTAATTCTCTTATCCATGAATGATAGTATAATAATAGGTAGCAACACTGGTTTGAGAATTTCCTTCTTTTAAAATTTGCACTGTTCACCGTGGTCGTCGTAATTTGTAACAATTAAAATAAGAAAAACCTGCAGCTCTTCTTCACATATCAACGACGACAAATTAAGAACCAGAGAAGAGGGCCTTCCAAAAAAGTTACAGTTATTCTTTCCACCTTGCATGATTTAAGCAACTAGAAAATAATGTTAACACATTCGCTGAAACAATTATGCATACATATGTATTTTAACAAAATTTGGTTAATATTATGCAAGTCTTGTAGCTCTTTCTACGCACAATTAGCGCATCAAATTTGGAGCTCAAATACAGACATTCATCATACTTGGAACAGTAAATCTGATACGGTAGAAATTACCTGCAGTGAATATCTAAAGAAGGTTCTGCAATAAGCTACGCCGATAAAAAAAAAAAAAAAAAAAAAAAAAAAAAAAAAAAAAAAAAAAAAAGATCAATGAAGAAAATTCAACAATATGTATGTCCTAGCATTGGTTATACCATCATGGCTCTCATAAAATAAAAAGTTAAAAGGCACTACACAGGCTAGCACAATCAGCCATGTGTTGAGAAGGACTAGGCATATTTCTATTACAGAGTCATCTAGCTCACAGTTTGTGACACTCAGTTGAGTTTGACAATTAGATCCCAACCTGACTCATATTCATATGCATTGTATGATAAAACTAACTTGTTTAGCCTACAGCAACCTTAGCAATTGACTGAGACAAGATATGGATGACTAGGATCTGCAAAGTGCAAAGTAATACCACAAAGTACGATTCTTGCCAAAAGCTAACAAAGCACAATCAAAATCTTAAGATAACCCCTACACTCCCCTCTTAACTCCAAGTTTTTTACATGTTGAATTACTACATCTTGAATCACAGAACAACGTAAGATTAGACCCACTTAACATACACTTTGAATGTAATGGTGAGTTATATATGAAATGATTCCGATACATGTAGCAATATAATGGACGAATGTCTGTGAACCTCCTATTCTACGGAAAGAAGTAAGAGCTATATGTGAAATAGCATGCTTCAGAGAGCAATTTCGAGTTTCAACTCATGTTTGTTGGATTACAATGAAAGGCCAAATTATAATCTGTTTATTTAAGCAGTTAAGTATTCAAACAACAAGTATACTTCGCTCAAAGATATAGACAACATAGAAGAATACCAAAGCATATATTTCTTGAAACAATAGGTGAATGCAAAAGTAAATTGCATATTTATTTGTAGGATAAACAATTTTCAGCAGGAAAAATCAGCGTTAACATAATAATATTATCAGGCAAAAGCCTCACTGGGAGCCCGAAGTAAAGCTGGATTATGGTTGCCCCTATGTAAACGAGACAACAACATCACTAAGAGCACTCGAGAATTGTATATTTTGCCGAGGAAGACCAGCACTCTTAATGCCATGCAGAACAAAATGATTGTAGAAAGGAAAAGAGAACAAGCACCATCTCCAGGAATGTAAGCATTCCAACCTCGTCTCACTTTCCATTGCAGAAGAATTAGAAGCATTTCCTGTGCACAATTGATGGTCCGGATTCATCGTACTCAGCCTTTGCAATCCACATCTGCCATATAAATAGCAAACTCCATTTTCAGTTAAATGGAATAAACATAAAAGAAGAAGCCAGAAAATATACTAGCAAAGTTTAAAGCATTTTTAAAAATAATCCATAATAGATATTGTTAGGAGATATTCATTCCTCATCATCCGCATAATCTGAGTCCAAATGGAATATATGCATAACACATGAATCATTAAGTATTAGCGAACAAAAGGTAGTCGGCATTTCAGGCTAGTCCTCACCTGCTGGAATGTGCTAAGGGATGCCAAGATGGATCCTCCGATCCATACACTGTACTTCCTCTCTGGGGGAGCCACCACCTTAATCTTCATGCTACTAGGTGCCAATGCAGTTATCTCCTTGCTCATCCTATCAGCGATACCTGGAAACATTGTTGAACCCCCGCTTAACACAATATTCCCATATAGGTCCTTCCTTATATCCACATCGCATTTCATGATCGAATTGTACGTTGTCTCATGTATTCCTGCTGCCTCCATCCCGATCATGGATGGCTGGAAAAGGACCTCCGGGCAGCGGAAACGTTCTGCCCCAATGGTGATCACTTGCCCGTCAGGCAACTCATAGCTCTTCTCAACAGACGAGCTGGTTTTTGACATCTCGAGCTCCTGCTCGTAGTCAAGGGCAATGTAGGCAAGCTTCTCCTTCACGTCGCGGACAATCTCACGTTCTGCTGTGGTGGTGAAGGAGTAGCCTCGCTCAGTCAAGATCTTCATCAGGGCGTCAGTTAGGTCACGGCCTGCAAGATCGAGGCGGAGGATCGCATGTGGGAGAGCATATCCTTCATAGATTGGTACAGTGTGGCTAACTCCGTCACCAGAGTCAAGGACGATGCCTATAGGAGACAACAGAACAAGCATTGTCAATGTGATTAAATAACTAATCCGCAAACATGAAGCACAACTTAGTCACGGATTAACCATTTCATAAATTAAGGAAATACATTACAAGATCATAGGGCATGGCGCCGATTCATGCAATGGAAACAATTTGAAAGTGTGGTCAAGCCATTAATGAATTATTCATTTAAGTAATGGAAAAATCAATCACGGATGTATTTGTATATAGTAGCAGATTCATGAAAAAAGTTTCCAGAGAAAGCAATCTTGAAGTTGCAAAATTTTTCATGCCAGAAAGTTAAGAATTTTTTGCAAACTGAATATTAGACTATTAGTACAGGTATAAATACTACATTCCACATGGAAAGAATACACCCTTGCAGACATGAAAATGTTTTCATGCTAAACTAATCAAAGAAGTACAAGGTTAGAAAGTCTACCATGGGACAATCGAGACAGTTAGGTAATGTATTTGCTCACCAGTTGTACGGCCACTGGCATAAAGAGAAAGAACGGCCTGAATAGCAACATACATAGCCGGAGTATTGAAGGTCTCAAACATGATCTGAGTCATCTTTTCACGATTAGCCTTCGGATTCAGCGGTGCCTCAGTAAGAAGAACAGGGTGCTCTTCTGGAGCCACACGAAGCTCATTGTAGAAAGTGTGGTGCCAGATCTTCTCCATGTCATCCCAATTGCTGACGATACCGTGCTCAATTGGGTATTTAAGCGTCAAAATACCACGCTTCGATTGAGCCTCATCCCCGACATAAGCATCCTTTTGGCCCATGCCAACCATCACTCCCGTGTGACGAGGACGGCCCACAATGCTAGGAAATACAGCCCTTGGCGCATCGTCTCCGGCGAATCCAGCCTTGGAACGCAGCAAATATTAGAATCAATCTTCATATATTGCAACAGAAAATGTCAAAGCAAACTACGACTTCTAAGGAACAACAACCGAAATACAGTAGAATACTTGAGGCAAATGGCGCATCCGAACCCTGGACACAATTGAAAAAAAAAAAAGAGGAGGAGGAAAAGCTTAAGGTATGAAGTGTTTATGCTGTACCTTAACCATTCCGGTCCCATTGTCGCACACGAGAGGCTGGATATCCTCGCCGTCCGCCATTTCCTATTAACCGATACACAAAGAAAATGATGGCATACTATGATCAAAAATCCTCGCAGTTGCAGCTAGATACATTACGATATAGGCACAGGTAGAGGCGGTATCTAAATCCAATCACAGCTCAGAAAAATCATTCAAATTTTGTTTTTTTCCTTACTAACTAATCGATTTGGAGAATTACATGCTAAAAAGGAAGTGATTTTTTGAAATGGATAGATAATATAGCTTCGACTTTTACAAATTACGATTTCCTTTTTTTCATTTTTGATTCAATGACAAGTTCATAGATAATCTTTCTACCTTAGCAGTTATTAACTCAAATCCATAAGGCTAAAAAAACAAATCGCTATGTCAATTTTAACGCCAGGAATGTGCAATTTAACAATGAAATAATCATAGATCAAACTCGTGCCTTCACACTTCAGGAAGAAATGCTGCTTCGAAAAATCGCTTTTTTTTTTTTTTTGTTAGCACGAAAAGAAGGGTTGAGATCTGTTACCTAAAGAGCAATGTTTCAGGAGAAGAAGAGCAAAAGTGCGAGGGCGATCGTTGTGGGACGACGATGAGGAAACCCTAGATCTTCAATCTCTAGAACTCTATTTGTGTGTGTGTCTCCTCCCTCTCTCTCTCTTTCTCTCTCTTTCGAAGAGTGGTTGGACCCGCGCTTTGCGCGCGCCACTAAGATTAGAAGTTGGCGACCGCGTCTGACGCAGCCCACGACGCAACCGAAACGGTCCGTCTGGCCGGGTCGGGCCGGGTCGGGTCGGGCCGGATCGGGTTAAGGTAGTCCGTGCTATACATTTCTAAAGTGTGCCACGTATCTTACTATCCTTATTCAATGCCCATCTCATTTTATGATTAGCTTACGTACGGAATATCGTATTTTATATATTATAATAAATTAATATATTTTTTTACTGTCACATATATTTTTATAGGCAAATACTTTAAAAAATAAATTTTGTTTAGAAAAAGATAGCACCCTTTCGTTTATTTTTAAAATTAATTTATATTTTTAAAATTAATTTAACTGAAACTATGTAGTAACTAAATTTCGAACTAGAAACCTCGAATAATCAATTAATAAATAATATTTTATTCATAAATGAATAGAGTTTATACCATACACCTAATAAAATATATGAATAGCATTGATTAAATAAATTTGTTATATAAATTAAGTGCATCTATATATAAATGCACCGGTCCATTCTCGTCATTTATTTTATCACTGTTTTAATTTAACTCTCTAATTATTTTTTAAAAAAAGAACAATTATAATAGATATTCTTTTTTTGAGAGAGAGACAGAAAGATAGCATACTATTCGTTTCGTTTATTTTAAAATAAATTTAACTGAATCTC
The DNA here is from genome assembly GCA_029204045.2 of Tillandsia leiboldiana. Taxonomy (NCBI): domain Eukaryota; kingdom Viridiplantae; phylum Streptophyta; class Magnoliopsida; order Poales; family Bromeliaceae; genus Tillandsia; species Tillandsia leiboldiana. The sequence continues at coordinate 57,373,259 of CM055060.1, read as the reverse complement.
AAATATCAAACACTAAATTTTTTACCTGTTATACTAGGAACGATCAATGGTCAATAAGCAATAGATATTCTAAAAATAGAATTTTCATATCCAAGCTTTAGCTACTTTATACTTAAATTTATGTTCAAATTTGGAAATTTTTATAATTGAGCTGTTTAAATATACACATAGATGCATAGTGTAATGAAAATTACTTTTGTACATCCAAATTAGGAGATTTTAAATTATTGGCGATTTTGAAATAGACCCCTCAATGTTATTTTTTGTTGTTGATATTTTTAACTTTTTATTTAATCTGATTTATTTTAGTCATCTGAAATGGAAATCATCTTTTAAATTTTAATGATCTTATTTGCTACTACCGATTGCTAAATATTAAGAAACTCTACACGTACTTTATCCAAAATGCAGTGTGAAATATAATTTGATCAAATTGTTAATTAACTTAAATATATAATTTAATTAATTAAAATAATCAAATAAAAACAAATGAAGTAATGAATATGAAAATCACTATTTAATAACAAAAAAAAAAAAGGTTCAAGGGCCACTTTCAAATTAGCCTATAATGAGAGGTCTCCAAACATTTTGTATTAGCTTTAATAGCCATGAATATAAACGTTTAAAAAATATGGATCCCGCTAGTGATTAGATCTTGCTTTATGCTCATTTTTTATGAAAAAAAAGAAATAAATTGACCGATTCACCGGATTTTAGTTCGGGACTGATCGAGCGGGTTCTAACCTGTAGATTTAAGCTCTTACTAGACTTACCATTTTACCGTTAATGGATGAATAGTGTAGATTTATTCTATTGTTATAAATAGATTAGTAAGCACCGACACAATGCTCATCTTTATATATTTTTACTTAGATTTCATTTTATGTAATTACGTTAAATAAATTTCAATATCAAACGGGTCTTATGAATAACTTAATTGTCCATTGCTATTGTAAGAGCTGAATGGGGAATGGCTTTTCTCTGAAGCTGTTTATGATAATTCGAGGATACTTTTTTAACTTATTTAGGACATTTTCATAAAAAAAAAAAAAAAAAAGGAAAGGACCATCTTATCTATCTTTTATTAAGTTTTTACTTTTTAGATGACAATCCCAATTGCAGCTTTGTGCTGGGGTGTACATCTTAAAATATATGAGGTGTAAGATGTGTACATCTTATTTGAAAGAGCAATGCTACATTACACTCCAAAAGTAGCGTACATTCTACATATCCATTCATCTAAAAATAAAAATGTCTTCTAAAGATCATTTTAAGTGACCCAGAAGTTATTTTAAGTGACTTCTCATTATACCACCACCCTGGTGGAGGTGTGGGTGTACATGTTGCATTGCTCAGGATAGAAACATCTTTTTTACACTCCATTTTTTTTTAGAGTGGGATGAATTTTATTTATTATTTCAAAATGACGAATAAAAAATCTCTACCGTTAAATAAATATAGTGTAAAATATACAGCTAAAAATAAACGTACAAATAATATTTGCAACTTGACACGTGACACTACAGTTGCACTGCTCAACAGATAGCTGCAATGCGCCATGCGAGCTTGAAGTAATAGTTCGCAGAATCAGTCAAATCAACTATTGAAGAGTAATGCTCTCATGCGACTAATTTAAATTTAGTGTCTTTTTTTAAAAAGAATAATAATAATTTTTAAACACTAGAAATCTACTCAACAGATTACCAACTAAAATGAATTATAAAAATAATATTGAAAAACATAAACTATCTAATTACCAAATTTAATAATATTATTAAAATTTTCTTTTCTTATTTAGTTTTATTACTTACCAAATTAAATAGCGGCAAATTTGATAAGTAGCATAACCTTTGTAATTTCAAATTTGAAATTTAACTTTATTAAAATTTTATATTTAAAATAGTATAAATTAAATTCAAATTTAATTTTAATAATTCAAATTTAATTTTAGTTTTAATTTTTAGAAAGAAAAAATTATATTTAAATGAGTAATGCATTTTAATTCAAATTTGTTAATTCAATATTAAAATAACATAAAAATTCACAAATATTAATCTATTTTAAATTAAAATTTAATTTATAATGTGCTTATAAATCTAATTTTAATTATTTATTTAATTAAAAAAATTATTTTAAAAATTAAATTCAAATTATTAATTCAATATTGAGAAAATATTAAGTTTCACGTTTGAAAATTAACTTTAAATTATAAAGCTGAATTTAAGTTTAGATATTATTATTTCAAATTAGGTTTTTGGATTATATACTTTTAAAAACATATAAGCTCTACTATATATATATATATATATATATATATATATATATATATGGACAATCTTAACCTGTGTCTATTAGGTCGATTTGAAAATTTTGTCTAAATATAAACTTACTTTGGTCATGATATATTAATTATAAAAAAAATTGGATAATTTTCTATCTTAACTTTCAGTTAATTTTGAATTATGATATTCAAACAAAATAAGTTTGATTTGCGGATTGATAATTAAAGACAGAATTAAAATTAGGATGAAAAATAAATAAAATATATTGCTTAAATTTACTTCCTTTTTAAAAAAATCCTGATGATCATGTGAGAGATTTGACGATTCATTTCAAATTTAAATCATTAATTCAATATCAAAATAATATAAAAGTTCAAAAATATTAATATATTTTAAATTCAAATTTAATATACACCAAGTTAAACTTGCGTGTTAATTTAATTTAATTTATACTATTCTAATTATGACGTTTAAACTATTACTATAATAATTACTATAATAACGTCTAAATTATAGTAATTATAATAACGTTTCAAAATTATAGTAATTATTTTAACGTCTACCATTACTATAATTACTATAGTAATTATAGTAATAATTTACTATACTATAATAATTACTATAATAATTTAATTTGTACTATTATAATTACTATAATTTGATTATAGTGATTACAAGTTTACTATAGGATAATTATAGTGATAATTCAATTCTACACTATACTAATTTGGTAAGTAATTAACAAACCACTCAAAATATTATAATTATAATAGTATAAATTTAATTTTAAGTGAGTAAAAAATTTCAAATTCAAATTGTTAATTCAATATTAAAGTAATATGAAAGTTCAAAAATATTAATATATTTGAAATTCGAATTTAATTTATATTGTACTTATAAACCCAACTTTTTTTTTTATTTCTATAAAAAAAAAAATTCTATTTTTGAAAATAGAATTCAAATTATTAATTCAATATTGAAACAATATCAAAGTTCAAAAATATTGATCAAATTTACATTTTAAATTTGGATCTAATTTAAATCTCGATGGCTTTATTAGATCTATTAGTTTGAATTTTAGAATTGAATTATTCTTGTTATATTTGTTAAAATTTTATTAAGTTTATTAATTGTCAATTTTTCTAATTTATTTTTCTTAAAATTATTAAATTTGATTTTTTTTTTTTTATAAATTCAATAAAATTTTTTTATTTTGAACAATGCTACATGTACACCCCGAAAGGGGTGTACATCATACACCCCACCCATCTAATGGGTGGGGTGCTTTTAAGGGTCATTTGAAGTGACCCTTACCACACCCCCACCCATTGGATGGGTGGGGATGTATGATGTACACCCCGAAAGGGGTGTACACATAGCATTTTTCTTTTATTTTAGACAGAACTATTTGGTTTAACGACAGAAAACCCATCAAGTGAGTACCGATCAACGGTACCGATTTTTTTATATTCGGGCATTACTATTTTTTTAATAAATTACAGTCGATAAATATAAAAATCTAGTTGTACGAGAAAAAAAAAAAATGATTAGAATATTGGCCTTCCCAAAATCTATGAAAGACGAATATAAAGATTTTTGTTTGGTAAAGCTTACTTACACTGTTACAGATACTGCTTCTAACTCAAATTTGTAAATTCACTCAATCTTGTGATTGCAGAATATTATTGTAATCAGATTCTAATTCTTGAGCAGGACCACCATATGACACAACAAAAGTCCAGAGCCAGCAGGGACTTGTCTCCTCCCCATCACATGCAAAACAGTCCCACCTCTCCCTCTGCCCAATTCATTCAATGGGGGGGGTCAGAAAACAATGAGGGGCCAAAACCCTAACCCTAACCCTAACCCTAACCCTAACTCCTGTCCCCCTACAAATCCAGTCAAATGAACCTACACTCACTTCTTCCTCTTTCCATCCCTTGCCCAAACAACATTAACCCCTCCACTTGCACCAAAGAGAGAGGAAAACAGCTAAGACCATCAACACCATCCCCCATTAACAAGCTAGGGGAATGAGTTTTTTTTTTTTTAAAAAAAAAAAATGGGGACCCCCACCAATGGTGGTAATAGTGCTAAAGTGTTGGGATTGGTTGACTTTTTTTATCAATTATTTTGTTCAATTTTCTCTAATTGGCTCAAATTTCAAGAACCTCCCAGGTTTACTACCCAGTTGTTTTCAGTATGGTTGGCTTCAGTTATTAGTTAGATATATATATATATATATATATGGTCCACTAACCTAAAATGGAGGCCATTTATTAATTACTATATACACACCCAATGTTGCTAGCTAGTATATATTCTGTGAGCATTTGCATTATTTTATTATAATCAAAACTAAATAGTGATTTTTTTTTATTTTTTTTCTGAAATTGAGAGAGAGAAAGAGAGAGATGAATGTCAAACAAATTGAGTTTTACAAAAAAGAAGAAGAACATTAGATTAATTCATCATTTTGAATGGAGATATATTTCAATAAAAACTCGTGAAGTTACATTTTGAATAAAAAGTCATAATTTTCAATCTGGGTTTTAACTTAATGACTTCTAGTTAGAGCTGGCATAGTGGAGCATTGATTCGAGAGTCTAGATAGATAATGACTCTATAAATGAGTTGCAAAACTACGTACCTTTCCAGAAACATATGATTAAGAGCTTAATTTATACTAACAATTAATAATGCAGTTTAGAGTTTGGTTTTCTAAGACTAGCTAATCAAGTAACCCCAATTAATGTAGAAAAATGAAAAAACATATATAATGGCCACTTGCTTTGCATGTGGACCAGGACTTGAAAATGAGAAACATCATAGGAAAAGGAATAAGCATTTAATAAGGTGCATGACTACCTACCAGCAAGGTCATTTGCTGGTGTATTAAGTGACTGGGACCAACTTCTGCTCCTCTTCCCTTAGCCTCTTATCAAGTGTATTTAAAGTTTCATGAGTTGAAAAATACGGTACTCCCCTCGATCAGTATCAAATTATGTGAATTCGAAATCTGTTTCAGTATCGCAATTCACTTTAATTGGTACCGTCTAGAATTGAAATTTCGCAGCGAAAACGTCAAATTAAATTTTTACTATAAATCCGTCATCTCAACAAAACTGGAACCAATACAACTGCAAAGAGAAGAAAAATTAAAACAGAAAATATGTGGGTGAAATAATAAGATTAATTAACTAAGAGAAAAATTTACACTGACTCCTCTTCTGCAATAGAGTAGCTTCAATCCGAGCCCTTCTCCTGAATCTCTCTCACCCTTCTCTCATCTTCTATAAATCTAGAAGATTATGGGTGTGGCTAAATCATAATCCCCACCACCTATATGAGTGTTATCACCATCATATGAGTGTGGCTAAATCTTAACCTTCATCACTTTCATGGATGTTACCATCACCGTGTGTATGAATATCACCGTCAAATATAGCACTTATATTATATTTATAGCTTATATTAAAAGATATCTAAATTCTACTCTAAATAAATTTTTATTATAATTAATATTTAAATCTTAATAAATTTATCTCTAAAATAAATTTTAATATTAATCTTAATCCAATTAGAGTTCAATACAAATCTAATCAAATCCTAAACCCCCCCCCCCCCCCACCCCCCCCCACCCCCCCCCCCCCCCCCCACACACACAGGGGGGACTCTTCAGAACTTAATGAATGATTAAGCACTCTCGCTTGTCAGCTAAAATACCATAAATACGGTAATTACTTGGAAAGAAATATACTTTTTTATCACATCTACGTACTAACTTAAATGTCAGAGAGATAGCGCACTCCGCAAGATGAAGCTAAGGAGACCTCCATTATCTGATACATATTACATGTGCTCTCATGGCCTACAAAATTCCAATACTACTTCAATGTTCCATCAGGACATAACGATATATAAACAAAAAAGGCCAAGAGGACGCATGCTCACGAGCACTTTTGACTTATCCTATCCCTATATAAACATACACATCTGTAAAGCTTAACATCAGCATGTGAATGAGAAGCAGACATTTTTTAAAACTTAACCCTGAAATATATATATATATATATATATATATATATATATATATATATATTTAAAGAGGAAAATGGCACCACCAAATAAAGCCCACAAGAAGAACAGCCTCCCATGATAAACGGTTAACAACGAGCAAACAAACCAAACAAAATAAAAAACAATAACCATGAGAAAGTAGATCTTAAATATATGACAGAACAATAAATACACAAATTTACGTAAAAAAAATTTATAGAAAAAAAATTACGAACGAAAAAAAAAAATTTACTATGTCAAAAAAGCGAATACAAAATTCAGTTATCGTACAATCGCTCGATCTCTCTAGGACAAAACAAAGAAGAACACTAATCTTAACGAATCTTATCTGTACCGTGGGAGGCAAAATCCCCTGCACCCCCATCCGATGTCAGTGGTGAACTTCGAGCTCAGACTTAACCGTCCGAACCCTCCGCTTCCACCGCAGACATCTATTTTTTTTTTTTTCAAAATTTTATCAATTTTTATCGTCGCACCATGAAACCTTCGGCGAACCGAAATCATAATATCGATGTCTAATTTTAGAGTCACATATAACGTAAACAAAAGATTGAATATATATGCATGCATGAATTGATCCAACAAATATATAGAAACACCACAGTGCACATATGAGAAACTAGGAATAAAATCTAACCAAATCTAACAATGCTCCAATGAACTCTCCCCCTCTCCCTTACTATACACACAACATGAATGACCCACAATCTAAACAAATAAGAATTGTCGAGCGGACTCAAATGGAAGCATCACTAGTGCTAGCGGGGTTTCGCTGCTTGCGGTTTCTTCGACCACGGTGCCTCCGGTCGGCGAACTTGTGTCCATCTCGCCCGAAAAAGTGTGTGGACTCTTCGTCAATCAAACACTCGGATAAAGGGCTCGGATATCTTTCACGGTCGTGGCAGTAAGAATAGCTCATATGGTTCCTGCGAAAGGCCTCCATTGCGGTGCGCTGATCGGCCGATATCATAACCGAATTGAATTGGACCGATTCAGGCCCTTCGCATGCCAACGAGTGGTCCACTGGGTTCACGGGGCAGCCGTGGAGGACGAGGTCGGCGAATTCGGCGACAAACGGAGAGTATTTATAGTTGACCTTGTAGCGGCCGCCTAAAGTAGCCCAGCTTGAGCCATCCCATATTGTAGCATAGAGGGACATGGGTTTGGAGGGGAAGGCCCCTCCCATGGCCTCACTCCTCACAACCTCTCTAATTGGAGTGTTATCTATGTAGAATCTGGAATGTCAAAAAGAAAAAACATTGGTACAAATATGTATTGATCTTTAGTACAAACATGTTGTAAACAACCAGGGACAAGTTTTTTTTTCACTATCACTCAGGGTAAGAGTTTTACAGTGAGAACTCACAGAGTGCTTAATTTGAGGAAATAAACATTAAACAGAGGGTGAAGAAACATAACAAGCACAAAAAAGGCAATGGTTTGCCAGAAACAGATATAGGTTGTGAAATTTTACTCAGAGATGAGTCTTAAAAAAACAATATTAATAAACCAAAACTTTCTATAGAAAGAATAGGTGGTGACCAAAGCAATTTGTAAAACCCTTATCCCATATCCAGCTTTCACATTCTTTTCAGGCATTAAAAGAGATTCCTCGTGTATCCAACATGAGAGGGAAAATGTTGCATGCTTTGCCCAAACATACACCACCATAAAACTCGGGGAAAAATGTGTACTATGAAGAAGCATACATAAATAGAATATATATCCACAGAAAAAAAATGGAAAAAGAAGAAGAATCATAAATGATAAAACGAATTAAAGAGAAGGAAAATTGGCATCTTAATTAGTTTAGTTTAATTTTTAGAGACTCACATGATGCGATTACGGGTCCAAAGGATGGAGTATTGGTGGAAATCCTCAGTTGGGTCGAACCAAAAATCGTATCTTTCCTCTCTTCCAACTTTGGTGCTCCCATTTCCATACACATTTGTTTGGAGCCTCCACTCCTTTCCTCTAACGTTTCCCAGGAACTCCAAGTCTAATTCGTCATGGGTTCGCTCATACGTATCCCCATTCGACATCTACAACCAAAAATAAAAGGGGGGCGAAAATAATAAAGGAAACTTTTCGAGCATGACATTGTAATCTCAGAGCAGGAACGCAAAGTTGGGTGCTTTTGCGGTAAAAAAAAAAGGAATTAATTTGTGCTCCGTTTTAAATTTTTTGAAGAGTATCACATCAAAGAAGAGGCTCACATAGAAGGCGACGACGACTCCAGCGGCGTAATCTGAGGGGAGTTTGATCGAAGCGCTGAAGAACCCATGAAGGAATAGGTCTTGTGAGGCGAAACCCGCACCTGGGTATTCACCAAACGAGCACAACAAGAGGAATCAATACCCAAAAAAAGTGCCCTTTTTTTCCCCTTTTTTTTTTTTTTTTTTCCTGTAAAGGAGATTGAGGGTTTTGTTACCAGTGTTCACGTCGAGGGCAATGTGAACGCTCCTCCCGTCGCGGAGGAGCCTGAGATTGTTGTCTCCGAAGATTTGGGTGTACCCTTCTTCGAACGAGAGGGCTCGAACGCTCTCTAATGGAGAACCGAATGCGTAGAAGGAGGTGGAGGAGAAGAAGAAGAAGAAGAAGAAGAGAAACAGGGGATAGAGAAAGAGTAACAAAGAAAGCGACGAACCCATCAATCTCAATCTCTCTTTCTCTCTCTATTGCTTTTACTTTGTGAGCTCGTGATATCTTGGGTTCCGCTACACGCGTTTCCAATTCAAAGGGGAGCGTAGAGAGAAAGAGAGAGAGAGGAATGGGAGTGGAAAGGAGAAGCAAAGGTGTGGGCTTTTTATGAGAGAAAAAGAGGTGGAGAGGGGGGTGAGATGGTTGGCTCAGGTTATTCATTGGATGCTTTGAGGACCCATTTGGCATTGCATAGGTGTTGTTTTTATTTCCAATTTTTATTCTCTTTGCTAATTGTTAATAATTGTTTCAAATTCTAAATAATTATGGACATTTTTATGTTTGTATTGATGTTAGAGTTACTTCTAAATCTTCGATTGATCTTTTTAAAAAAAAAAGTAAAAATTAAGAAGTCAGATGCATGAATTTCTCTTTTTTTTTCTTTTTTTTTTTTGTTTCCGAATCACACTGATGGAGATTCAAATTTCTAACTGTAAAAATAAGTCTCAAGATAATAATTAATTATTTTAGATAGTATGATAGCTAAATTGTTTAACTCAGCAACTTTAATTATCTATTCTATTGCATGAAGAAATAGTAAATTTTAAAATTTTGGTCTTAAATATTACTACTAAATCTTTTGTCACTTACATTAGAGACAATTGATTTTATATTGTTGATCAGAATGTCTAGAGTTTGGTTCTTTATGGTATATTTTTAATTTTGAATTAATTTTATATAGATTTTTATAAATATAAATATATTGAATAGCAAATATATTTTTACAAAATTCATCATTTTATATTTATTTTTGTAAAAAATTTAAGTTATTCATGTATGTTCAGCTGGTTTGTTACCGTTGTGAATTTCAACTTCGCCCGTACAAATATATTTCTTCAAAAAATTTAACTGTTAAAAAATATACTTATAATTAAGTATAATATATAAAAAGATAAAAATATAAATTTATCTTACTCACTAATTAAGATTAACTATTTAATCTACGATTAACTATATTTTTTTTAATATTGACGAAAAGAATATATATAAATAATTTAAAATTTTTGAAAAAATAAAAATATAAAATTAAATTTTATATATATGAAGAGAGAGAGAGAGAGAGAGAGTGAGTTGTATGAAATTAATACTATTTTTTTTAAATAAGGTGATTATATTCACTTATTGGAGAAGGAGCAATGCTACATGTACACCCCGAAGGGGTGTATATCATACACCTCCACCATTTTAATGGTGGCGATATTTTTTACGGGTCACATCGATTGATCCATCATCACACCCCACCCATTGGATGGGTGGGGTGTGTGATATACACCCCGAAATAGATGTACAAGTATCATTTCCCTTGGAGAAAATATGTGACTAATTTAGGGGCCTAATTTTTTTATAGCTAAATACATAAAATTTTCTCACACACAAATTAATTCGGCTCATCATTCATATAGTAGATCATAATAGTACAAACAAATTATGCATGAAATTTGGGCTACATGCTTGGAATGATAAGAATGTTCTAAGAAAATTAGAGAAAGGACTAAATTATTGATTCTACAGTGAGATTGACACTTGAACACCAGTTGAAAAAAATCTTTCCAATTACAAATTTTTCATAAGAAAATTATAACAAACAATTTTCGTAATTTTTAAATATTATTTATATATTATTTTTAATAATATAATTTTTAAATAATATTTATATAATTTATATATTATTAATTATATTATTAAAAATAATTTTATAGTATATAATTTTTCTGTGCCACTAATAATATAATAATTTGTCTCATATTTTATGCTGTAATATTTATATAAAAAATATATTTTTAAATGTGAAATAAACCATTAACTGCCCTGACGAGAGAGGATTTAACCAGGCCATTTATTGAAGTACGGATTCTAAAATGATATGAGGAGATTTGAAATTTAATCACATTCAAATCTTTTAGATTTTATGATCACAGCATTAAATTAAATTATATTTTAAATAAATTAGAGAGAATAACAGTAACGCGGACAAAGACAAAAGAAGGTCCCACTGCTCGTTGACAAACATGCCCTCTCTTATTATTTATTTAATTACTTTATAACCCCATTATATTTTTTTTATTTAATTAATTTAATTAAAATTTATTTATAATCAATAAATTGAGTCACCTGAGATGAATAATTTGTGACCTAGGTTTTGACTAAAGTTGGTAATTTAGCACGTTTGATTTAAATATAACCACACTGGGAGACCAATATATTTATTCAGAAAAAATAATTATTAATTATATAATTGAGGAAATTTTATAGATTATTTGGGATATGATTAAAAATGAAATTATGCATATTGTTTAAGAGGCACCAGCATTAAATTATGTAAGAAAAATATATTGATTGATTTTGTAATTTTTCATTGGTCTCAATAAATAATAAATGAACTTTAATGTGATGGGGAGGCACAATTTACGATGAGTTGTCACACGCGCAGTAGGACATACAAACTCATCATCTTGCGCAGTACAAAAGTAAATTAAGCGTACGGATGTTAACTGTGTGCTCAACAGCTAGTTTCTAAATTGAAGTATCTTAAAATTTAAATTTGAAAAAAAACAAATTTAAACATAAAAATATATATATTTTTAGAACTTTTCCTTTATAGAGAAATAGAATTGTATGGTTCCTAGTGCTAGTTAAAATACATATATCCATTGCACCCTCTAGCTCAATAATTATTATTCAAATTGTTGTTTTTAAAATTGAAAATTTGATCACTGTTGTGTTTGTGCTTTCACAGTCATATTCTCGGCTTATATGTTTTTAAAAGTATAATTCTATTCATATTTGTAAATTTTTTATCATTAGATTTATATTGAGATTTGTATTTTCTACTTTATATTTCTTTTTCTTTAGTTGACTTTGTAAAAATATAAATTTCAATACAAATCTAATTATATATAGAGAGAGTAGAGCTTATATGCTTGTAAAAATATAAGTCCATTGACACTTGTAAATTTTTTATTATTGGATTTGTATTGAAATTTATATTTTTTATTTTTTTTTTTTAGTTGATTTTATAATAACACAAATTTCAATATAAATTTAATAATAAAAATTTCACAAGCATAAGCATAGATTAACTTATATGCATATAAACTATATATATATATATATATATATATATATATATATATATATATATATATATATATATATATATGGAAAATGCTAGATGTACACCCCAAATGGGGTGTACATCTTACACCCACCCCATCCTAGGGGTGGGTGAATTCTACTCGTCAAATCGAGTGACGAGTGGATGAATACCCACCCTAGGATGGGTGGGTGTAGAATGTACACCCCATTTGGGGGTGTACACCTAGCACTACTCTATATATATAGTGTAAAAAAATAACAGTGGTAACTGTGGTGATCATAGAGATGCCAGAGAGGCAGAGTCTAGTTATTATGGCACGGCCCAAACGTGGGGCCCACAACCCATGCAATAAGCTTATATATTAAGATTTTTATTTTTATTTTTATTTATTTTTTTCTCTCTCTCTTTTTTTTTTTTTTTTTCTCTTTTTGTCGCTTTTTTGGGGTGGTGTGGAGCCAAAAATAAATGGATCGGAGGCACGGGATTAGCGGGCACGCG